>CM077079.1:180650809-181004105 GCA_039513925.1 Platanthera zijinensis | reverse complement strand
TTAATCTAAGCTGCTCCGCAATTACTAGCCTAACCCAATACTTGACAATTAACCGAGAAGCGAAAAAAAAACTAACAGAGGATAAAATTTAAAAAGCTAATAAGATTTCTGACTAAGATTTAAAACTAACTAACTACTCTTTACATCTAGGGAAAAAATACTACAGAGCAAAGCTAATAGCTAGAATTAATAATATAAACACCAAAGGGCAAGGGAGCGAACCTTACCCTACCTACCCCCAGCCCAACCTTCACTTCACAGGCCTCTACCGGTAGCAAGGTTACCTAGGGAAAAACAAAAAAACTAAAGCTTTTAGAGAAGAGGAAGAGGAGAAGACCAAAACCCAAGCTCGTAATGACGGCCCTAAACCAAGAAAAACTTACCTAGGCTGAAGATCTAGACGAGAGCAAGCCGGATCCGCCATTTCCCAAGCAATCCGAGCACTAGAGCCACCGGAAACCACCGGCCAAGGCTGCAGCTCCACCACCACCTTCCTTCTGCTGGAAGCCAGCAAGCTCCGGCAAGGGGGAGAAATGGGGAGGAGGAGAACCTCTTGAGCCCAATAAATAATAATCCCTCCACTCACTTATTCTAAGCTAAATTAAAGAAAACCTAGCCTAAGCACTAGCTGGCAAATTTTATAAACTTAAAATATATATATATAACAAACGACCACTAGCTGACACATAAAGAAATAAAATAAACAGCCACCCAAGCCGAGCACTGAGCTGTGTCTTTGCTCATCCAGCACAGTCCTACTTAGCTGAAAGCTAATATATATAAATATATATATATATATTATATATATATATATATATATTTATATAGACACTAATATATATATACATATATATATATGCACACACACACAAAAATACATTTATATCTATCTACACACACCTATAATATATATACACATGTATACAAGCTAGCATCAACATGAATAAAAATAATTAGCTAAACAACTTAGCCTAAAAACAAGGCACCAGCCCTTCCAAGCTCGACCACAAAAGGCCATGCACAGCAAAAACCACTACCCCTAGCTAACAGGCAAACGTCGATACAACGCGAAAAACAAATGTTCTCGAATTCCGACAAAACACGCACCATAGCTAAACCACCAAGCTACGAAAACAACGGCGAATTCAAAAACAACATCCGACGATCAAAACTCGGGCTATCACTACCCTAAGCCAAAACACAAGCATTCCCTAAGAGGCTCAGCCGAGTCACCACAACGGGCTCCGGCTAGCTGGGGAATCTTGCAAACATGCTACTAACAGGCCACTAAAGGAACCTTAAGAGCTAAGACCACGCTCCAAAGACGGAAAAAGGCCGGAAACGCATCATCATAATGCATAACAATGATCAAACAAAATACAGAAAAACCGGGGGCGTTACAGACTAGAAGGCTAGTTAATTGTCCTGATTTATATTGAAATCGTGCTAATTGAAATCTAAATTTTAAGCGTTAATTGTTCGAATATTTTTCGTATAAATTGTAGCGGGTAGATCTCGTGAACACTAGAAGAAATCGGGTTCGTCACCCTTGATTTCCCCTTATGTTCAAGTGATTTTGTATACCTTCATAATAATTAATTTTTGGGATTGGCTTGGACTATATTTTAAATCTCTATTTTAGTCTGGATCTTCTTTTATTGGAATTGTGAATGTTTGCATATAATTTTATTTTGAATTGCTAATTGTCCGGATTGGGTAGGTCCTATTCGCTTGAGCGAACATTGGCCTTTAGCCCTTCTTCAATCTAAAAAATGGGTAGCTGTACAACCCCACATTCACTGGGTGGCACCCAGAGGCATTAATGTTCGAGGTTGGACAAGCCTCGGGCTAGCTTGGGCCTAAAGACCAGAAGAGCTCTCACGCCGGAGGAGCTCCCGCCTAGGAGCAGGCGTGATCCCTCCTAGGAGCAGGCGAGATCCCGCCCATGAACAAAGGCAGGCGAGAAGGCGTTGAGTGGTCTCGACGCCATGCTGAGTGAGCTTTACTCACTCAACGCCATGGTTGGCAGCAAGGGCGCTGAGTTAGCTCCACTCACACAATGCCATGGTAAGCGGCAAGGGCGTTGGGTGAGCTCCACTCACTAAACGTTGCGTCAGCCGAGACCCGCTTCTGGCAGAGTCGGCGAGAAGGATTGCGTCTCGCAGAAGGCGGGGGCCAGCTCAGCTTGAGACTTTCGACACTCCTTTTTAGCTCCCACCAAATGAAGGCGAGAGGGTTCTCGGCATAAAGTTCTCGCCGAGTGGGGTCCAGGGTTCAGGGTAAAATTACTTAATCGCCCTCGGATAAAATTACTCATACACCCCTAAGGGCTACATTTAGTACTTTACACACATCGAGATTTGGCTATTGGAAGACCAGCCAGGGGTATTTCAGTAACTTCAGGTCAGCAAAAGACTATAAATAGACCCACAAGGTCTCCTTAGAAGGCAAACTCTCATTATTCTCCAAATTTCTAGTGCTTTCTAAGGAACTCCTAGCCCAGCTTTTGGCTTTGGAGGGGAAGCTCTCAGAGATCTTCCGAGTGTGAGGTGGGACCTCCCTTCTGAGGCTTTGGGTCAGTCCTATGTACTTAGAAACTAGTCGAGGGTCGAAACTTGAGAGAAGTAGGTGTTGGATGCACCCTTGTTTTGAACTCCCGTTGAGGTCAATTTTGGCGTCAACAGTTCTGGTGCGGCGAGCGTGGAAGACAGTCGATACAGGAAAGCCTTGAGTTTGGTCCCATGACTGGAGGTGATGGTGAAGGGCCTAGCTCAGGAGGATCCCCCACCCGGGGAGAAGAAGAAAAAAGGAAGATGCTAGAGGACTTCAGGCGAGAGGTCCAGCAGACCATCAGCTTGGCCTTCTCGGCGAGGAGTGAGTGGGCGACTCCTCCGGTTCCGGTGGAGGTGGTCCCGCTCTTGGGCGAGAATGCTCCTGGGCAGTGTCCCGGGAAGGAGATCCCGGTGGAGGTCGGTGAGAGGGATGTGGCCACACGGGAACTTTTCCTAGGCCAACGCACCGGAAAGGAGATTCCGGCAGATTTAGGCGCGAGGGAGGCGGCTGCGCAGGAACTCTTCCTGGGGTGCGGTCTCGCAGATCAGGCCAGTCTGCCGAGGACGCGAGACGTGCCCTTCCGCCAACCAGGAGGCGAGAGCCCTTTCAGCGAGCTCATCATCTCAGCTCCGGTGCCGGAGGGGTTCTGGGAGCCGGACATGTCTTATTACTCGAGGAAGGATGACCATGTGCAGCATGGACAATGGTTCGAGGATGTAGTTTCGATCAGGCATATGTCAGATGCCTTCATGTGTCGGCTGTTCGTCATCACGTTGAAGGAGAAGGCCCGGGACTGGTTCCACCAGTTGCCGGCTTGCACATTAAATAGCTTTAAAGATCTACGTAGGGGTTTTTGTTAAGGTTCTTGACGTCAAAAAAGCGGAAGAAGGAGGCGGAGTGCCTGTTTATAGTAAGGCAGAAGCCGTAGGATACGCTGGGTCATTACGTCGACCGGTTTCAGGAAGAGGTTCTCCTAGTCCAGGAGGTCCCAGGGTACGCGTTGATGCTCGCCTTCACCCTGGGACTGAGGCCGAGTTTCTTCCGTATGGAGTTGAAGAGAGTGCCCCCCTCTCCTTCGAGGAGCTCATCGAGAGGGCGGAGAAAGAGATGGACTTCGAAAGGGCGAATCCTGTATTTTCCAGAAAGTTGGCCCGATTGGCGGAGGATGATGTGAAGGAACCTGCAGTTGGAAGGCAGAGGGAGAAAAGAGAAGAGAGAAGGAGGGATGAACCCTAGGGACAGGGGCAGCAGCATGGATGGGGGGCCCAGGAGCCAAACAACCGGTTGGGTTGGAGGCCTCATGAGGGTCGCCCCCAAGGTCAAGGAGGAGGTTTTCAGGGAAGGGATAACCTTCGGGAGACGAGGAGGTTCGATAAGAAGGCGTGGAGGCAGGGACTGAGGGATCACTTCCCGCCGCCTCAGGAAACAATGGAGGTTGGTAGAGGAAGAGGAGGAAGAAGAGGAGTTCGAGGGGCTGGAAGAAGGGGAGGTGGAGAAGGAAGAGGGGGAAGGGTGGCATTGCCCTTCTGTGACTTCCACCAGGAGGAAGGTCAAGCGACAGCCACCTGACCGGAGTTCTTAGAGATGAGGGAAGCTAGAGGAATGGGGAGGCAGGATCCGCCGGTAAGGATCGTGGAAGTGCAGCAGAGGGAGGAGGAAGATAGGTGCGAGGATAGATCAGATGTGGGAACCCGAGGAGGGATTGGGGTGATCCATGGGGGAGTAGGGATTGAGGAAACCCACAAGGGTAGCCTTATGACAATGTTCTGAAGAGTGGTCGCCTCGACCTCTCTGGCTCCCCCCCCAGATGAAAAAAATCACCTTTTCATCAGCTGACATGCCAGACTTTGAGGATCCATTCTGCGATGCCCTCGTGATTCAGATAGCAGTGGAGAACTTCACGGTCTCCAGGATTCTGGTGGATAACGGGAGTTCTGTCAATGTGATCTTTAAGAAGGCTTTTGATGAGATGAAGGTTGAGGGGAAGAGGATCCTAGCCTCAGATGGACCGCTCTTTGGGTTCTCGGGCGAGAGGAAAGAAGTTAAAGGGGGAGTAGGGCTACACGTGAAGTTGGGAGGTGTGTCGCGGAACTGCAGTTTGGTGATTATGGACGCCCCCAAGCAACTACAACTCCATCTTTGGGCGTCCCCTAATCAGTGCCTTTCGCTGCGTCCCCTCCTCGTTTCATCAATGTCTCAAGTTTAATAATGGAGGGGTGCAGGTCAGGATTAGGGGAGACCCAAAGGTGACGAGGCAGTGCTACGTAACGGCGGTCAACACTGTGTCCTGGATGGTAGAGGCAGAAGAGCAGGAGAGGGAGCTAGCAGAGCAAGGAGAAGATGTCACAGAAGAGGAGGTCAGCCTAGGGGAGGCAATAAGGGAGAGCGCGGAGGAGCAGGGAGAAGTTGAGCAAGAGTCCCGGAGGGGGTGGAAGTCGAGCAACAACAGAAGAGCCTGGAGGAGGCGATGGAGGTAGAGGAGGAGCAAGCAACAGGAGTTGAGAAGGGGAGACCGGAGGAGGCAGAGGAGGTTGAAAGAGGAAGGGAGGAGATGGAGCCCGAAGAAGAAGCAAGGGCCGGCTGGGTGCAGGCATGGCTGGAGCTGGCCGAAGAAGTGGTGGAAATGGAGGTCTTCACCACCGGAGGACAGGTGTTGAAGGTGCGGATCAGTGGGGGTCTAAGTCCCGAGGACCACGAGCAGATGAGAGCTTGCATCCAGAGCAATGTCGACATCTTTGCCTAGAGCGCGGCGGACATGTCGGGCATTGATGCGGATATGGCTTGTCATTGCCTGAACATAGATGCCCAGACTCGCCCCATACGCCAGAAGATAAGTACCATCGCCACCAAGCTGGAGGAGCCGATCCGCGAGGAGGTCAGGAAGCTCCTAGAAGCCGGCTTCATCTCAGATATCCAATATCCAGGCAGGATCTGGCGAATGTGTATCAATTTCTCTTTATAAATAAATCATGCCCTAAGGATTGTTACCCCCTGCCTCGAATCGATGCGCTTGTTGATTCAGCCGTCGATTTTTCTGTTATGAGTTTTTTGGATGCTTTTTCAGGTTACCACCAGATCCGGATGCACCCTCCTGATGTCAAGGACATCTTCATCACTAGGGAGGGGTTCTTCAGCTATAAAATGATTCCCTTTGGGTTGAAAAACACAGGGGATACCTACCAACGCATGATGGATCGAGTCTTCTATGGGCAAAGGGGGAGAAACTTGGAGGTCTACGTCGACGACCTAATGGTGAAAAGCAAGTGTGTGAACTCGCACCTACGGGACCTAGAAGAGACCTTCTCCACCCTGCGGAGATTCAAGATGAGGCCGAACCCCTAGAAGTGTGTCTTTGTGGCTAGTCGCAGGAAGTTCCTTGGACATCTCTTGACCCCGTTAGGGCTAGAGCCTAACCCAGATAAGGTGAAGGCCATCCTAGGCTTGGAATCACCTCGCGACGCCAAGAAGGTCCAACGTTTGACAGACAAGTTGGATGGTCTAAGCAGGTTCCTCTCAAGATCAGGGGACAAGTGTTAATCATTCTTCAAGGTGTTGAGGGGTAACCAAAGGTTTGAGTGGACCGCCGAATGTGAAGAGGCCTTCCAAGGGCTGAAGAGACAGCTCTTCGAGGCTCCTCTACTTCAAAGCCAAAAAGAAGGAGAGGACCTGGCCATGTATTTAGGAGTAGGAGCGGAGGCTGTGAGCTTTGTTTTGGTCAGGGAAGAGGGAGAGAAGCAGTTGCCCATCTATTACGTGAGCCGGATTTTGAAGAAGGCGGAGCTCTGTTACCCCATCCTGGAAAAGCTAGCATACGCTCTGGTTGTTTCGGCCAGGAAACTTCGGCCATACTTTCAAGCACACTCGATTAAGGTGGTGACCGACCATCCTCTTCGTAAGATCTTTGAAGGGGTAGAGCACTCAGGAAGACTTGCCAAGTGGTCCATCTAACTAAGCGAGTTCGACATCTCATTCGTGTCGAGGCTCTCCATCAAGGCGCAAGCGGTGGCAGATTTTCTAGCAGATTATGTTGTTGCGGTCATGGAGGGGGAGCAGCAGCCGCAAGGGGAATGGAAGATGATGGTTGTTGGGGCCTCGGGAAAGCTTTCTCTTGGCGAAGGAGTGGTGTTTATAAGCCCCCAGGGGGTCGCCATATAGCAGGCGGTGGCCTACCACTTTCCGGTAACCAATAACCAAGCAGAATATGATGCCATGATAGCCGGCCTTTGTCTGGCGAGGGAGCTAGAGATCCGAGACATGGAGGCCTTCACCGACTACAAGGTGGTAGCATCACAGATTCGAGGAGAGATTGAAGCTCGAGAGCTTACCCTCATAAAGTACCTATCCAAGGTAAGGGGAATCATTGGAGGTTTCTGATCATTCTCAATCCAGCACATCCCCCGGGAGGAGAGTGCGGCCGTCGACTGTTTGGCGAAGTTTGGGCCTCGGGGAGGCGGAACCCTGACTGAACTGTTCCGACCAGCGATCGAGGAAGGGGAGTTAATACAGGTAGGTCAGCAATCCTCGTGGGTGGATCCATTGGTAACCTTCTTAACCACGGGCGAGCTGACGGGGGAGATTAAGGATGCAAAAAGATTCAGGCATAAAAAGGCTCACTACATGATGTTGCATCGTAAGATGTTGTCAGAGCTCTGGGCAAGATGTGAGACCGAAGAAGTCCCGAGAATCCTGGGGGAGGTGCACTAGGGCGAGTGCGGTAGCCACTCGGGAGGAAGGACGCTGGAAGCAAGGGTGGTAAGACAGGGGTACTTCTGGCCGACCCTGAGGAGGGACGCAGCTATGTTTGCAAAGAGATGCCAGAAATGTCAGCTGTACGCCCCCTCCATTTCCAGCCTGCTCAAAGGCTCAGGAGCATTTTGTCGCCATGGCCTTTTGCCATCCGGGGGATGGACTTGGTCGGGCCTTTTCCTCCAGCTAGCGGGTAAAGGAGGTTCCTCCTGGTCATTATCTATTACTTCTAGAAGTGGCTGGAGGTTAAGGCCTTGGCCAAAGTCACCTCACAAGTTATAAGGAACTTCGTCTGGGGAGAGTTCATATGCAGGCATGGTCTACCCCAAGCAATCGTGACAGATAATGGACCCCAGTTTGCTAGTGAAGAGTTCATCAGCTTCTGCGCCCAGTTGGGGATAGATCTCAGATTTGCCTCTAACAACCAGCCCTGGAGAAACGGTCAGGTGGAAGTAGCAAACAAAATCATTGTGAACTTACTCAAGAAAAAAGTAGAAAACTTGAGGGGAAATTGGGTGGAGCAGCTCCCCACGATTCTATGGGCCTTGAGGACGACCCCGAACACGGCCATGGGCAAGACCCCCTTCAAGCTTTCTCACGGGTATGAGGCGGTCCTCCCAGTGGAATTCGAGGTTCGGTCCCCATGGGTCGCAACCGCAAGGGAAGGAGATGAGGCTTGGAGGTTGGAAAATGAGGAATAGTTTCGCCTCTCGCTAGACATGACGGAAGAAGCGCGGGATATCGCAACCATCAGGCAGGCAGAGATCAAGCGGCATATGGCAAAATACTTCGACAAGCATGTCAGGATCATGCAGTTTGTCGAAGGAGATCTGGTATTGAAAAAGGTTGACGGGGAGGGAAGATAAGCCCCCGTGGGCAAGCTCAACCCAAATTTGGAAGGGCCTTACATAGTAAAAGAGGTCCTTAGTACGAGAGGTCATTACCTCCAGGATGTGGAAGGGAGGACCTTGAGCCACACTTGGAGTGGTGATGATCTAAAGCGCTTCTACCCGTGAGGGGGAGGTGGTGATTGTATTTTTGTTTTCAAATGCTATCGTAATATATTCCATACCGTAATCCATTGGCAACTCTCTTCATTTTAAAGTCAGAATTAGAATAAGGTTTTTGTTATAAAATCTTCATCAACACCACGAGCTTGGATCGGCCCAAAGTAGATCCGCTGCGCAGGCTCTCATCTTGCTGGCAGGTCCGAAGGCTCTCCTGTGGGGGAGAGGTTTTGGTTATGAAATCTTCATTAACACCCCGAGCTCGGCTCGGTCCAGGTAGACCCACTGCGTAGGCTCTCATATAGCTGGCAGGTCCGAAGGCTCACCTGTGCGGGAGAGATTTTGGTTATGAAATCTTCATAAACACCCCGACCTCGGCTCGGCCCCAGGTAGACCCGCTGCGCAGGCTCTCATCTAGCTGGCAGGTCCGAAAGCTCACCTGTTGGGGAGAGGTTTTGGTTATGAAATCTTCATCAATACCCTTAGCTCGGCTCGGCCCCAGGTAGACCCGCTACGCAGGCTCTCATCTAGCTGGCAGGTACGAAGGCTCGCCTGTGGGGGAGAGGTTTTGGTTATGAAATCTTCATCAAAACCCCGAGCTCGACTCGGCTCAAGGTAGACCCGCTGCACAGGCTCTCATCTAGCTAGCTAGTCCGAAGGCTCGCTTGTGGGGGAGAGGTTTTGGTTATGAAATCTTAATCAACACCCCAAGCTCGGCTCGACCCCAGGTAGACCCACTACGCAGGCTCTCATCTAGCTGGCAGGTCCGAAGGCTCGCCTGTGGGGGAGAGGTTTTGGTTATGAAATCTTCATCAACACCCCGAGCTCAGCTCGGCCCCAGGTAGACCCGCTGCGCAGGCTCTCGTCTAGCTGGCAGGTCTGAAGGCTCGCCTATGGAGGAGAGGCTTTGTCCTTGGTTCTTGGTCCTTGGTTCTGGGTTCTTGATCCTTAGTTACTTTTACACTACTCTGAGCTCGAAACGACCCCAGGTAGACCCGGTGCGCAGGCTCTCATCTAGCTGGCAGGTCCGAGGGCTCGCCTGTGGGGGATAGGTTTGGTGTTTAGAAATGTTCCGACACGGATGTTCTAGGCTAGGAAAAAGACACACCCTGAAGGCAGACCCCAAAAGGGTCTCGACAAAGAGATGTCCCAACCAGGAGAGGTCTCGGCCAGGAGATGTCTCGGCCAGGAGATCCCAGCTGAGGGACCTCGCCAAATGAAGTTCTCGGTGGGTCCAGGCAAGGAGACCCGATCGATCGCGCAAGGCAAGGAGGGGCTGTCTTCCCTTAAAAGGCCTATGAATGACACTCACGATAAATGGTTCTCGGCAGAACGCGGGAATGACATGTCTAAGCCTCGAGTTTTCGGCAGGTTCTCACCTATCTACCGCTAAGGGAGACTATCCTAGAGGGGGCCAGGGACCATGGCGGAGGCTCTCTCGAGCAACATTCGTTATCAATAAAAAAATTAAAAAGGAGGGGTACATAAACTGACAATTCATACATCCAAGTGTGATTACAAAAAGTTAGAGCATCTCGCTCATTACAGAAATAAAAAGAGAAAAGGAAACCCATCTGGGAGAAGCGCTGTATCCGCTCGAGCTCTCGCTTGAGTTACTATGGGAGTTCTCGCCCGAGCTCTCCCCGGATGTCTCGCCAGCAGCCGTGGGAGATCTCGGGACATCCGAGGGTGGAGAGTCGGGCGTGCCAGGGGGCTTCTGGATAGGCTCAAAGAGCTAGGGAACAAGCCGAGGAGCGATGACAATCTTGCCACTCTCATTCAAACATCCCAGATCTCGCAACATCTCAAGGGTCAGCCTGATCGTTGCTTGAGCGTTGGTCTGCAGGAGCTTTTTGATATCATACTCCAAGAAGTGACGGCTCCTCAGCCTCTCGTACAGCGATGGGGGAGGTGGAACCACAGCCGTTTCTGCGCACCGAAGCTGGACCTTTAGCAGGATGTTCTCATATCTTAGCTTGCTCAGCTCCACGCGAAGGGCCGTATTTTGAGCAGAATCCTGCAGAAGTGAGAAATAAATCAACATCAAGACAACCCGTAGATTACAGAGGCAAGAGTGAGTGCTTGAAAGATCTCGCTTACGTCCTCAACTTGGCGCGAGGAAAGGCATCCCATAGCATCCGCCAGCTGTGCCTTAAGAACCGCCGCCTGGGCCACCGCCTGGTCCCGCTTCTTGAGCATCTCGCCGATGTTGCGGTCGATGGTGATGCTCCGGCGTGCGCACATACGAGCAAGCTCGAACCAACGCATCAGAGCCCGGACGGAGTCAAAGGCCAGGAGCCTTGTGGGCAGCTGATCATAAAGGTCGGCGTACTCCCGGATGTAAAGGCCATAGCCCAGCACGAAAGCCTTGCCGGTGACATTGTCGCACTCCGCCCAGCTGGGGAGGAGGGTCGAGATGGAGAGTTGGTTGGTCTCAGGGTCCCACCGCAGCAAGGGCTTCCCCTCAGCGTCGAGCCACTTCATGCCGAGGCAAAAATTCCAGTTCCCCTTTGGCACCTCCTTGGATGGAGACCGAGTGGAGGTCTCGACAGCCACCCACTCGCCACCAGCCCCGCTTACGGCTGGAAGTTTCTCGGCAGGGGCACCGATGCTATTCCTCGCAGCAACGGTCATCTCGCTGGCCACCTACAGGACCTCCTGAAAGGACCGGCCGGGTGCGAGAGGTTGGGGGGCATAGTCATCATGGACTTCCCTTTGTCGGACGCGGTTGGCTTCAATCTTTTTAGCGGCTTGGACGAAAAGGTGCCAGGATTTCGCTTCCGGGCACTGGTCAAAGGAGGCAGGGTAGGCTTGTCCCGACAAGCCTGAGTCGCGAATTTCGTGAGAGCCAGCGGATCTCTCACAGCCCGGCCCTCGGTTCCCTTAGTCTCGGCAAAGGGTTGGTGCAGAGGAACTTCTCGCTCTCCTACAAGGGCGGCAATATAATGTATTGAAATTTAGAATGGGAATATCAGGTTTAGGATGGGACCGTATGTTTACCAGGAGGCACGAGAGGGAGAGAGTCGACGTCCCGTTGGAGGAATGGGACATCGAATTCCTTCATCCCAAAGAACTCCAGAATGGCGCTCTCGCGCGATCCCTGGGTAAGCGGCTAGTAGGCGGCATCCTCATATTGGACATGCACAAGAGGAATGTTGATAAACTTCTCTCCCCAATGATGATTCTTGTTGGCGAGACCGGTCATCTTGAGCAGTTGCCAAGAGAAGAAGACTACCCCTCCCTTCGCGCGAAAGATGAATAGCTTTCGTAAAATCGGAAGGCTGAACTCGATCTTCTCTGATCGCATGTAGCAGATGAACGCTACAAGGATGGCGACCGAGTTAGGGTTTAGCTGTGCAGGGATCACTCAGTAGTAACGAAGGGCCTGGCGCATCTCCGGCCAGAAGGGAAGGATAAAGCCCACCTCGAAGTGTTCGAGGGGGATGGAGAGATCCCCCTCTCCCGCGGTGTTTACCCTGTCTTAGTTGCCAGGATTTCTCGTTGTGAAGCCGGTGGGAACATACTGAGAAGTGATCCGTTTGTACTCTTTAAGGGTTAGGCGACAAGTGGGAAGCTGATGCTTTCGGAAGGCTTCCGCGCAATGTGAATGCCCCAAGTTCTCGCCCGGCATTTTGTCGAGGGGATGGAAGGAGAGATCTCAAAGGAATGGGCGAGAGCGAAGGTTAGACGAAAACAAGAGAAGATGGCGGGAGCAAGGGGAAGTTCTCGGCAAGTCGCGAAAGTAATGAGGAGAGGAATGAGGGTTTCGGATCGGAGAAATAAAAGCGTTTGGTGAACTTATCTATTTATAGGAAGCCGTGGTAATGATGACTTTACTATATATATATATATATATATATATATATATATATATATATATATATATATATATATATGATGAAAAGAGCTGCGCTGGTACAGGAGTCATGCCCCGACACAGCGACGCCTCGGGTTGCGGCCTGGGATGATAGCGACCTGCTGAAGGTTCAGACTCACACGAGCATTTCGAAACGGCCGCATGGAGCATAAAATGAAAACTAGAGCAGGGATTGCTCTCGCCGGGCGAGAGTTAAAAAGGAAAAGAAACAACAATAATAATAAACAATGATTGAAAGGTTACAAGTGAACAGTCTAGAACATCAAGAAACAAGGTACAATGCGGGAAGGGAAGGCCGAGAGGAGAGAAGGGGTGAGGCTTCGGCGATAAGTACGGCTCCCAGCACCATCATCCTCGCGCCCCGCGGGTTAGGGTTATTAATTAAATAAAAAGCGGTGGTTATATTTATTAGAAAGAAAGGCGGGGCGTGCGGATTTATTTTATATAAAAAGGTTGAAACCGAGTTTTAACGAGAGGGAGTCAAGTGCACCTATCGCGTGAAGTACAGGATATTCCGGTGCGTAATATCGGGGTCGTATTGTTCTCGGGGCCGGTTTACCTATTTCTACTCTTTTCCTGAAAGAGCTATTATTTTACCGATAATATTTTTTGTTGCGTGTTTATATAAAAAAGATGGTAGACGGAAAAATATTAATAATGCAGAAAGAAAACAGTAAGCCGATGAATAAATAGCGCGATGAATATCAAAATAGAATTCGAACTAAAATAACTTTTAATAAAAAGAGATCCTAAATTTCAAATTAATTAAGGCGGAGACTTGGCCGTGGAGGTTCCACAGGAATGAGCTCACTTATCTCTAGGACTATCGCTCACCTGAACGCTAAGACTATTCGACCGATCGTTAGACCGACGAAGGATTCCTCTTAACGCCCGCATTACGCTAAGAACCCCGCTATTGGGTGGGGAACCCAATCTGGTAAAGTTGCGTGCCTCCTCTCACGAGGGTTAGCGCGGAGAAATCTTTACCCAAGGGTGATCGGTCCATACGCACGGCCTCTCAGCTAGCAAGCGTATGGACTACGAAAATAGGGCCCGCACATCGATATGCGGTGCTACACGTCGTAGACCTGGGGCAAACCTTAAGTAATTTTAATTAACGAGAAAAAGAGGACCTTTAATTATTTAAAGCTATTTTCTCTGTCCCAATGC
Organism: Platanthera zijinensis; assembly: GCA_039513925.1. Taxonomy (NCBI): domain Eukaryota; kingdom Viridiplantae; phylum Streptophyta; class Magnoliopsida; order Asparagales; family Orchidaceae; genus Platanthera; species Platanthera zijinensis. The sequence goes on along the minus strand of CM077079.1, from coordinate 180,990,752 downwards.
CCTTCGATATTGAGGGCTAAGAGAGGTTAGCCACTCATCGGAATGGGGACACTTAAGCTAGAAAGCGATAAAATAAAGCGGTAAAGGAAAGCTGTAAAGGAAAGCAGTAAATGAAAGCTGTAAAGAAAAGCAGTAAATTGCGAGTCTCGGCTCAAATGAGTGGGCGGGGGTAAATCTATCTCATACACGCACGCACTCTACATAATTGAAAACGCACACACGCACTCTATATAAATGAAAACGCACACACGCACTCTACATAAATGAAAACACACACACGCACTCTACATAAATGAAAACACACACACACACACAAAGTTTCCTACTCATGTGAGTAGGAGAAAAATTAAAGCAATAAAGAGACAAGTCTCACTCAAACGAATGAGCGGGAAATGAAAGCAATGCGCCATTTAACTCTTAACGAGTAGGCGGAAATAGATGCTCGCATGCACACACTCTACATAAATTGAAATAAAGCTATAAAATCTAACTCATACACGCACACACACTTGCAAAAAAATAAGAAAAACAAAGATGCTGAAAAATTAAAACAACGACAGTTCTACCGCTACAATGCGGTAGAAATGCGTAAAAAGACAAAATAAAATTAAACGAGCGAAAAGTTTTGCAAATAAACGCAAAATGAAAATGCTCGAAAAATTAAAACAACTATATTTTCATTCTTATAACTCCGTAAAAGTGCGTAAAAAGTGGAAATAAAGTAAAAAGAACGAAAAGTTTTACGACCTAAAAAAAAAAAATCTAAGTTAGTGAAAAATGAAACCCACTTTGAAAACGCTTTTACAGATTTATAGGAATGGAAATAAAAAGCTAATAAAATCCTAGTCTAATAAAACTAAGGTGCATGAAAAGCAAACGGGCGGCATAACGGCTAGAAAATACGATAAAATCCTAAGTTAAACGAGTTAAGTAAAAAAAATAACAAAATAACAAAAGCTAAAACCTATTCTCATACACACACACACACACACACATTTCAAAGATAAGAAAACTAAAAATAAAACAAAGCATAAATAAGATTGCATAGGAGAGGGCACATAGATGAAATCCAAAACCAAGTAAGGGAGAAAATCAACAAATTTTATTACTTAAAACAAAAAGTTACAAAGCTAAGAAAAATAAAAGAGAGAGGGGGAGAAAATTCCATTACAAGGCTTGAAGTCCATCTAGGCAGCATCTCCCCTTAGCAAAATGGTCCAAAAAAAAGAACAGGAAATCATTCTGAAGGCTCTTATTTATAGAAAAAAATTTCGGGTGTGACACGCCCTAGTCACGGGCGTGACAGGGGGCGTTTTCAGCACTGTACATGAGTTGATCCGGCGATTTGACGGCAGAGCTGACTTCGAGGCGGTCCACATGGCTTTCACGGGCGTGACAAGCTTATCACAGGCATGATAGGGGGGCGTGTCAAGCTAGCTGGCAGTTTTGATATCGGCAGCAACTTATCTTTGACTGGGTTGACTGAGTCGACTGACACGAGCGTGACAGGAGTGTCACGGGCGTGTTGGTTGGGCGTTGAGTGGCGTGTGTCGACGACGTTGAGTGGCGTTGAGTGTTGATGGCATTGAGTGTCGAACTCGGGCACGGGCGTGACAGTCAGGCCACGGGCGTGTCTTGCCATTTCTCTGCAGAAAACCTGTTTTGATGTAAAAATCAAAGGAACACGCCCTGTCACGGGCGTGACCTCTTTGACACGGGCGTGTCCTATGAAAATTTCACAAATTTTCTGGAAAATTGCAGAAAAAGAAAAATAAAGCTAAGTTAGAAATTATTTGCAAAACGAAACAAATTATTAAACAAAACAAACTAAAAACTATGAAATAATAATAAAATGACTTAAATAAAATACAAAAATATGCGTATATTTATAACTCATCAAATACCCCCAACTTAAGCTTTTTCTATTCCAGAACAAAAGTTAGAGATGAACTTATAAGGAATAAAAAAAGAATCTTAAATTTAACTACCGCTTAATTTTATTGTAAGAAAGATCGAAATAAATTTCCGGGGTTTCGGAATTAAATCCTAAATTATGAAAATGTTATAAATAGAGGAACCGTTTCAGAAAATACTTCTAAAACGAGAAAAATAGAAAGCGAAAATTATTTTTATTAGTTTAACAAAAATGGATTGGAATTATTGAAAAAACATTAGCTAAAAAGAAATTAATAGGAAGTAATTTAATTTAAAAATTATGCTCTCAAAAAGATTTAAATTAATTCTAGAATCATGAAAATTGGCTAAGTGGTTTGGTGGTTATGAAGAGGGCTTTGATTTTGAGGCGAGGTAATTTTTTCTCGAACCTCCATAATTTTTTCTTTTTGGATTATTAGGAAAATGAAATCTTATTTTCCTAATATAATATATTTTTTTCTTTCTTCATATAGATAATAAACCCAATGTATATGTATAGGAGTAATGAATTTTATCCTCTTACTCCGTAACATATAATCTTTTTAATTATTGGGTGCATATGCTTACGGGACGAAATCTTATCCCCATTGACATAAGATCTTTTAAAGGTGAAAGCGGAAAATCAAAGCAATTAAGGCATGAAAAAAAGGTGGATGGTTTAATTTCTAAAAGAAAACTAGAGTTAAATAAAAAATTTTGAGAGCAACCTTTTTAATTTGAACGTTCCTACGTTTCTAAAAGCATAAGTAGAAATAATATAAAATACATAAATGTTATTTTCTAACATAAAAATGTGCTTTTATTCAAAAAAATCAGAAGTGAAATGAGAAACACAAGTTCCCTATAATAAGAAAAAGAAATAAAAAAAATTCTTTAAAATCTTAACCCCAGAAATCTAAATCTATCGAGCTACAATTAATAAACAAATAGTAAATAAAGAATTAATTAAAATTCTCTTATAAATAAACTCGAAACGATTATTTTTGGAGAGCACAGAGGTTAAGAAATGAGGTATTCGAATTATTTAATTCGAAATAAAATTTTTTATTTTTTGGAGTTTTTCTAATTTTTTTGATATTTTGGGGTTATTTTCATTTTTTTTGGAATTTTTTTTTTAAAGCTTATACTAAATTATTTTTATTTTTATTTTATTTTTGTGAGTTATACTAATTTTTTTTTGAATTTATTTTTTTGATTTACAGAAATATTTACAAGAAGAGAGAATTTTTTTTTTACAAGATAGGAAAGAGAAGGGGAAAGAAACGATAATATTTACACAAAATATTATTAAAAAGTAAGAAAAAACATGATCGCCCGCGAACAGACTCTTATTTGGGTGGTTGGTTCGATGTGTCGAATGTCGCGGAGCGATGTTTCATTTTTTTTTGAGAGTTTTAAATTTTTTTTATTATTATAAAAACATGAAAATTTTTGGAGTTTTAAATTTTTGCAATTTTTTTTGTTTTTGATTGGGTGCAAAAAATAAGAAACACCCACATACTTAAGTCCAACATTGTCCCCAATGTTGCACTAAGTATGAGGAACGATATATATATATATATACAAGAAATCAATACAGTTATGTGCAAAAAATAAAAATAAAAGTTATGAAAAAATTCCCTGAAAACGTGTTCGGGGAGGCCCGTTAAGTTAAGACCTACAAAAGTTAGAAGTAGAAAAAATATAATAGAAAAAAATGAAAAAGATAAATTCGGCGAAATGACTGCGGGTGATAGGGGGTGGGGAGTGAGTGTGACTCGTAAGCTAACGTCTTAGCTATATGAGGGTGAAAGATATGCGTACCCCTAGCACTCACAATAGTGAAGCGCGTCGAAGCGACAAAATAAGTATATAATTTTTAGTTTTTGAGTGTTGTTTAGTTTTTGATTGATTTTTTTTTTTTAGATTTTTAAGTTAAGTTTTTAGTTTTTAGTTTTGATTTTTTTTAAAAAAAGAAAATAAAATGAAAATAAGATAAGGTCATACAAAAATATGAAAGATATATTTTTTTTGTTGAATTTTGAATTTTTGATGAAAATAAGAAAAAAAATTTCATCCTTTTTTTAGATTTTTAAGTTTTTAATTTTTTTTAGTTTTAAAAGTTTTTTTAGGATTTTTAGTTTTTGATTTTTTTGATTTTTAAGTTTTTTTATTTTTGAAGTTTTTTTTTAGTTTTTGATGATTTTTTTTAAAGTAATTATTATTATTATTGATATTATTATTATTAATAAATATATATTTTTGTTGGCCAAAAATTTTTTTTTTTTTTTGAAATAAAAGGTAAAATTAATAGTTGTCAGGAATTCAAAATAGTAAATCGAAAATTTTCCTCGACAACGGTGCCAAAAACTTGATGGTTAAAACTCGCGGTGCCCCGCGGGTTAGGGTTATTAATTAAAGAAAAAGCGGTGGTTATATTTATTAGAAAGAAAGGCGGGGCGCGCGGATTTTATTTTATATAAAAAGGTTGAAACCGAGTTTTAACGAGAGGGAGGCAAGTGCACCAATCGCGTGAAGTACAGGATATTCCGGTGCGGAATATCGGGGTCGTATTGTTCTCGGGGCCGGTTTACCTATTTCTACTCTTTCCCTCAAAGAACTATTTTTTTACCGATAATATTTTTAGTTGTGTGTTTATATAAAAAAATGGCAAACGTAAAAATATAAATAATGCAGAAAGAAAACAGTAAGCCGATGAATAAATAGCGCGACGAATATCAAAACAGAATTTGAACTAAAATAACTTTTGATAAAAAGAGATCCTAAATTTCAAATTAATTAAGGCAGAGACTTGGCCGTGGAGGTTCCACAGGAATGAGCTCACTTATCTCGAGGACTATCGCTCACCTGAACGCTAAGACTATTCGACCGATCGTTAGACCGACGAAGGATTCCTCTTAACGCCCGCATTATGCTAAGAACCCCACTATTGGGTGGGGAACCCAATCCGGTAGAGTTATGCGCCTCCTCTCTCGAGGGTTAGCGCAGAGCTCTCTTTACCCAAGGGTGATCGGTCCATATGCATGGCCTCTCAGCTAACAAGCGTATGGACTACGGAAATAGGGCCCGCACATCGATATGCGGTCCTACGCGTCGTAGAACTGGGGAAAACCTTAAGTAATTTTAATTAATGAGAAAAAGAGGACCTTTAAATATTTAAAGCTATTTTATCTATCCCAATGCTCTTCGATATTGAGGGCTAAGAGCGGTTAGCCACTCATCGAAATGGGGACACTTAAGCTAGAAAGAGATAAAAGAAAGCGGTAAAGGAAAGCTGTAAAGGAAAGCAGTAAATGAAAGCTGTAAAGGAAAGCAGTAAATTGCGAGTCCCAGCTCAAATGAGTGTGCGGGGGTAAATCTATCTCATACATGCACGCACACTACATAAATGAAAATGCACACACGCACTCTACATAAATGAAAACGCACACACACACTCTATATAAATGAAAACACGCACACACACTCTACTTAAATGAAAACACACACACACACACAAAGTTTCCTACTCAAGTGAGTAGGAGAAAAATTAAAGCAATAAAAAGACAAGTCCCACTCAAATGAGTGGGCAGGAAATGAAAGCAATGCGCCATTTAACTCTTAACGAGTAGGTGGAAATAGATGCTCGCACGCACACACTCTACATTAATTGAAATAAAGCTATAAAATCTAACTCATACATGCACACACACTTGCAAAAAAATAAGAAAAACAAAGATGCTGAAAAATTAAAACAACGACATTTCTCTAGCGGCAGAAATGCGTAAAAAGACAAAATAAAAATTAAAGGTGCGAAAAGTTTTGCAAATAAACGCAAAATGAAAATGCTCGAAAAATTAAAACAACTATATTTTCATTCTTATAACTCCGTAAAAGTGCGTAAAAAGTGGAAATAAAGTAAAAAGAACGAAAAGTTTTACGGCCTACAAAAAGAAAATCTAAGTTAGTGAAATGAAACCCACTTTGAAAACGCTTTTACAGATTTATAGGAATGGAAATAAAAAGTTAATAAAATCCTAGTCTAATAAAACTAAGGTGCATGAAAAGCAAACGAGCGGCATAACGGCTAGAAAATACATTAAAATCCTAAGCTAAATGAGTTAAGTAAAAAGAAATAACAAAAAAACAAAAGCTAAAACCTATTCTCATACACACACACACACACACACACATTTTAAAGACAAGAAAACTAAAAATAAAACAAAGCATAAATAAGATTGCATAGGAGAGGGCACATAGATGAAATCAAACACCAAGTAAGGGAGAAAATTTACAAATTTTATTACTTAAAACAAAAGGTTACAAAGCTAAGAAAAATAAAAGAGAGAGGGGGAGAAAATTCCATTACAAGGCTTGAAGTCCATCTAGGCAGCACCTCCCCTTAGCAAAATGGTCCAAAAAAAGAACAGGAAAGCATTCTGAAGGCTCTTATTTATAGACAAAATTTTCGGGTGTGACATGCCCTAGTCACGGGCCTGACAGGGGGCATGTCAGTACTGTGCATGAGTAGATCCGGCGATTTGACAACAGAGCTGACTTCATGGCGGTCCACGTTGCGGTCACGGGCGTGACAAGCTTGTTACGGGCGTGATAGGGGGCATGTCAAGCTAGCTGGCAGTTTTGATGTCGGCAGCAACTTATCTTTGACTGGGGTGACTGAGTTGACTGACACGAGCATGACAAGAGTGTCACGGGCGTGTTGGCTGGGCATTGAGTGGCGTTGAGTATTGACGGCATTGAGTGGCATTAAGTGTCGACGACGTTGAGTGTCGAGCTTGGACACGGGCGTGACAGTCAGGCCACGGGCGTGTCTTGCCATTTATCTGCAGAAAACTCGTTTTGATGGAAAAATCAAAGGAACACGCCCTGTCACGGGCGTGACCTCTTTGATACGGGCGTGTCTTATGAAAATTTCACAAATTTTCTGGAAAATTCCAGAAAAACAAAAATAAAGCTAAGTTAGAAATTATTTGAAAAAAAAAACAAATTATTAAACAAAACAAACTAAAAACTATGAAATAATAATAAAATGACTTAAATAAAATACAAAAATATGTGTATATTTACAACTCATCAAGTATCTAGTTGTCTACCTAAATCACCTAGAGGGGGGGGGTGAATAAGTGAGTTCTACGTCTTTTGCGGAATAAAAACTTGAGAGAAATCAACACATAAAATAACCAAGCAGAACTCAGACGACACAAGGAATTTATAGTGGTTCCCCAATCTTGGGTACGCCCACTCTCCACCTCGCCTATCTGGCACCACGGCTAGCCTCAGCTACTTCACTAAATCTTGGATTTCAACAATCCTACAACTTTGAGCAACGCTCCTACAACTCGGAGATAACAACTCCTACAAACTCGGAGAACAAAGATCCTACATTCTAGGAGAACAACGCTCCTATAAACTCAGAGACAAAGCTCTTATAAGAGATAAAATAATTGTACAATAACAATGAAAACTTTATACTCTCAGATCTGAAATCTTCAAGGTTCTTCCTTTTTGAAAAATGAAAATATCTTTGAAGAAGTTGAGGAAGAAATCTCGAGAAAACTTGGATCTGAAAAGCTTAGGACCTGACACGATCAAGTAGATGTTTAAAGAACTTGAATTTATGATCTGCTGAATCTTTTCTTCTTGGAATCGCTGGATTGTGAAAGTAGCGACAATGAATAACAACGATGACAGTCTGGCTTTTCCCGATCTAAAAATCGGGGTGCGATTTTGAATACTGTTATTCTTAGGGTTACCGATTTCTCTGAAAAGACTTTATATAGAACATCATCTAATGGTCTGAAATCATTATGGAAAGATCCACGTGGTCCAATCATGAGATACTTAGGTTAAATCGAAATCCTCTCAGACAGTTTAAAAAATAAATTTTTCTGTAACTCTATTTCTCGAGAAAATATATGATTTCTCGAGAAGAATTTGGTTTCTCGAGAAATGGTCATATCTTTCTCGTGAAAAATACTTTACGCAAAATCTTTGAACTGAGGAACTGATTTCTCGAGAAAGAACTTGATGTCTCGAGAAAAATACTTAGCTTCTCGAGAAATAATTTTTGCTTCTCAAGAACTACTTGGCTTTCTCGAGAACTTAATTTGCTTCTCGAGAAATCTTTTGGGCTTTCTTGAGAAAAAGACTTGAAAGATGTTTCTGAGAATTTTCCGAGAATTCTTAAGATTTCTCGAGAACAGCTTTGCTTTCTCGAGAACTTTACTTAGACTTCTCAAGAAGCAGACTTCATCTTCTCTAGAAATACACTTAGAAAAATTTTCTGAAAAAATAAATTCTTCTTTGTTGAAAACCCAACAACCCTTCCTTTCTTCCATTGCTTTAGTAATTAAAAATGAAGTGCTTCCCAATAAAGAGGTTACACATGATTCAACACCATAGGTAACATTATGAGAGATTACATTGTATGGTCATGTGTTTAGTGACTCATTGTAAACTGACCTTTGTCTACACTTAACAATAATGACCTGCAAGCACTCAACTAAAGTGTTGGAACCCTACTTATGATTTGGGCTAGGTTCACTACTAGGTTGATTAGATGACCCAACATGTATAGTCTAGTGTCATAGTTTTCCATGGTCAAAGTCAATAGCACCCACTTTGTCTGTCAGTACCCTTCAGAAGAATTTAGAGATAGAAGACTTCAAAGGAAAAGTAGTTAAATTGATTGCAGAAAAGTCGTTCGACGATAGCTAAACTCAGCTTGATGATCGTCGATCTCAGATCGACGAACTCAGAGTTCCTTCTCTGAGTTGATCTCGACGAAAGTCTAGCAGAGATCGACGAACTATGATCTCATTTCAGAAGTTCAGCTCGATGAAGCACTATCTCAGTTTGACAAACTTGGAGCTCAGATAGGCAAGTATATTTTCAGCTCGACGATCTTGGAGCTCAGCTCGACGAAAGAGATTTCTTAGCTCGGTGAACTTGGTGTTCAGGTCGACGAAATCATTACTGAGTTTGACTAACTCTTTCCAGGTTTTGTTCGACTATTCTTCTCTGCAGTTTCTCAGTTTGATTTCAAATTCTATTATATGAAGACAGTAATGCTCTGATAATTAATGCTCAATATTCTCAAGAATATAGCCGTTCCGGGCATCATTAATTATGGTTTTCAGAGATTTATTACTCTACCATATTTATTGGGATAGTTAGGGAAATACATTCAAGAAAAAAATTAACAGTTCAGGATTCCAGAATTTCTCCAGGGGATTTCATGAAAGATTTAAAATTCAAATGGTCATGAATCTAAATAGATATTGAAAGTATTTTTCTTTCAGAAGAATATAGAGATACACAAAGAGAAAGTAAAACTACAACAAGGCAGTGAATCGGTGAAAAAGTATTAGCAGACAGTGAAGAACAATACAACTCACAAACAACCAGTGTTCTTCTTCTATTTCAGGCTTTCAAGAGACAAACAATCAAAATTCTTCTAAAAGCTTGAAGAGCAACATCATTAGAAGGCCTACACCCTAAAGATAAAAGGACTCCTTCAACTGATCATCAACTCTATTCATATCAGGGGGAGCTTTCTACTTAATCAGAATCCACTAGACTTCTCTCAGATTATTGACAGAGAAGAACATCTTCAACCTTTTTGTTTATTTCATCGAACTGTGTACATGGTTTTTAACTCCCTTCAAAACTTAGCCCCTTTTGGTTGTTAAGTCTCATGATCAAAAGACTTAGTTTGGTTTTTGGGCACCTGATCAAAAGCTCAAAGGGTTGCTAGATCTCCCTTAGAAAAATAGATCTTGTGGTGACAGAGTACCTGAGCAAAAATCTGTGGTGGAAGGGCACCTGATCAAAAACCTGTAGTGGATTCCTAATAGGGTTGTAAAAGAGTGGATGTACCCAGGTTTATTAGGGTCCCACTATAAACTCCTTGTGTCGTCTGGTTTGCCTTTATTTTTTGTTTGTGTGTTATGATATTTCTCTTTATTTATATATATATATATATATATATATATATATATATATATATATCACTAACTTTCAATCCGCTATAAAAACAAGTTAATAAATTTTTAATACTCTATTCATCCCCCTTTAGAGTAATCATAAGATCTATCCCTCACTTTTAATTGGTACCAGAGGGAGGTTGTTTGGTTTCACAGGCTAACACCTGAACCAAAAGATCTTTGATAGATCTTAGTTACTCTAGTTTGTCTTTCATATCATGGCACAAAACAAGGAATATTCAAGCATCAGACCTCCAATGTGCAACTTAGATAAGTTTGCACTTTGGAAGGAAAGGATTAGGCTTTACATGAATTCTATTGTTGAAGATATCTATAATTCTATTTTGACAGGTCCCCTACACCAACTACAACAACAAGCATAAGTGCAGTTCCACCACCTGAGTGGACTGATTCTCAGAAGAAGTTTAAAATTATAGATGCCAAAGCCATGAACATTTTGGCTCAAACTTTGTCTGATGACATATTCCAGAAGGTTGTTGAATGCACTTCAGCTAAGGATATCTGGGATTCCCTAAATGGTATGGTTGTAGGATCTGCAGATGAGAGAAAGGACAGAAGAGCCCACTTGATTTCACAATATGAGAATTTCAATAAGGGTGAATCTTAATCAGTTACTGAGATGTACACTAGACTCAGCCTCATCATCAATGAGCTGAAAACCCTAGAGAAGGACATATCATAGACAAAATTAAATGACAAGATCCTTATGTACTTCCCTAACACATGAGACTATAGGATCTTGCCAGTCAAGGAAGCCAAAAGCTTTAATGAGATCTCAGCAGAGACCTTGTTGGGAAAGATCAAGTGTTATGAACAGCTTATCAAGACAAGGGAAGCTGAACAAGTGGCTTCACCTTAAGTAAGGAAAGAGAAAAGCATAGCTTTTCAGGCTACAGATGAAGAAGAATATCTTCCAGCAAATGAAGACCGCATGAGTCTTCTGGACAAAAGATTCTACAAAATGTCCAAGAAGGTCTATAGGAGAAGGTCTTCCAGAAATGAAGACAAACCCAGGTATGAAAAAACCCCCACTAAAGAAATTGTTTGTTATGGGTGCATGAAACCTCAACACATATTGCCAGAATGTCCTGAGAAGAAGAAAGAAAAGAAGAAGGAGATAGACTCCAGAAAGCACTCCAACAAATCCTCTTCCAAAAATACAGGAAGAAAGAGAGAGGATTTTTAGCTGAGACATGGAGTTACTCAGATTCAAACTCTTCATCCAGCTTCAGTGAGGATGAAGAAGAAGAAAAAGCTAAAGAGATCTGTATGATGGAAATAAATGCATCATACAGAAACACAGAGTCAGAATCAGAATCAGAGGAAGACCAGGTAATCTCTACTTTTGATTTTACTTCTGATCAATTCAAATTAGACTTTAAATTATTATGTAAAGATTTAATTAAATCTGAGAAGGAAATCAAATTTCTCAGAGAAAAATTAATTGAACTTGATAATTTTTCTTTTAAAAATTCAAAACATAAAGAAGACATAAAAACTTCTTCAGAATAAGTATTATCTTTAGAAAGTAAACTAAATGAGGCTAAAATATTTGAAGAATCCCTTAATGGGAGAAGTATCAATTTGTTGGACATCACAAGCATAGTGAATTCTAGACTAAATAGCAAACTGGGCTTGGGTGTTTCATCAAGTCAGCCTTATATTTTTTGAGAAAAATATATTTTCTAAACCCTTGAATTTCATTTCTACAAAAGAAGTTTTACAACTTATAAATAAAAATTACCGAAATCTTACCAAAGAATAAATCAAAGAAAAATGAAAAATCTCATAAAAATAATGTTCAACAAAATTCGTCGAACCGAGATCGACAAAATCATTATAATGGTTCGAACGGCGATAGACGAACCCTGAACCCAGAATATTGGGTATGTTTACTCAAACATGGGTGCTCGACGAAATCAATATGTTTCGTCGAACAGAGATTGACGATTGTGGAATGCAGAAAATGAGTATTATCATTCTATTAACCAAGATCGACGAAATCAACACTTTTCGTCGAACTCAGATTAACGAACTCAACTAAATTCGTCGAACTCAAATTTTCGAATCAGAAATTTTAAATTTTATCAAACTAATAATTAGAAACCAAAACTGGTTAATCCGTTTACTCAGTGGATAATCCCTCCTAGAAGATATCATCCATTAGGTTATAAGGATCAACCTGATTGTTCTTATATTTCCAGTTATTTTTTTGAAAGAAATCAAGGACCCAAGGTAACCTGGGTCAAGAACACCTAACTTATTTTTATGCAGGTGAAGAAGTATAATACCATAGAGGAGTAGTGGTATTTGGATAGTGGATGCTCAAAACACATGACAGGTTCAAAGGCAATTCTCAGTGATTTCAAGGCAAAGCTTGGACCCAAAGTTATCTTTGGAAACTCCAATTATGGACAAACAGAAGGATATGGAAATGTCAAGATTGGAGCAGTCACATTCAAAAAGGTAGCTTATGTCAATGGTATGAAGCATAACCTCATATCCATAAGTCAACTATATGATGAAGGTTATCAGGTAACTTTTAAATAATCTCTATGCTCAATTACTTCTGATAAAAACATAACTGTTTTAACAGGAATTTGACAAGGTAACATCTATCTAGTTAATTTTAATTCTTCAAAATCAGAAATTTGTTTATTCAATCAGATTAGTAAAACTATTGATTTATGGCATAAGAGATTAGGACATGTAAACCTTAGGACAATAGCTAAATTATCTAAGGATAACCTTATTAGAGGACTACCTTTAGGCTCCTACAAGAAGGAAGGACTCTACAGGGCTTGTCAATTAGGCAAGCAAACTAAAAATAGTTTTAAATCCATTAATAAAAGTGATTCACCCAGAATCTTATACTTGCTACATATGGACCTCTTTGGACCTATTGCAGTACAGACCTTGGGAGGGAAGTCATATACCTTTGTGATTATTGATGATTTCTCTAGATTCACTTGGGTTTTCTTTCTGAAAAACAAGTCAGATAACTTTAAAGTTCTCACAGAATTTCTTAAGAGCATACAGATTGAGTACTCTACTCAAGTTGCATTGATCAGAAGTGATCATGGCACTGAGTTTGAATCTCTTCTCATGCAAGAATTTTGTGGGAAGGAAGATATCAAACATTGTTTTTCTGCTCCTAGAACTCCTCAACAAAATGGGGTAGCTGAAAGGAAAAATACAACCCTGATTGAATCTTTAGGGAAATTACTTGCAGATGCTCACTTGCCCCTATCCTTTTGGGCAAAGGCAGTAAGCACAACAAATAATGTTCTAAATAGAAGTCTAATTCATAAAATTAAGGGTAAGACCCCCTATAAATTACATAAAGGGAAGAAAAATAAAATAAACAATTTAAAAGTATTTGGTTGTATATGCTATATTCACAATAATGACAAGAAATATCTTAGAATGTTTGAAGCCAAAGCTGCAGAGAGAATATTTCTTGGATATTCCCAAGTCAGCAAGGCTTATAGGGTTTATAATAAATCAACATTAAAAATGGAAGAATCTGTACATGTAACTTTTGATAAGACTAACATGTTTTACAAGGAGAAGGATTATTCTACCAGAGACTCTTTGCAGGTACCCTATTTGTGTAAGAAGTTGGATGATTTAAATCTTACCCAAGAGGTTACATTGCATCCTTCTCCATAGATTGATGAAGACAGTGAAGAAGAAATTGTTGAAGCAGTTGAACCCACAATATCAGATGTAATTCGATAAGAGGAATTAACTCCACTAGCTATTGATGTACCAACTCTACCCACTGATCTTGTCACACTTAAAGATCGTCCTATATATCAAGTGATTGGAGACATATCAGTTGGTGTGCAAAAAAGGCATCAATTAAATCATGATCAGATGCATGCTTGCTTTCTTTCTCTGATTGAACCTCAATCCACAAAAGATGTTGGATCCCTAGTTTGGATTTGGGCTAGGTTCACTAATTAGGATGTGTTTGACCCACATTGTATAGCTAGGGTCTAGTCTGTTAGTCCTAGAGTTTAGGCTAGTCTCTAGGTTCAATCTTCATGGATCAGCCTGCAGTGGACTTTAGAGACTCAAGACTTAGAAGAATTCAGACTTTTAGTTCAAAGTTCTTCGAACTCAGCTCGACGATCGTCGATCGCAGATCGAAGAACTCAGTATTCATTATCTGAGTTTTGCTCGACTATATTCGAGCTCAGGTTGATGATCTCTTCCTCAGTACATGAATTCTCAGCTCGACGAACTTGGAACTCAAGTCGACGAAATCTGCCCAGAGGTCGACGAATTCTGTCCCGAGTCAGATTGAGGAGTTTTCTCTTATTTCTGTCCCTTATTTATTATATTATTTAGCAGTAATTCTCTGAGTAATTAATGCTCATATTCTCAAGAATATAGCCGTTCTTGGTAGCATTAATTATGGATTTCATCAGAGTTAATTACTTGCTTATTTTAATGGGACAGTTGGGGAAATTCATTAAAACAGATAATCTGTAAGATCCTGTCTCCCCATTCCGAGGCTAACCCGAATCTTATGCCCAGAACCGCCGCATTATGGTGACACTAACGCACGGGTTAGTCGACACCGCAAGACGCCGATTCTGCCGGCTAGTACGATCATAACCTGTCGGCCAATATGAGAATAAAAGAGTACAAAGCAGAGCAAAAATGGAGAAGTCCACAGCCATAGTACTAAACATATATATATAACAAATGAAAAGTACAGGGTACAGTCCACAATGAGTACAATATAATGAGAGTAAAACGGGCTTATGCCCTGTACATCAAAATCAAGTCTCTCTCTCAACTAACAGCAACGGAAATCTAAAATCTCACTCATCACACTTATAGACGTATGCTCCAGTAGTAGTAGCCGGTATCTGCCCCTCAAGTCCTGCCTCCTCGTCGTGCTGGTCCATCTCCTCGAGCTCCTAAAAATAGTATGGTCACCGACCATTAGTCAAAAGACTAAGTCGTTTCCTCCACACCTCGCCTCGTAACTCCTAGGCACCGTGCGGGAGGACGAAGCGGAGGACAACAAGAGGTGACAAAGGCGGAGTAGGTGACAGGAATCTAAGCAGAATATGTAACCAAGTAAGAAATGAAAGGTAACCTTCACTTATGCGGGTACACATAAGCAAGGGGTCTTCTGCAGGGCTCCCATTGTATAAAATGTCTCATACCATTTTATACAATGGGGTGTTAGGTGTCACAAGCAAATATATATATAAAAGGAAAGTAACCTCAATCTATAAACTTGCCCACTCAAGCTTATAGGCTAAGGGATCGTATAGCAGGTCCTAATGTATAAGCATCCCATACCACTTATACATTAGGTGTCATAGGTTGTTATGAAGGTTAATGATATGCATCTATATGGTGGGTATGATATGAACATGCAGTGCAACACACACACATGACTCCGTGATCACAGACCTTTAGTTCCCACTTTTCGAGAGCTAGTATCACTCTCAGGTACTACCGTTGTGGCTACGGCAGCAGCGGAGCGGGCATCTCCGCCTTCTAGGCGGGTATACACACTATCAGGCCTAAACCTCTCTTGTACGCCTCTGTACACCGATAGTGCACTCTAGAGTCTCTGCGTACCACTTTGCTGACTACCCGTCAGTCTTGTTGGGCCGGGTGCGCGTTATTAGGAAAAGTCCTCCAGACTCCAGTATAAACATCCTCCCGGTCCTTCTAACCCTCGCACCCGCCTGGTCCACCGTACTGCTGTCGGTGTGACGACTGGCCAGTACCGCATGGCCCGCCACTAGTATATGCACATGCAAGTATTATATATTGAACCTCCAGCTCAAAGGACTATCCTGTCCCAAATTTCTCCAACCCGTCACGGGTGAGTATGTGCTACAAAACCTCCAACCCTGCCCGGGTGAGTATATATGTCAATCTCTTTTCTCCAACTCGGCACGGGTGACCAAGTAGTCAAAAGACTCCAAGTCCCTCCAACCCGGCACGAGTGAGCACATGTCCAGTTCATTTACCCTATTAGACTACTCTTGCCTACCGATTATTATACTTAGTATCTTAAGGTTAATCCCAGGACTGCCCAAGGTATTCCCGGTGTAGGGCTCTCAGGGGCACTAGGATCTACGATGGGCTGAATCCCAAAGTTCCCTTTCTCAAGGATATTTACTTTAGTTGATGTCTACCCAGAACCCTTTTTCTCTCTCCTGTTACGTGGAGTGACCTAGTGACTTAAGGTATGAGTTATGGAATGGCGGTCTTCCGTCATCCCCCTCTTAGGTAGGCTAAGGTTGCACTTTTACTCTCGTCTCTAGAAAACATCTGCCACCCAGGGTTATATTTCCGATCTTAGACTCTAACTCAATTGTTGATTCATTTCCTGGTCCTATTGTACAGTATACTTTTACTATGCGCACCCCATGACCTTGTACCACCCTGAAATCGAACTTTCAAATCTTTGGACCAATAGACCCCAAATATTTATCCTAGGGTGGTATGACCATCTAGAATGTGCATGGTAATTTTTATAATTTTCTCTATTATTTTTTATATTTATTTTATTTTCTCCAAATATTTTCTATGGTCGTTTAACACATGAAGTATGTTGTTGCATAGTCCTAATGATGCAAAATAGTTATCTTATCATTATCATGATGAATCATCACTATTTTCCAAAATTCATAATTTCTCCCCAAATTTATGTATTTAAATATTAATTTTCATAAACCATCATAATTACTACTTTTCAAATGAAGTATATGAAATTTAATCACAAAAATTCCAATAAATTTACAGGGAATCTAATTCATCAACATAATACTACTAACCAAGTTTCATCAGTTTTAACAAAGTTATAAACTTGCAAATCATTATATTGGATAATTACCAAAATGTCATTATGATGATTTAAAATTTATAGGTACATTCAAAAATTCTGAAATAAATAATTCAGTGGTCTCATACCTATATATACCTCTAGAAATATTCACAAATTTTTCTGACACATATTTGTATTGATTTATGAAATAGAAAGGATAGGGGTAAAGTGGTCATTTCATGTCATGTTACCTCAAAAGACTTCAAACAGAGAAATTAAAATTACCCCTAGTCAATTATGATCCACTATACAACAGGGCCAAATTTGAAGATTTTTACCTAATTAATTCCAATTTTCTTTTTAATTTACAAATAGAGCCATAATTTCCAAATATCCAAATAATGAGATTTTTGATCCCAAAAATCCCATACAAATTTTGAGGGACTACATTTGACCTAAATACCCTCTAGAATTAATTTCATGGTCTGCAAAAGCTCCATAAAGAATAAATTCACATTATAGTAGAACATGCTATTGGCAAACCAAGGCTAATACTAGCCTACACTTGCAAGTGGGTTAACCCATCATGCAGAGGTCCAAATGGGCTGAAATTTTTGTCAGACCCTAACAATTTCCCAGAGGACTTGCCACCAAAATTTGGGGCCATTTGGATACCTAACACTCCATTTATTCCATTCATTTAATTTATGACATTTTGATTAAAACTATAGGAAAATGTCTCCCAAAAATTCCCAATTTTTGGCAGGGGCTAGATATGCCCTAAACATGCACATGACCAAAATTTCAGGTCATGAGGACACCTGGTTTGGCATGGGCTTTATTTTTAATTTCTGCCCTAGACTAGGACCAGTCCTAGGAAAACAGCCCTACATGACAAGCTACTTGGCCAAAATGCAAGCTTAAGGTGGAATATTAAAGTTAGGAGAACAGGATACATTTTTCATGTTAACCATTATTTATGAATCTTCTTCTATGGGGCCTAAAATTAGCCCGCAAGGTACAGGAAAATATGTGACAGAATGCCAAAAATCATTATAGCACGAATCTTAAAGCAAAATGGAGGGCATCCGTTCATCTTCTCCAAACAGCCAAGGGCCGAGATTTTCCCGACCTGGAGCTCCTTCCAAGGTCATTTCCCGGCCACTCGGCCACCTCCCTGGCCGGCCACCACCACCACCACCTCCGTTGAGGTGAGGGCTAACGTTTGGCGGCGACTTGGCCGCCGGAGGTGGCAGTTTCCGGCGAACTTGAACTCCATTAAAATCCAAAAATCCATGAAAATCTCACATTAGATCAGGCTCAATTGAGCCCGATGTCTCGCCTAATCGATCTAGAAAGCTAGTACGGGTAGAGGTGAGGCGAAACGGACCTTGATCGGAGCCCGGCGGCGGCGGTGGCGGTGGTTGGCCATGGAATTTCTCCTCTCCGGCGAGCTTGCTCCCGAACCCGATTCTCCACCAAAAGCTTCGATCTAGGTATCGAATTCCACTCCTTTGGACCTTCTGAAGCTAATGGGAGGGTTAAAATGAGCTGATATTGGCTTTATAGTGAGTTGCCATTAAGGGGATTTCGGCCTCTACATTGGATTCTCCTCCAAGATGCCATGTGGCATGAAGCTTGCTGGAAATGGCTGGTAAATGCTGTTGGAGCTCAGAGGAGGGCTTGGGAAGAGAGGAGGAGGGCCACATGGCCTCCATCCCTTCATTTCCTCCTTTCTCTCTCTTCCTTTTCACAAAAATTCCAAAACTACCCCTTTGCATGTAATCTCTCTCCTCATTTTGGGGGTTAAGGGCTGTCCTTGTCCATTTGGGCTGGTCATGGGCCTTGGCTCACGGGCTTTGCCCATTGGGAATGGGCTTGGCCTTCACTTTTCTTCCTTTAGGCCATTTGTTGACTTGTTGACTTTTTAGGTTGACTTGGTCAACTTGATGAGTGGGCTGACCCCACTTGATGGTCATGGACTCCATGTCACCACCAAACATGGGTTGGGCCATGGTGATGGTCTTAGCCCACTAGGAATGGGTTAGGTCTTCATTTACCCTTATTTAGGCTTAAGGTTGACCAAGTTTGACTTTAGGGTTGACTTGGTCAAATGGGTGTGTGGGTTGACCCCACCTAGTGGTCATGAGGTCTAAATCATCACCCAACATGGCTTGGGTCATGGTGATGCCTTACTTGACCTAATTGGACCCAAGAGTGTAGGGTTTGACCCCTTTTAGGCCTAAGGTTGACCTGGGTCAACTATGGTCAAAGTGTTGACCTAGGGCATGACCTTGGGTCTACTTAGATTTCAATTAGGGTTAGGGCAGTGTGGTGAGGGTCATGGTGTGGCTAGGGTCCTTATTTAGTCATAGTTTGACTTAGTCCTATAGTGGGCCCCACCTTGTGACAACTCACCACCTAGGATCAAACCTAGCTAATTTCCCCCTGACTCACCATATGCCTAACCCAATCTAAGTTAAGGGGCCTAGAAGTAACATGGGATGTTACATAATCCATCCATTTCATTCTCCAGAATAAGTCAGCAATTAATGCTTGGAATTCAAAATGCAAGAGAGAATTTGACAGCAGAATATAAAAGAGAATTTCTTCAGACGGCTCGACATACTGAGTACTTAGAACACACATGAAAGAACACCAGAACACAAGTGTGATACAGAGATGAGACACAGAATATACAAATGAATATCTGCTTCTTCTCTGTGTAGAAAATAAACTGTTTTCCCCGTGTTCTTATAGAAGACAGAAGAAGAAAAACAATCATATATCAAGAGTCTTCTTCAACTTCTACTCAAGGAATCTTTAAGGACAACAACTCTTGAACAATCTGCAAGTTCCTTGATCTCATCAAGACAAGGCTGAAGACCTACACCCTGAGCAAAGCTCCTATCTTCCTGAACCATTCAACATTTCAGGGGAAGCTTTGACAACATCAATCCACTAGTCTTCTCTATTGTAAAGAGAAAAGAGAAGACAACATCACCTTCCTTCCTCACTGTAAAAAGGGTTTATTAACTTCCTTCAAAAGTTCTTGTGTTGGTTTTGGCACCTGATCAAAAACCAAAAGGGTTGTGAGATCTCCCTACAAATAGATCTTGTAGTGACAGGGCACTAGAGAAAAAACCAATGGTGGTAGTCACCTGATCGAAAACCTGATAGTGGATTCCTCCTATGGTGGTAGAAGAGTCGATGTACCCAGATTGAGGGAACCATTATAAAATTCTTGTGTTGTCTGTGTGATCATTTAATTTTTGTTTTTGTTGTACTGTGATAGAGTACCTTAGCCTATTTCCATTTCTTTTATTCTATTACTGATATCACTTATTTTCTATAATAAATTTAAAAACAGCCAAAAGTCTTAATTACTCTATTCACCCTCCCCTCTAGAGTAAATCAGGTATATCCCCTATCTTTGAATTGGTATCAGAGGGGTATTTTTTTGTTTCACAAGCTAACACTTGAACCAAAAGTTCCTAGATAGACCTGTTTTCTTTTTCCCCTAGTAATTTTGTTTATTATATATCATGGCACAGAATAATGATTATGCAACACCAGACCTCCAGTTTGCAATCTAGAAGGCAAGAATTAGGCTTTATATGAACTCTATTGATGAAGACATATACAATTCTATTTTGACAGCACCACCAGCTCCAGTGGCTACATCTACTGCAACTTCCAGCACTCATGTTGTTCTACCACCTGAGTGGACAGATGCACAAAAGAAGGCCAAGATAGCAGTTGCCATAAACATGAACATCTTAGCACAGACTATGTCAGATGATATATTCCAGAAGGTGGATGAATGCACCTCTGCTAAATCCATCTGGGACTCTCTCAATCAGATGGTTGCTGGATCTACTAATGAAAGAAAAGACAGAAGGTATAATCTCATCTCCCAGTATGAGAACTTCAAGAAGGAAGAATCTGAGTCAGTGGGTGATATGTGTACAACCCCATATTCGCTGGGTGGCACCCAGAGGCATAACCGGTCGGGGTTGGACCAGCCTCGGGCGAGCTTG
The DNA here is from genome assembly GCA_039513925.1 of Platanthera zijinensis. NCBI lineage: Eukaryota > Viridiplantae > Streptophyta > Magnoliopsida > Asparagales > Orchidaceae > Platanthera > Platanthera zijinensis. The sequence continues at coordinate 180,969,963 of CM077079.1, read as the reverse complement.
GGACTAAAGACCAATAAAGCTCTCACACTGGAGGAGATCCCGCCTATGAGAAGGCGAGATCCCGCCTAGGAGCAAGCGAGATCCCGCCCATGACCAGAAGCGGGCGAGAAGGCATTGAGTGTTCTCAACGTCGCGCTGAGTAAGCTCCACTCACTCAACGCCGTGGACAGCAGCAAGGGCGTTGTCTTAGATCAACTGACTCAATGTCGTGGTAAGCGGCAAGGGCGTTGGGTGAGATAACCTCACTCAATGTCGCGTCAGCCGGGACTCGCTTCCGGCAGAGTCGACAAGAAGGATTGCGTCTCGCAAAAGGCGGGGGGCCAGCTCAGCTTGAGACTTTCGACACTCCTTTTTAGCTCCCACCAAATGAAGGCGAGAGGGTTTTCGGCATAGGGTTCTCGTCGAGTGGGGCCCAGGGTTGAGGGTAAAATTACTTAATCGCCCTCAGATAAATTTACCCATACACCCCCAGGGGCTGCATTTAGTACTTTACAAACACCATGATTTGGCTATTGGCAGACCAGCCAGGGGTATTTCAATAACTTCAGGTCAGCAAAACACTATAAATAGACCCACAAGGTCTCCTTAGAAGACGGACTCTCATTATTCTCCAAATTTTTTGTGCTTTCTGAGGAGCTCCTTGCCCAACTTTTGGCTTTGGGGGGGAAGCTCTCAGAGATAATCCGGGTGTGAGGTGGGACCTCCCTGCTGAGGCTTTGGGTCAGTCCTACGTACTTAGCAACCAGTCGTGGGTCGGAACTTGAGAGAAGTAGGTGTTGGCTGCACCCTTATTTTGAACTCCTGTTGAGGTCAATTTTGGCTTCAATAGTTCTAGTGTGGTGAGAGTGGAAGGCAGTCGATACAGGAAAGACTTGAGTTTGTTCCCATGACAGGAGGTGACGGTGAAGGGTATGGCTCAGGAGGATCCCCCACCCGGGGATAAGAAGCAATAAGGAATATACTAGTGGACTTCAGGCGAGAGGTCCAGCAGACCATCAACTTAGCCTTCTCCGCAAGGAGTAAGTGGGCGACTCCTCTGGTTCCGTTTGAGGTGGTCCCGCTCTTGGGCGAGAACGCTCCTTGGCAGCATCCCGGAAAGGAGTTCCCGGTGGAGGTCGGCGAGAGGGACGTGGCCGCGCGAGAACTTCTCCCAAGTCAACGCCCCGGAAAGGAGATTCCCGCAGATCCCGGTGCCAGTCAGCCGAGGCTGCGAGACGTGCCCTTCCACCAACCTGGAGGCGAGAGCCCTTTCAGCGAGCTCATCATCTTAGCTCCGGTGCCGGAGGGGTTCCGGGAGCCGGAAATGTCCTATTACTTGGGGAAGGATGACCCTGAGCAGTATGTACAGTGGTTCTAGGATGTAGTTTTGATCAGGAAGGTTTCAGATGCCTTCAAGTGTCGGCTGTTCGTACCCACGTTGAAGGAGAAAGCCCGGGACAGGTTCCACTATTTGTCGGCTAGCTCAATATACAGCTTTGAAGATCTACGCAGGGGGTTTCTGTTAAGGTTCTCGACATCAAAAAAGTGGAAGAAGGAGGCGGAGTGCCTGTTTACAGTAAGGCAGAAGTCAGTGGATATGCTGGGTAATTACGTCGACCGGTTTCAGGAAGAGGTTCTCCTGGTCTAGGAGGTCCCAGGGTACGCGCTGATGCTCGCCTTCACTATGGTACTGAGGCCGGGTTTCTTAGGCATGGAGTTGAAGAGAGTGCGCACCCTCTCCTTCGAGGAGGTCATGGAGAGGGCAGCAAAAGAGATAGCCTTCGAAATGGCGAATCCGGCGTTTGCCAGAAATTTGGCCCGATTGGCGGAGGATGATGAGAAGGAACCTGCAGCAGGAATGCAGAGGGAGCAAAGAGAAGAGAGAAGGAGGGATGAACCCCGAGGACAGGGGAAGTAACATGGATGGGGGGCCCGGGAGCCAAACAACCGGTTGGGTTGGAGGCCTCATGAGGGTCGCCCCCAGGGTCAAGGAGGAGGTTTTCAGGGAAGGGATAACCATCAGGAGACGAGGAGGTTAAATCAGCAGGCATGGAGGCAGGGACCGAGGGATCACATTCCACCGCTGCAGGAAATAATGGAGGTTGGTAGAGGAAGAGGAGGAAGAAGAGGAGTTCGAGGGGCTGGAAGAAAGGGAGGTAGAGAAGGAAGAGGGGGCAGGGAGGCGTTGCCCTTCTGTGACTTCCTCCAGGAGGAAGGTCACGTGATGGAAACCTGCTCGGAGTTCTTAGAGATGAGGGAAGCAAGAGGAATGGGGAGGTAGGATCCGCCGGTAAGGATCGTGGAAGTGCAGGAGAGGGAGGATGAAGATAGGTGCGAGGATAGAGCAGATGTGGGAACCCGAGGAGGGATCGGGGTTATCCACGGGGGAGTAGGGATTGAGACAACCCGCAAGGGTAGCCTTTAGACCATGTTCCGAAGAGGGGTTGCCTCGACCTCTCTGGCTCCCCCCAAGATGAAAAAAATACCTTTTCATCAGCTGACATGCCAGACTTTGGTGATCCATTCTGCGATGCCCTCGTGATTCAGATAGCAGTGGAAAACATCACGGTCTACAGGATACTGGTGGATAACGGGAGTTTTGTCAATGTGATCTTTAAGAAGGCTTTCGATGAGATGAAGGTTGAGGGGAAGAGGGTCCTAGCCTCAGATGGACCGCTCTTTGGGTTCTCGGGCGAGAGGATAGAAGTTGAAGGGGGAGTAGGGCTGCACGTGAAGTTGGGAGGTGTGTCGCGAAACTGCAGGTTCGTGATCGTGGATGCCCCAAGCAGCTACAACGCCATCTTTTGGTGTCCACTCATCAGCGCCTTTCAGTGCGTCTCCTCATCGTTTCATCAATGTCTCAAGTTTAACAATGGATGGGTGCAGGTCAGGATTAGGGGAGACCGAAAGTTGGCGAGGTAGTGCTACGTAATGGCGGTCGACATTGTGTCCTGGATGATAGAGGCAGAAGAGCTGGAGAGGGAGCTAGCAGAGCAAGGAGAAGATGTCACGGAAGAGGAGGTAAGCCTATGGGAGGCAATAAGGGACACCACTGAGGAGAAGGGAGAAGTTGAGCAAGAGTCCCGGAGGGCGGTGGAAGTCGAGCAACAGCAGGAGAGCCTGGAGGAGGCAATAGAGGTAGAGGAGGAGCAAGCAACAGGAGTTGAGGAGGGGAGACCGGAGGAGGCAGAGGAGGTTGAAACAGGAAGGGAGGAGATGGAGCACGAAGAAGAAGCAAGGGCCGGCTGGGAGCAGTCACGGCTGGAGCCGGCCAAAGAAGTGGTGGAAATGGAGGTCTTCATCAGCGGAGGACAGGTGCAGAAGGTGCGGATCTGTGGGGGCCTAAGTCCCGAGGACCAGGAGCAGATGAGAGCTTGCATCCAAAGCACTGTCTACATCTTCTCCTGGAGCACAGAAGACATGCCGGGCATTAACGTGGATGTGGCTTGTCATCGCCTGAACCTAGACCCCCGGACTCGCCCCATACGCAAGATGATGAGAACCGTCGCCACAAAGCTGGAGGAGCCGATCCGCAAGGATGTCAGGAAGCTCCTGGAAGCCGACTTTATCTCAGAGATCCAGTATCCAGGCTTGATCTCCAATGTGGTAATGGTTTAAAGGGGGGCAGGAACTGGCGAAGGTGTATCGATTTCTCTTTATTAAATAAATCATGCCCTAAGGATTGTTACCCCCTACCTCGAATCGATGCGCTGGTTGATTCAGCCATTAGTTTTTCTATTATGAGTTTTTTGGATGCTTTTTCAGGTTACCACCAGAATCGGATGCACCCTACCGATGTCAAGGACGTCTCCTTCATCACTAGGAAGGGGTGCTTCAGCTATAAAATGATGCCCTTTGGGTTGAAAAATGCAGGGGCTACCTACCAACGCATGATGGATCGAGTCTTCTAGGGGAAAAGGTGGAGAAACTTGGACGTCTACATCGATGACCTGATGGTGAAAAGGAAGTGTGTGAACTCGCACCTACGGGACCTAGAAGAGACCTTCGCCACCCTACGGAGATTCAAGATGAGGCTGAACCCCTTGAAGTGTGACTTCGGGGCCAGCCGCAGTAAGTTCCTTGGGCATCTCTTGACCCCGGCAGGGGTAGAGCCTAACCCGGATAAGGTGAAGGCCATCATAGGCTTGGAATTACCTCGCGACGCCAAGGAGGTCCAGCGCTTGACAGGAAAGTTGGCCGGTCTAAGCAGGTTCCTCTCCAGATCACGGGACAAGTATTCATAATTCTTCAAGGTGTTGAGGGGAAACCAGAGGTTTGAGTGGACCGCCGAATGTGAAGAGGCCTTCCAAGGGCTGAAGAGACTGCTCTCCGAGGCTCCTCTACTTCAAAGCCAAAAAGAAGGAGAGGACCTGGCCCTGTATTTAGGAGTAGGAGCGGAGGCCGTGAGCTTTGTTTTGGTAAGGGAAGAGGGAAAGAAACAGCTTCCCATCTATTACGTGAGCCGGATTTTGAAGAAGGCGGAGCTCCGTTACCCCATCCTGGAAAAGCTAGCATACGCTCTTGTTGTTTAGGCAAGGAAACTTCGGCCATACTTTCAAGCACACTCGATTAAGGTGGTGACCGACCATCCTCTTCGTAAGATCTTTGAAGGGGTAGAGCACTCAGGAAGACTTGCCAAGTGGTCCATCTAACTAAGCGAGTTCGACATCTCATTCGTGTCGAGGCTCTCCAACAAGGCGCAAGCGGTGGCAGATTTTCTAGCAGATTATGTTGTTGCGGTCATGGAGGGGGAGCAGCAGCCGCAAGGGGAATGGAAGATGATGGTTGTTGGGGCCTCGGGAAAGCTTTCTCTTGGGGAAGGAGTGGTGTTTATAAGCCCCCAGGGGGTCGCCATATAGCAGACGGTGGCCTACCACTTTCCGGTAACCAACAACCAAGTAGAATATGAGGCCGTGATAGCCGGCCTTCATCTAGTGAGGGAGCTAGAGATCCGAGACATGGAGGCCTTCAACGACTTGATGGTGGTAGCATCAAAGATTCGAGGAGAGTTTGAAACTCGGGAGCCTACCCTCATAAAGTACCTATCAAACATAAGGGGAATCATCGGAGGTTTTCAATCATTCTCAATCCAGCACGTCCCCCGGGAGGAGAGTGCGGCCGCCGACCGATTTGCGAAGTTTGGGCCTCGGGGAGGCGGAACCTTGACTGAATTGTTCTGACTAGCATCGAAGAAGGGGAGGTAATGGAGGTAGGTCAGCAATCCTCGTAGGTGGATCCATTGGTAACCTTCCTAACTACGGGCGAGCTGACGGGGGAGATTAAGGATGCAAAAAGATTGAGGCATAATGCGGCTCACTACCTGATGTTGGAAGGGGGGGGTTGCATCGTAAGATGCTGTCAGGGCTCTGGGCAAGATGTGCGACCGAAGAAGAGGTCCCGAGGATCCTAGGGGAGTTGCACTCAGGCGAGTGCGGCAGCCACTCGGGAGGAAGGACACTGGAAGCAAGGTTGGTAAGACAGGGGTACTTCTGGCCGACCCTGAGGAGGGACGCAGCTAAGTTTGCAAAGAGATGCCAGAAATATCAGTTGTATGCCCCCCTCCATTTGCAGCCTGCTCAAAAGCTCAGGAGCATTTCGTCACCATGGACTTTCACCATCTGAGGGATGGACTTGGTTGGGCCTTTTCCTCCAGCTAGTGAGAAAAGGAGGTTCCTCCTGGTCATGATCGATTACTTCTCGAAGTGGGTGGTGGTTAAGGCCTTGGCCAAAGTCACCTCACAAGTTATAAGGAACTTCGTTTGGGGAGAGATAATATGCAGGCACGGTCTATCCCAAGCAATAGTGACAGATAATGGACCCCAGTTTTCCAGTGAAGAGTTCATCAGCTTCTGTGCCCAGCTGGGGATAGATCTCAGGTTTGCCTCTGTCCACAACCCCCGAAGCAACGGTCAGGTGGAAGCAGCAAACAAAATCATTGTGAACTTACTCAAGAAATAAGTTGAAAACTTGAGGGGAAATTGGGTGGAGCTGCTCCCCTCGGTTCTATGGGCCTTGAGGATGACCCCGAACACGGCCATGGGCGAGACCCCCTTCAAGCTTTCTCACGGGTGTGAGGTTGTCCTCCCAGTTGAATTCGAGGTTCGGTCCCCATGGGTTGCAGCCGAAAGGGAAGGAGATAAGGCTTGGAGGTTGAAAAATGTGGATAGGTTGCGCCTCTCGCTAGACATGAGGAAAGAAGCGCGGGATGTCGCAACCATCAGGCAAGCAGATATCAAGCGACATATGGCAAAATACTTCGACAAGCATGTCAGGATCAGGCAGTTTTTCGAAGGAGATCTGGTATTGAAAAAGGTTGACACGGAGGGAAGATGATCCCCCGTGGGCAAGCTTAACCCAAATTTGGAAGGGCCTTACAAAGTAAAAGAGGTCCTTTGAATGGGAGATCATTACTTCCAGGATATGGAAGGGAGGACCTTGAGCCACACATGGAGCGGTGATGATCTAAAGCGTTTCTACCTGTGAGGGGGAGGAGGTGATTGTATTTTTGTTTTCAAATGCTATCGTAATATATTCCATACCGTAATCCATTGGCAACTCTCTTCATTTTAAAGTCAGAATTGGAATAATGTTTTTGTTATGAAATCTTCATCAACACCGCGAGCTCGGCTCGGCCCCAGGTAGACCCGCAGCGCAGGCTCTCATCTAGCTTGCAGGTCTGATGGCTAGCCTGTGGGGGAGAAGTTTTGGTTATGAAATCTTCATCAACACCTCGATCTCGGCTCAGCTCTATGTATACTCGCTGCGCAGGCTCTAATCTAGCTGGCAGGTCCAAAGGCTCTCTGAGGCTCCTCTACTTCAAAGCCCAAAAGAAGGAGAGGACCTGGCCCTGTATTTAGGAGTAGGAGCGGAGGCCGTGAGCTTTATTCTGGTCAAGGAAGCGGGAAATAAGCAGCTGCCCATCTATTACATGAGCTGGATTTTGAAGAAGGCGAAGCTCCGTTACCCCATCCTAGAAAAGCTAGCATACGCTCTGGTTGTTTCGGCCAGGAAACTTCGGTCGTACTTTCAAGCACACTCGATTAAGGTGGTGACCGACCATCCTCTTCGTAAGATCTTTGAAGGGGTGGAGCACTCGGGAAGACTTGCCAAGTGATCCATCGAACTAAGAGAGTTTGACATCTCCTTCATGCCGAGGCTCTCCATCAAGGCGCAAGCAGTGGCAGATTTTCTAGCAGATGATGTAGTTGAGGTTAAGGAGGGGGAGCAGCAGTCGCAAGGGGAATGAAAGATGATGGTTGATGGGGCCTCAGGAAAGCTTTATCTTGGGCGAGGAGTGGTGTTGATAAGCCCCCAGGGGGTCGCCATAGAGCAGGCGGTGGCCTACCACTTTCCGGTAACCAACAACCAAGCAGAATATGAGGTCATGATAGTCGGCCTTCGTCTGGCGAGGGAGCTTTAGATTCGAGACATGGTGGCCTTCACCGACTCGATGGTTGTAGCATCGCATATTCAAGGAGAGTTTGAAGCTCGGGAGCCTACCCTCATAAAGTACCCATCCAAGGTAAGGGGAATCATCAGAGGTTTCCGATCATTCTCAATCTAACACGTCCCCCGGGAGGAGAGTGCGGCTGCCGACCGATTGGCGAAGTTTGGGTCTCGGGGAGGCGGAACCCTGACTAAACTGTTCCGTCCAGCGATCGAGGAAGGGGAGTTAATGAAGGTAGGTCAGCAATCCTCGTTGGTGGATCCGTTGGTAACCTTCCTAACTACGGGCGAGCTGACGGTGAAGATTAAGGATGCAAAAAGATTCAGGCATAAAGCAGCTCACTACCTGATTTTGGAAGGGGGGTTGCATCGTAAGATGCTGTCAGGGCTCTAGGCAAGATGTGCGATCAAAGAAGAGGTCCCGAGGATCCTGGGGGAGGTGCACTCGGGCGAGTGCGGCAGCCACTCGGGAGGAAGGATGCTGGAAGCAAGGATTGTAAGACAGGGGTACTTCTGGCCGACCCTGAGGAGGGACGCAACTGAGTTTGCAAAGAGATGCCAGAAATGTCAGTTGTACGCCCCCTCCATTTCCAGCCTGCTCAAAGGCTCAGGAGCATTTCGTCGCCATGGCCTTTCGCTAACCGGGGGATGGACTTGGTCGGGCCTTTTCCTCCAGCTAGTTGGCAAAGGAGGTTCCTCCTGGTCATGATCAATTACTTCTCGAAGTGGCTGGAGGTTAAGGCCTTGTCCAAAGTCACCTCACAAGTTATAAGGAACTTCGTCTGGGGAGAGATCATATGCAGGCACGGTCTACCCCAAGCAATAGTGACAGATAATAGACCCCAATTTGCTTGTGAAGAGTTCATCAGCTTCTGCGCCCAATTGGGGATAGATCTCAGATTTGCCTCTGTCCACCACCCCCAGAGCAACAGTCAGGTGGAAGCAGCTAACAAAATCATTGTGGACTTACTCAAGAAAAAAGTTGAAAACTTGAGGGGAAATTGGGTGGAGCAGCTCCCCCCGTTTCTATGGGACTTGAGGACGACCCCGAACATGGCCACAGGCGAGACCCCCTTCAAGCTTTCTCACGGGTGTGAGGCGGTCCTCCTAGTAAAATTTGGGGTTCGATCCCCATGGGTCGCAACCGCAAGGGAAGGAGATGAGGCTTGGAGGTTGGAAAATGAGGAAGGGTTACACCTCTCGCTATACATGACGAAAGAAGCCTGGGATATTGCAACCATCAGGCAAGAAGAGATCAAGCGGCATATGGCAAAATACTTCGACAAGAATGCCAGGATCAGCCAGTTTGTCGAAGGAGATTTGGTATTGAAAAAGGTTGACGCGGCGGGAAGATCAGCCCCCGTGGGTAAGCTCAACCCAAATTGGTAAGGGCTTTACATAATAAAATAGGTCCTTAGAACGGGAGGTCATTACCTCCAGGATGTGGAAGGGAGGACCTTGAGCCACACTTGGAGTGGTGATGATCTAAAGCGCTTCTACCCGTGAGGGGGAGGAGGTGATTGTATTTTTGTTTTCAAATGCTATCGTAATATATTCCATATCGTAATCCATTTGAAACTCTCTTCATTTTAAAGTCAGAATTTGAATAAGGTTTTTGTTATGAAATCTTCATCAATACCCCGAGCTCGGCTTGGGCCCAGGTAGACCCGCTGCGCAGGCTCTCATTTAGCTGGAAGGTCCGAAGGCTTGCCTCTGGGGGAGATGTTTTGGTTATGAAATCTTCATCAACACCCCGAGCTCGGCTCGACCCCAGGTAGACCCACTGCGTAGGCTCTCATATAGCTGGCAGGTCCGAAGGCTCGCCTATGGGGGAGAGGTTTTGGTTATGAAATCTTCATCAACACCCCAAGCTCGGCTCGGCCCCAGGTAGACCCGCTCCGCAGGCTCTCATCTAGCTGGCAGGTCCGAACGCTCGCATGTGGGGAAGAGGTTTTGGTTATGAAATCTTCATCAACACCCCTAGCTCAGCTCGTCCCCAGGTAGACCCGCTGCGTAGGCTCTGATGACTTGTTTTAGTCATCGTTTTTGGGGTAGTCTAGTATGCAAAATCCCTAGTTTAAATTATATGTTTTAAGTATATTTATGCTTATTTTTTTTATTTCTTATTTGCTGTCTTTTGTTATGATATATTAAATTTCTATTTCTATTTTATGTTTTATGTATTTTGTTTATGTTATGTTGTTTTGTCATGTTTGTATGTTTAGTTTTATGTTTAAAGGTTTGTGTTTTGTTATAATAGTATGTTATGTTATTTATGTTTTCTTTTGTTTTTATATATCTAATAATATAATTAATGTTTTGTCTTATTTTGTTAGGTTCAAGTTCAGCTATTGAAGCAGCCCGAGCCCTTCCAAGCAGCCTACCCGAGCCCTCTTGTTCAAGCCTACTTAGAGCAGCCCTTCATCCACGCTCGGCCAGCCAACCTCCCCATGCAGCCCTCCTACCCGAGCACTTACATGCAATAAGAAGCCCATGGAGCATCCCATACATGCTACCCGAGCCCAATGCAAGCAGCCCACTGAGCTTGGCCGGCCACCCACTTCATTTCCCCTCTCCATTTACATTGTATCTCTCCCCTCCTCATTAATTACATAAATGCATCTCACCATGAAGTCCGGTCCCCTCTCTTTGCCCCTTCTACACACTTCCATGCATTCACCTTGATATTTTAATATTCCTATTTCCATTAAATTGCATACAATGAACCTTCCCTCTCTCTCTCCATCATTAAAATCAATTCATGCACCTCTCCCACACATGCATGGCCGACCACACTCATGCCTCCCTTCATATCCATCTATTTTCTAGAATCTTCCCTCCCCAACTATAAATGGAACCCCTCCCCTCCTTGTTAGAAACCCACTTTTTTAAGCAATTTTTTGTTTAGAAGTTTAGTGAAGTTTTGGAGATGAGTTGTAGAGAGCAAGAGAGCTAGTGAGTTGTTATTTTATTTTCATTATTGTTATAGTCTTTTCATTATTATAATCTTTTTTTTAATCTTAATATAATATTATCCTTTCTAAATATTGTGTTCTCTTTTATTTTTGCAAGTAATGAAAATGAATTTCTTTGATCTTACTTTGATTTCAATTTCCATTATGAGTAGCTTATTTTCTTTTAGCACTTGATCTTGAGGATCCATGATTTGAGATGAGAATCTTACTTATTTTGTAATTTTATTTTTGTTAAATTTTTCTCGATCCTTCTTTGATTTATTTTGTGTCGACTCCGTATTTCTGGTATACGGTAGTAGGCCTTTGATCTCATTTCATAGTAGTTGAGAGACTCGTTGATTTGAAAGATCGCTCAAAGAAGGAAGGAGTTGCATGCAATCCTAGAGATAAGACGACGTAAATCCTCTGGATTGGAGTCAAATCCAATAGTGCGGATCACCACGATAATGCAACTTTAGGCCTCTTTGATTTGTAAAGAGATTTCGATCAAAGCGTCTATAAGTTAGGAGACTCAATTCTCTAGCGAGATTTTGTCTTATTTTCGGATCCATCACGGTCGAGTGTAATTCGCAATTATAAAATTACATTTTTATTTCTCTTATCTCTTTTCACGGTGAATCCTAGATCAAATGCTATCTTTTAATCCATAGTTTCGTTTTAATTTCGTTTCAGTCAGTTATAAATTTTTCAAAACCCCCACCAGAAATCGTATGGTAGGATAATAGTTGAAGTGTGAGTAGCAGTACTTGACAGCCAGGAGTTTAAATACGACCTTGGTACTATAATTCGATAGGTACACTTGCCTCTTCGGGTTGATAGCTGGTTCAATCCACAAAGTTTTTGGCGCTGTTAGTAATAAATCAAAAAGGGATAAAGGGTTACCAACCCAAACATAAGGTAGCTGTCAAATCTCAGCAACTAATCATATGACAATGGTAAGAGATTTACTTATTGAGTTCAAAAGTAAGAAAGTTGCACTAAGTGCGAAACGAAGCCATGCTTCGAGAATATCTGCAAAAGTAAGCAGAATAACATATACCTGTATAATACAAGGAAAGAGGCTTAATAACTCTACTCATATGAATCATTAACACTGGTAAGCAATGGTCCTGAGTCGGTGGCCACGTTGTCCAACCCGAACTTACAGACCCAACAAATTTTAAGAAGGTACTGTGGTGGTGGCAAAATTGTCCAACACAACCTGACAGTCTAATTGTCTCAACAAGACACTATGGTGGTGGCAACATTGTCCAACTCAACCAAACTATCAACATATATATAAACAAGGTGCTGTGGTGGCGGCAACATTGTCCAAGTCAACATACAGGCCAGAAATAAGCCCAACAGTAAAATGATTCACAATTTAGCACTAGGTTGCGGTACTTTATCCACTACCAACAAAGGGCCATACATAACATCCATAAAAACCAATAACCTCAACTAGAATACAGAAGCTCTCCTTGAAAAAAAGTAAAAAAATTCCTATGTGATAGAAAATCTAAGTCATGCTCAACGAATTCAGCTTATTTTGGAAAAAATTCTAAGTCCACGGGAAAAGCTTCGAGTACACTCGACGCCGCATTGAGTATATTCAATGCACTCAACGCCAACCAGATTACCCAGTGAATAATCTTCACTCAATGCCGTGTTGAGTCCTACACTTTTCACTTAGTCTCGAAGATACTCAATTCCAGAGCTTCACTCAACGCTGATTCACTCAATGTCGCGTTTAGTCCGCTTAATGCTTTTTACTTAGTCTCGAAGCTACTCAGCACCAAATCTTCACTCAATGCTGATTCACTAAACGCCGCATTGAGTTCATTTAGCGCACTCAATTCTTTTACATTAGCCTCACAAACCACTCAAGTCCAAGTGAACTTCACTCAATGCTATGCCTGATATTCGTCGACTCAACTCCTAATACTCGACGAGTACAATAACACTCAACCCCAAGTCTTATACTCGATGAATTCAACACCTAATACTCGACGAATACAACAACACTCAACACCAATTCTTATACTCGACAAACTCAACGCCTAATACTCGACAAATTGGAATTAACTCAACGCCAAGTATTACCTAACAAAATTACACTGGATACTCGACAAATTTGACTCTGCTCGTCGAATTTTACTTAGACCAAAAACTCTAACTATATTCGATGAATTCTAACCTACCTAATACGACTAATCCTGACTTAGACTAATAGCCGCATAAGGTGAATCTAGACAGATTAACAGACAACCCGACACTCGATAGATTTTACCTAGGCTAACAGTCATATAAGATGAATTTACTTAGGCTAATAGGTAAAAATCGACGGGTTTAAATACTATCAGCCGAGAGATGGCAAATCTAACTCATACTAACAATCAAATACGACGAATGACCCTTGACCAGAAATTTCGCACTAAGAAGCAGGTCTAAATGGCCAAACCCTACCCTAATCCCAATTTCTGTACAGTAGAGGAAACAAGATAATGGGAAACAAGAATGTGTAAGGGGGAAAACCGCCACATTCCTCAAATCTTGACTAAACTCCGGCAACACAAGCGCTCCTCCTAACGGATTTGGCCGCAAAAATACCTAAGAAGCAAAACTTGAAACTTTTCGAGAGGAGAGAAGGTCAAAACCGCATACCTTAATCTCTAAAAATCCAAGAAACGAGAAAAACTCACCGCACAAACGTAGATCTTGGTGAGGGCTAACCGGATCTACTCTCCGACGACAATTTCGTGCACCAGAGCTCCTACAATCAACGGCCGAAAGCTTCGCAAGGACCGCCGCTCTCGTTTTCCGCAATACATGCCGACGGTTTTAAGAAGATGAATAGGGTTTCCATCTAATAACAAGGCTATTTATAGGGGATAAATAATATAATATATTATCTTTATAATTAAAACATCCAAATGACCAAAACTCGTATTAACTCGGATTTCTTCGAAAATCGCACCGTAGCTAAATATTGACGCTATGATTCCAACAGCAAAGAAAAATTGAAATCTGACAAACCAAAATAGGGTAAAAACTCCCCGAAGTCAAAACATCAAATATCCCAAAAACACTCCGACGTGTTCCAAAACGAACCCCGACTCGCAAGGGAATACCAAAATACAGGAGAAATTAGCTAAGATATTTCTCCCGAGCCAAAACCTCGGATACCAACTAGTAAAAGCCATGCTCCGACAACGGTACCCACCAACTATGCGTCAATGTAAAGCCTTGACGTCAAAATACGTCAGTAAAGGGATTTTAAATAAACCTTGAAATATCAGGGGTATTACACCGACGGGCCATTTTTGGAATCTTGGGCAATTTTGAATTTTCAGCAATTAGCACGATTAGGGTTGTTGAAAAATCAACCCTAAGTATTTATAGGCATCCTCAAAATTAACGGTTATAAAAGAATTCCAAAATAGGACCTGCAAAAATTACTGTGCATATCTGTCGTCTAACCAGAGCTGCAATTTGAAAAATAGTCTGAAAAATAACAAAGTCCTTTTCGTCGAGTATCGTCGAGTATCGTCGAGTATAACTGAGTATACTTGCCAAACTAGTAGTGATATACGACGAAATTGACCTAGAGAAATTCAGCTTAACCCAACTAGCCACTCAAAGCCATGCAAAGTCATACTCGATGAATTCGGCGAGTATCGGTTGTATGCTCGATGAATTCGACGAGAATCGGCTAGCTCACTCAACGCACTCGACACTGTCGATGCACTTGATGCCATCGACACAGTCGATGCACTCGACGCTATTGACGACATCGACATAGTCTACGCACTCGACGCCATCGTCGTAGTTGACAAAAATGCCTTGAAAATAGCCAGAGAAGTAGCGTCGAGATGATTCGACGAATTTGGCGTGTATTGATAAGTATATTCGACGAATTCGGTGAGTATCGTTAGATACATTCGACGAATTCGATGAGTATACTTGATGATACACGACGAATTTTACTTAACTATTTTTCCACTCTTATTTATTCTGTCAAAAGTACATATGATGAATTCGACGGGTGCTAGTAAGGATATTTGACGAATTCGTCTAGTAATAACGAGTATACTCGACGAATTCAACAAGTATCCCTTATAAAACTCGACGAATTTTTCTTGGGTAAAATTCTATTCTTCTGAATCCTTCTCCTTCCTTAATCCTCCTCATGCACTTGGGATAGAAGTACACCACAATAGAGAGATTATACGTGAGTCAACACATTTTCCTACACAACGAAGGATTACATTGTATAGTACTGTGTTTACTGACCCACTGTAACCTGACATTGGTGTGTACTAAGAAATGTTGACCTGCAAGTACATAACTGAAAATACCACATCAAATACACTCAATTCATCTTAGCTTAACTGTAAACTTCTTCAAAATAAGGTTATTGTGGATACAGTAACCAACAAAAAGTTATACAATGGTTTAAATTTCCAAATAAAGCAAATGATTGATGTGGCCGTCGAGGGTGCTCTAAATAATGAAACCCCTGAGGCCGCTCAAGAACTTTTTGAAAATTGTAATGCAAGCTTACTAGTAGAATTGCCATGGTGACGCCCTAATAAGCCGACCAGACTCTACAAAGTTGAGGCTACCTCTACTTTAGATTTACAAGTAGAACCTTTAAGAAAGTGGCAGAGATGTCTGCTACCTTTGCCACTCATAATTGGGCACTTAATAATAATAATAATTTAATTGAAGTGCATGTAAACAACATGAGAAATTCCAACCATCCTTCCTTTAACCGACAAAATATTCTATATAACAAAGCTTATAACCCAGGTTTAAGGAACCATAAAAATTTCTCATGGAGCAACATAAATAATGCTCAACACCCACCCAATGCGAATCTACCTGTATTTGAACCACCACCACTAAATCCCACTTTAATTGAAGATGTGTTTTCTAAAAACATTGTATCCAATGAGTCCTATATCCGGAACCTTGTTAGATCGATTAAAAATTTAGAAAATTAAATTGGATAGCTCGCCTAGATAATTTATGAGAGCTAGTATATAGATTTTTCGGGTAAAACAGAACCCAATCCACGGGAGAGCGCAAATGTAATAAGCCTCTATAGTGGAATGTCGAAGTATGAGACCGGGCGGTCTGGCGGTTTGAGCCTGGCGGGTTGTTGACCGGGCGGTCTGGCGGTTTGTGCCTGGCGGATTGAGGTTGGCGGGTTGATTTCCAGGCTGTCGCCGTATGGTATCCGGCGGTCTGTCGGCTTGTCTCTGGCGGCTTGGAAACCGGCCGGTCTAGCGGTCTCCTACCGCATCTCTCCCTCTTGGTTCTGGTGTTGCCGAGCGGTTAGAACATTGTCTAACCGCGCGGCCTGTTCCGGTCTCTTATTCTAGCCGCCCAGATCTGTTGTATAGCTTTAGTCCCACATTGTTAATTTGTATTCTTCTCTCTCTCCTCCATTCTATAAAAGGGAGGCCATACCTTTGTAAATGATATCTTTTTGGATAATAAAATTTCAATTATTCAAAGTTCCGGCTTGTTTTCTAGTCGTTTGTTCGCTACTTTTAACATGGAAAGGAGGTAAATTCTTTGATTTTGGTCGAGCCCGAAGTAAACGTTTTAACATCACCTTTGCATGTTATTTCTTCTGCATTAGCTTTGCTCAATATTCAACATTCTTCTATACATTATCCTTCAAAATTTTGAAACGAGCGCAATGAGAAGCAATATCAAAAATTTATTGATATTTTAAAACAAATTAAAAGAAACATGTCATTATGCGAGGCAATCTATCAAATGCCTAAATATGCAAAATATCCCAAGGAATTGCTCTCAAACATTAAGAAACGTGGAGATATTTCATGTTTTTCTCTTAAAGTAGAATTCTTGGTGATTTTGTTAAATAAATTATAGGAAAAATTGATTAATCCAGGAGGGTTCTCTTTCCCGTGCTTATTCGACAATTTGTAAATAAAACACATCTTGGCCAATTTAGGCATCTGTATAAATCTGATATAATATTCTTTATTTAAAAAGATTGGTGCATGCACTCCAAGCCCAACTAAAATGAGCATCCAACTAGCGTATCATTCGATTAAATACCCAAAAGGGGTTGTAGAGGATTTACTAGTCAATGTTGATAAATTATTCTCCTAGTAGAATTTGTCATCTTTGACATTGGAGAGGATGGTGAAGTACCCATAATACTTCACGAACCCTTCCTCCCCACCTCTCGCATGATAGTTGATGTAAGTAGCAAAAATCTTCTCCTTCAGGTTAGAGATGATGAAGTTACTTTTAGCATCAACCCCTCAATAAGAAATGCCATATCAAATGACGATTCATGTTTTACATTAGAAATAACTTTTGAAGAAAAGTTTTCGTCATTTCCTGAAACTTATTTCACAATTTTTTGAAGATCTGGATCATGCTACAATGTTATTTTGAATGAAATGACTCGGTCATTACATAATTTTGAACAACTTAATTTAAATAATTTTAAAATAAAAACCACATTTGAAGAACCGTCGAGTCTTGAATTAAAACAGCTTTCCGATCATTTTAAATAATTTTTTTAGAAAAAAATCTATATTGCATGTCATAATTTTTTTTCCTTGAACGATTCAAAAATTTTTGAATTAGTTTAGGTTTTAAATAATCACCATCATGCAATTGCATGACAAATTTCTGATATAAAGGGGATTAACCCCTCTTTTTTGCACGCACAAAATAATATTAGAGGATAATTTCCGTAGCACCATTTAGCCTCAATGACACCTTAAACTGAATACGAATGACATTGTTTAAGCTAAAATAATTAAACTTTTAGATGTGGGAATTATTTACCCAATTTTGGATAGTACTTGGGTTAGCCCAGTACAAGACATGCCCAATAAAGGTGGGGTAATGGTAGTGTCTAATGAAAAATGAATTAATTCCAACTTATACTATTACGGGTTGGCGGCTGTGCATCGATCATAGAAAACTAAATGATGCCACCCGTAAGGGACACTTCTGTTACCCTTTATTGATCAAATTTTAGAACGAATTTTTGGTCACTCCTACAGTTTTTCGATGGTCTTTCGTGATATTTTCAAATTCCAATTTCGCCCGAAGACTAGGAGAAAACCACATTTACTTGTCCCTTTGACTCCTACGCTTGTCGAAGGATGTCATTTGGTCTATGTAGTGCACCGACTACATTTAAAAGATGTATGTTGACGTCTTTGACCAGTTAGTAGAGGATGTGATGGAAGTTTTTATGGATTATTTTTTAGTTTTTGGAAATTCTTTTTAATCTTGCATAAATAATCTCGATCATGTTCTTCAACTCTACGAAGACATGAACTTGACACTTAATTGGGAGAAGTGCCACTTTATATACTGAGTGGGAATAGTCTCGGGATATTTAGTTTTTAGCAAGGGGATTGAGGTCGATAGGGACAAGATCAAAGTCATATGAAAACTTCTCTCTTTCATAAATGTTAAATAAATTAGAAGTTTTCTAGGAAATGCGAGTTTTATCGGCATTTTATTATTATTCTTTTAAAATTACAAAGCCTTTTACCCTTCTATTAGAAAAGTGTGCTTGCATTTTTGATGATGAATGTTTGAAAGCATTTAATAAAATTAAGAATGAACTTATCAATTCACAAAATTTAGTAGCACTAGATTTTTCTTTACCATTCAAAAATATGTATGACGTGAGTGATTTTGTGATAGTGGCACTTTTAGGCCAACGAGTGAATAAATATTTTTACCTGATTTATTATACAAGCAAAACACCCACATTAGCATAAAAAAATTACACCATGATGAAAATAGAACTTTTGGAGATTATTTTTGCTTTTTATCAGTTTTGTTCATATATTACACTTTCTAAAGTTATTGTTTTTATGGATCATTCTACTCTTAAATACATATAGAATAAAGTAAATGCCAAGCCTAGACTACTTCGATGAATTCTCATCCTGTAAGAATTTTATTTAAAGATCTGAGATAAGAAAGGGATGGAGAACTTGACAATCGATCATCTTTAAAGAATGGAGAATCCAGCTACGGAAGCACTAGTGGAGGCCGACATCAATGACAAATTCCCTAAAGAGCTCCTCCTCTCCCTCAATGAGGTAACGACTTCTTCCACCCCGTAGTTTATGTATTCCAAAAGTTTTTTCAAGTAAGGAAAAGAAGAAATTCTTTTCTGATTTGAAAATTTACTTTTGGGATTACCCCTTTTTATTTCCTGTCTGTGCAGACTAAGTGGTAAGAAGGTGTTTTTCATACGGGGAAGGCAACCAAATTTTATGGTACTGCTACGAGGGACCAACCAGTGGACACTGCCATGCAAATCGGGCCGCAAGAAAGAGCTAGAGGAAGGCTTATACTGGCCCACTTTATTAAAAGATGCTAACACTTTTGTGAGCACATGCGATAGAATCCAACAAATCAGTAACATCTCTTATCGGGACAAAAAATACTCAAAACTTTATTTATAGAATGCAATAAGATATAAAGGGTTTAGATTTTTTAGGTCCACTCCCTCCTTCAAATAATAATCGATATATTCTCATTGCATTCAACTATGTGTCGAGGTGGGCGGAAGCACAAGCTAATCATAGTAATGACGCAGGATTCATCATAAGATTTTATAAAAAATTATTTTCATGTTATGTCTCACCTCGCACAACAATAAGCGTTAAGGGCACACATTTTTGTAAGAGTCAATTTGCTAAAATTTTAGAGAAATTTGGTATTACTCACAAACTCTTTACCGCCTATCACTAGTAAACTAGCAGTCATGTAAAGTTAGTGAATAAGGAGTTAATAAGTATTTTAAGAAAGACGGTGTCAATGAATAGGATGGATTCGTTAATGAAACTAGATGACATGATATGTTCTTATTGGATGGCTTACAAGACCGCCATCAGTTGTACACAATATCGTCTAGTCTTGCGAAAAGAGTGCCACTTATCGGTTAAATTATAACATCGTGCATATTGGGTGGTAAATTTTTAATTCTTGATTTAAACTTAGGCAATGAAGAAAGAAGATTACAATTAAATGAATTAGTTAAATGACGTGAAAATTCCTACAAAAATAAACCATATTTATAAGGAGCGAACTAAGTTTTATCATGAAAAAATAATAAATTTCCAAAACCTTTTCCACCCGGCGACTTAGTCCTTCTTTATAATTAACTTCTAAGGATTTTTCTGTGCAAATTAAAGTCCTGATGGTTGTTGTCTGTAAAGCTGTACTGGTGTGTAACTGTTGCTTCGTTTTATTATTCCTTAGAAAGGAGTGCGCACCTATCATTACAGAGTATAAAATCAAATGTCATATTTTTTCGAGTCTGTCAAGAGCTATTATTTTATCTTAACAAAAGAGTGGTTGAATTGCAAAAAGTGAAAAGTGCGATTAAATAATTGAGAGAAATTTGATAAGGTCAAGGCTATCACTTGATCTAGAATCCAATTAAATAAAATAAACTTTGATAAAAGATTAAAGTGCATGTTTATAAATTATTTGACTTCGAACGTGGAGGCCTCTAAATTCTATTAACGCCTCTCTTGATAATACACTAACGTCTGACCTTAGGGAGAATGACTAAGACCCCTCAGCCAGTCAAACACTCTAAACTTGCTTTAAGAGGTGAACCCCACTATTAGGTTTGACCCCAACCCGAAATATTTTGAATGTCCTCTATTGAGGATTGCATGACAACATTTTTTTATCTTTGATTGATCTCCTCGTAATTACAACCTCTCGGTAAAAGCTAGGATACGAATCTAGGATCAAAGACTATGTTGCTATACATTTAATAAATCTCCTCATATCCACAATCTCTCGGTAAAATCTAGGGTATGGATCTTGGATCAGACTTGCAACACTAGAATTCAAACAAATAAAAATCAAAGAAAACTCGTAACAAATTAAAGTAGAAAACTTTGCTAGATATTAAAAGGAAAATAAATGTTCATTTCATTGCAAAGTTCATCATGATCAAGTGCTAATGAAAATTTAGCTACTAATCATGATAGGGAAATTACATAAAGTGATAGAGAGAGACATGACTACTAAAACAATAAATCTTTAAATACTAAAATACAAAGTTAAACTACAACTAGGAAAGGAAATAAACTAAGCTAAACTATGAACTTAAAATGGAAAATAAGGAAAAATAATACCAAATTACAGAATTTCTCCACAAAAATCTCCTTCCTCAGCTCAAGCAGAAGGCTAGTATTTATAAGAATTTTTGCATTAGAGTCATGCCCCCTGGCACGCCCATGACTAGGGCATACAAGGTGTGGAACCAGCGACTTAAAAGCCCTAGAAATTTTGGGAAGCCAAACCGCTAAAAGTCATTTCATTATGGTTCACGCCCCCTGGTCACGCCCGTAACTAGGGTGTGCAACGAAACACCCACCAATTGAGAATAAGGAAAATTCCAAAATTTTCACATTGAAGCGATTGCTAAGCCTCTGGTAGGTAGTATTCGTGAAGGAGGGCATAGCTTCAGCCTCTGACACGTTGGCAGACATCATAAAATAAGATGTAACAGAATGAGAATGACAAATGGTGAAAAAGAGAAAGCCTTTATAAAGAAGAGAGAGAGGATTTTCGGGGTAGTGGCTAAAGAAGATCAAAATTTAAAATCAGTGTGGAGAAAAGAGAAGAAAATCACTATTTAAAGAAATTTTTCACGGGACAAGCCCATCAATCAGGCCTGTGATTGGCAGCATGTAACATTTATTCGGCGATTCGATGCATCTCTCGGGATATTGCGTATCGCTGCCAAAATATCCATTAGGGTACACTCCTACGGGTGACTCGAGGGCATGTAAATTTAAAAATCGAGTTCTTTACAAAAAGGGCACGTGCGTGTCTTAACATTCATAGGAGTAACCGTATGGAACACGGGCATGAATTACCGAACTAAACAAATTAGAAATAAATGATTCATGTCATGCATATCCGCCATTATCATGTCTATGACCAATGAAGGTCACACTCGTGATAAGGAGGAAAGACGGAGAAATAATTTCATCCGAGATTAAAAAATTGATTTTAAATTCCAAGATATGCAGGCCCTCCAGTCAAGCCCGTGACCAGGGCATGTAAAGAAAAATTTTGCTTCTATTTTTTTCAGGAAAATTTGCGAACAAATTTTTTTATAGCAAAAATAACGAAGTAAAAGTTATTGACTTTAAGCATTGAACAAACTTTGGACCGACACGTCCACCAGACTGTCATCCATCGAATCGCTTTCAAACCTAAAACACTCAATCAAATAATTAAGATAAATAATATATATAAATCTAGCCCTTTTTTCTTTTTTCTGTTTTGTTTTATATATATAGTTTTTTGAAATCCGAAACAAAGCTAACGAAGATAAGCTTGGGGTGCCTCCCAAGAGCACTTTGTTTATAATCAGTGAGCTCAACCATAGTGTTGCGATGGGTTAGCTCATTTTCAACTTATCATTAAATGATGATATGGGATTTGGAAATTTTGAGGTTGCGGCGGTGGACACATTAATACTAATATTTTGATACCCATTCAGAGGAGAAGTGTACCCTCTCCTACATCAAAAATAGCTTGCGTGGCGGCTAAAAATGGATGTCCAAGGATACGGGGTATCCTGTCATTCTCATCCATATCGAAAATAATGAAGTCTACCGATAAAATAAACTCGCCAATTTTTGCCGAAACGTCGTGAATTACCCCTATAGGGGTTTCTATGGAACGATCAACAAATTTTAATGTGATATTAGTGGGCACAGGCTCCCCAAAATTAAGCTTTTGGGCAATACTAGAGGGGAGAATATTAACACTTGATCCAAGATCGATGAAATCGGTTAAAAAGTGAGTTTCCCATGTTGTACACAAAATATTAAAAGTAACATTAAAATACGCATTCCGCTCCTCCAAATGAGCGGATAGGGAAAAAACAGCTGAAAAAGTTGAAGAGGGTGGGCTTGTGTAGATTTTTAAATCTCTACTTCTTTATGAACTCCTAAATCGTTCGCAAGGGTTACTGCCAACACATATCTGTGTGCGGGCGGTGGCCTATTAGCAAAATCAATGACTAATTTTATTAATTGCACTACTTGATTTTCTAGATTGCGTAAGGACCCTTGAAGATTTCGAATATCCACATCATTTTTAGTACAATATGTGTTCATCATGTCCACGAGAGAGGGTGATTTAGGAGCTTGTAAAGGAAAAGAATTCGTAGGTGCAGGAAGAGTATTCAGAGCATTACCCATATTACCCTAATTTCCCCAAGACAAATTAGGATGATTTCTCCAACCTTGATGATATGTATTACCATAGTTATTGTTATTCGAGTTGAAGGGTGGCTGACTGAGATTTCCCTTGTAATCCATTTTCTCTACATGCTCTATTGTATTGTGAGTAGACTCCAAAGTAAGTATAGAAGGTGTAGTAGACATCCCATCCATTTTCTTACAAAGTCGCTCAACCTGGAGTCATAAGTTAGAATAGTATCAATTTCATATATCCCGACTAGTTTATTCAGACGAGACCAGGGTGTATTCCATTGACAGAAATTCATGGCCATTCCTTCTATAAGCAATTGGGCGGCTGTCGGGGTTTTATTATTCAAAGTTCCACCGGTAGAGACATCAATATGTTGTCTTATTTGAGCATTAAGGCCATTATAGAAGGCTTAAATAATGGCAAAGAAATTACTTACATCTCTCCCAAGCATTATATAGTGTTTCTGAAACAGCTTGGGAGAAATATGAAATATCAATACGCAACTTAGGCATTTTTGATTGCCGAAAAATTTTTGTAGGAAATTATTCTGTCATCACAGCCCAAGTGGTGATAGATCCTTTTGGAAGAGAACCCAACCATAGTTTCACCTTAGTACGCAAAGTAAAAGGAAAAAGCCTAAGGCGTATCACGTCATCCGTAACTCCGTTAATTTTGAAGGTATCATATATTTCTAGAAAGTTAGCAATTTGTCCATTGGAATGCTCATTTTGAGGTCCATCAAATTGTACGTATTGATGTACCACTTGAATAATACTTGGCTTCAACTCAAAATTATTATTAGCAATAGCGGGTCAAACAATAATTGATTTAAAATCACCTAAATTTATCCAGGTGTAATAGGAAATAGTCCTTTGTTCGGCCAAATTCGGATCTCCCATATTAGAAGAAGAAATAGTAGAAGAAGGAGAAGAAAGAAAAGTAGAAGGACAAGAAGAAGAAGGCAACGAAGGTAAAGAAAAGGAAGTGTCCCCTACAGATTCCTCAACAAAATCTTGAGAATTAAGATCACAGATTCGTAAGCATCGTCTTAAGGTTTGCTCAATTTCCAGATCCAAGTTAAATAGATTTGATGGATTCCATCGGGTCATACACTAAAGAAAACAAAATTTAGCCAAAATAGAAAAAGATCAAATTTTTTTGAATTTTTTATAAAAATGACAAAAGTAATAGAACCTTATTTTCAAAATATTGACAAAAGCAGTCCCCGACAACAATGCCAAAAAATTGATTCGTGTAAAGTTGTACTAGTGTGTAACTGTAGCTGTGATTAATTACACTTTTGAAAGGAAAATGCACCTATCATTACAGAGTATACAATAAGGTGTCATACTTTTCCGTATATATCGAGTACTTGTAATCACAAGGAATGGTTATAATATTATCTTAACAAATTAGTGGTTGAATTTAAAAAAAGAGGAATAGTGTGATTATACAATTGAGAGAAAATCAATAAGGTCAAGGCTAACACTTGATCTAGAATCCCTATGGATAAAATAAACTTTGATGAAAGATTAAAGTGCAAGTTTCAAAATAACTTGACTTATAAAATGGAGGCTCCCAAATTATGTTAACGCCTCTCTCAAGAATACGCTAACGTCTTACCTAAGGCAGAATGATTATAACACCTCAGGCAGTCAAACCCTCTAAGCTTGCTTTAGGAGGTGAACCCCATTACTAGGTTTGACGCCAATCCAGAAGTTTTTGGCTATCCTATATTGAGGATTGCATGACAACTCCTTTTATCTTTTAGTGATCTCCTCATATCCACAACCTCTCGGTAAAATCTAGGATACAGATCTAGAATCGAAGACTATGTAGCAATATATTTAAGTGATCTCCTTGTATCCACAACCTCTCGGTAAAATCTAAGATATGGATCTTGGATCAGACTCACAACACTGGAATTGGAACAAATAGAAATCAAAGTTAACCTGAAGCAAATTAAAGTAAAAAACTTTGCCAGATATTAAAAAGAAAACCAAAGTTCATCATGATCAAGTGCTAATGCAAATTTAGCTACTCATCATGATGGGGAAATTATATAAAGTGATAGAGAGAGACATTACAAATACAAAAAAGAAAGCTTGAATTACTAAAATATAAAGTTAAACTACAACTAGGAAAGGAAATTAACTCAGCCAAATAATGAACTTGAAATGGAAAATAAAGAAAAATAATACCAAATTATATATTTTCTCCACAAAATCTCCTTCCTCAGCTAAAGGAGAAGACTGGTATTTATAGGACTTTTGTATGAGAGTCGCGCCCCTGGTCATGCCCGTGATTGAGGCATGTAAGGTAAAGAACCGGTGACTTGAAAGCTCGGTAAATAATGGGAAGCCAATCTGCTAAAAGTTTTTTCATCAAAGGTCACGCCCCTATGTCATATCCGTAACTAGTGTGTAGCGAACGAAAATGAAAATGACGAGAAAATAGCTCGATCTGGAGTGATGACAGTAATTGCTGAAGAAGCCATGCCTTTAGGTCACGCCCGTGACCAGGGCGTGACTGTCTTAAACGGTTAACGACAGAAAATGACTTTCAAAAATCTGAAGCATGCCTGGGATCTGGATGGCACGCCCTCCTTATCACTCCCAAGACAAAGGCATGTAACTTTAAACTGATGTAGCAACTCATTCTGAACAGCGGGCATGCCCCCAGGCCATGCCCTTGACTAGGGCATATAATGTTAATCTGACGTGGAAATAGATTTCTGGTAGTGGAGGCAAGATATGGTCCGTGAGTGCGGTCACGCCCCCTGGTCACGCTCGTGACCGGGGAATGTAATACTTGATTTTCTAGAAAATCTTCAAAACTTTCTCAGTTTACCCTAGTGAGCTCTAAATTTATATTAGCAGCCCAGAATTATCTGAATTTCATAAGGAAGTTAAGTAGGGACTCAAATTGAAAAGTATAAATAAAATAAATTATTCAATAAAAACTATAAAAATAAGATAAAAGAAGAGTTATCTATGGTCTGGCCCCTTTGCCATCAAACATGTTTGGCCATACGAGATCCTTCTCATTGACCACTCAAAAAAAGGCTTGTTTAAGGTAAACGGGTACCGCCTCAAATTATATCATCCCAGTGACACCAACAACAAAAAATTTAAAATCTTAACCTCCGAAACATATAATTAAAACACAACTTAGTAAAACTACATGACAGTAAAAAAGTCCTATGGGAGGCACCCAATAATTATCTTTTCTTTGTTTTGTTTGTTTGTTCTTGTTATCTTAACATGTTTTACAGGATTTGTAGTAGCCACCCTAATAACCAATCAAGGAAGCCATCTTATCCTCTTTTTGTTTGTAAATTTATTATATATTGCACTTGCTTATTTATCTTTATAAATGCCCCATACTTAGCTTTAAACAATTGAGACAATATTTAACATAAAGTATGAGGGTGTAGTCTAGTTTCATAAACTTTAAAAGCATACACAAGGATTAGAAAAACAGAAAATTTTTTTAAAAAATTGCAAAACAATCTTGGTGTTTTATTTCCTTTATTTGCAAAAAAGCACAAAAAAAAGAAACAAAAAAATCACATAAAATTAGAAAATTAAATTTTAACTTCTTAATAATGGAGGTTTGGGCTGACATCCCATAATATCTCCTAGTACCGGAGTGAACCAATCACAAGTTGGCATGCTGCCAACATAACATAAACTTATCGGGTCACACATAATAACTTATGGGAAATTGGATAATTGATCGAGGTGGCTCAAGTCATATATGATATGAGTGCAGAAAGACTGGAAGCTTTGTAGGTTAGAGGTGTTTATAGACTAGATGCTATTTGACAGTTTGTCGACTAGATTGTTCCGTCGATATAGTCGATGTCGTCGACAAACCAAGCAGTCGATGTAGTTCAATGCAGTCGATATAGCATGCAGTCGATGCAGTTAGCATACCATGCAGTCTATATAGTCAATATTTCCAGGAATGACTATTTGACATCGTGGTGACTGCATGTTCTAGCCTATGTAGTCAATATAGCTGATATAATGTATATCAACTTGGATTGATGAAATGGTTAAGTCCAATACTAACTAGATAAATATCGGTTAGACGCATGTTTCTCCTGTCATAAAACCTGAACCCGGTTAAGATTTTAATTTGGTATTTCCTGTTAATGCTGAACCCGGTTCACTAAAGATTATATATATATATAATTTCAGAGATATGGTTAGATGTCTTTTGTGATTCTCCTGATCACAAATTTCAGAAGAGTTCTAAAGTGCGGCACCAACAACGGTCTCCCCTTACGAATCTGAGCCCCAGTGCCGATGGTCCTCTCTCGGAAATAAACCTAGCAGTTTGTGGAGATGAAGGCCTCGATGATCCCTTCCAGCCTGCCCTCATGCGACGACAACAAGGTGTTTCTCCCTTAGTGTGGAAATCCCAAAAAGGTGTAGATATTTTTCTGTTTTCTCATACTCAACAGACAAGTAGCACTAGGAATATGATTCTAAATTAGAACAATGAGATTTTCTTGGAGAATCTTGATCAACTTTGCCTCAATCTTACACAAGTATTCATTGTTCTATTTCTTGATTCATGGTCTTCACAAGATCCCGCATCTAGCTAGGATTTTCTAGATCTCTTTCTACTACGCATATCTGTTTTGTAACCACTTATTGGAAAACTTAACAGTGGTATCAGATCCAGGTTTGTTACTAAGTGCATGTAAATTAGGAGGTTTAGAACTGCTCTAAATAGCCAGATTTAGAGATATTTTTCTTGAACTATAACATAAATGAGAGTGACAAGACACTGCCCGAGCTCTTAGGCATGGTTAGAACAGCCTATATCAATATGAAGAAGGCCAAAAATGCTAGCCCCATACTTATGGTGCATAAAGACATGGGTGTGGCCAAGGGAACCAAGAAGACTAAGGTAAGATCGAAGCCATATCTTGAACCCAATTCTTCAATATTGAAGAAGAAAAGATTGGCTAAGGAGGGGAAGTTCAACCATTGTGGCAAGGCAGGGCACTAGAAGTGGAATTGTCATCTTTATCTTAAAGATCTATAGAAGAAGAAGGGAAGTAAGACTTTCTCTTCAGGTATATTTGTTATTGAGATAAACCTTTCTGCTCCTTCATCTTGGGTATTGGATACCAGATGTGGTTCTCATATTTGTACAAATGTGTAGGAACTAGGAAGGAGAAGAATGCTGGGTAAAAGAGAGGTGAACTTGCGTGATGAAATGGAGCAAGAGTTGCTGCTATTGCCATACGAAGTTACCATTTTTCTTTGCTCACTAGGCTTGTAATAGAAGTAGATAATTGATATTTTTTTCCATAACTAGAAACATTATACCTATTTCATGTCTTGACATGAAAGGACTTTCTTTCATTATTAAGAAAAATTATTATTATATTTATTTGAATGATGTTTATTATGGTGTAGCCTAATTTTTTAAGGGATTATATGTTTTGAACTTAGACCATCCAATCTATAACATAAAAAGTACTAAAAGACTAAAACTAATGACTCAAATCCTACGTTCCTTTGACATCGTATTTTGGGGCTTATAAATGAGAAGTGCATATCCAAGCTCCAAAAAGATGGATTATTGGACTCATTGTATTATGAATCATTTGAGAGATGCAAATCTTGTTTACTAGACAAGTTGACTGAAGCCCCTTTTATTAGTCATACTGAGAGGGCTTATGATCTTTTGGGTGTAATACATAGTAAGGTATCTGGGCCCATTAATTCTATGGCTAGAGGTGTATTTTACTACTTTATTACATTTACTGTTGATTTTAGTAGATACAGATTTGGGAATCTTCTGAAGAACAAATCTAAAACCTTTGAAATGTTCAAGGAGTTTAAATGAAGTAGAGAACCAACTAGAAAAAGAATTAAATCACTATGATCTAAGTGCAATGAAAAATATCTGAGTCATGAGTTTTGTAATCATCTAAAAGAGTGTGGAACTGTATCACAACTCACTCCACTTAGAACACTATAACATAATAGTGTGTTTGAGAGGAGGAATCGTACTTTGTTAGACTTTATACGGTCAATGATGCGTCCTGTAGATTTGCGGATTTCCATTTGGGGATTTGTTTTAGAGATTATTGCGTTCACTTTTAATCGTGTTCCATCAAAAAATGGTCCTAAAGACACCATATGAGATGTGGATTGGGAAGCATCCAAGTATGTCTTTCATGAAGATTTGGGGATGTGAGGAATATGAGCAATGTCAAGTACCTGTCAAGTTGGAACACAAATAAGATAAGTGTTATCTTGTGGGGTATCCTAGGGAAACAAATGAACATTACTTTTACCTTTCGCCTAAGGGAAAATTGTTAGTCACAAGGACTAGTGTCTTTCATCAGAAAGAGTTCTTATCCAAAAGAATGCAGAGGTAAACTTTGAATAAGTTCAAGAACCACAAACTATAAATGAACCATAATTGGATCTTGAGCTAGGACTACAAACAATTATAGCTAGAGAGCCTGCTCAAGAAACACAAGTCTTACGTAGATCTGGTATAACAAGATTTGATCCTGGGAGATACAGATCTCATATATTTAAAATAGGTAGTGTGTTGTTTTCGGATAATGATGCTGAGCATGCAACTAACCAAGTGGCTATGAATGGACCGGAGTCCGAGAAGTTGCTTGAGTCCAGGAAATCTGAAATGAAGTCCATGTGTTCAAACCAAGTTTAGATCTTGGTGGAACAACCTAAAGGGGTATGAACCATAGGGTGCAAGTGGGTCTTCAAGAAGAAAACTAGCATGGATGTGAATGTTAAGACATTCAAAAGGCGATTAATGGCTAAATGATTCAAGCAAATTCAAGGTGTTGACTATGACGCGACCTTTTCCTCCTATGGTCCAAGCCTATTACCGCATGGATAAGGCTGTGGAATGAGATGAAGTTCTCATTCTACAAAGGATCACTCTCTTTCTAAGCTAGAGTGAAGGGAGAGCTTGGAGGAAGAGAAGGAGAATAGATTTGGCTGCCGGAGGAATGTCAACGGCCAGACTCGAGATCCGAGGCTAGCGTTGTGGAGGCAAGGCTGTCGCGCTGATTACCATACAACTAGTTTCTCCATGGCTCTGAAGCGATCATCAAGGGTAATGATCTCCTTCTTTGATAAGTGAAGTCCTACTTTATGCATGTGCATGGGATCCTCCACCAAGAGGTGGAAAGCGTAAGCGATTCCAGTAGTTGAGTCTGCATTTAGATCCGGAAATGAGTAGTACGGAATAGGAATGATGTGTGAAGCCCATCTAGACGGTTAGTCTGGATTGGTGATGTTTATATTGTGAACCAGAGAAGACTCCGTGTATAAAACGCGTAGTTTACGGAGTTGGTTAGGACGTATGTGAATTGGGGGTTATGTAAACTCCTTTTGTTATGAACTCTACGTGAGTTGTTTGATGATTGGTGAAGCTTTGTGTAAGCTCCTTGTGTTGTGAGTGCATGCATGCACTGGCTGCTCTCCGTGAGCTACGAAGCTGCGGCAGACCAGGAGAGGATAGCCGACCCGCGTCAAGTTGTGCACAACTGATGAATTGAGCAACGGGAAAGTGTTGTCCTGTCACTGGTTATAGGGGAGATCGATTAGTGGTGATGCAAATGGGGGCTGCGGCCATACCCGGCCTGTCACACTACTGTGGTAGGTCTGTATGATATGCTCAAGTGTTGCCGTGAGGAACTTCTGATCGATGGTGTTACTAAGGGTTGTTTTGTAGACCGTAAATGTGCCTGAGTGCACGAAGCGTCGGGCTGCGGACGATGTTTGTGATGTTGTTGTGCTTGCGATCAATTGATGTGATATAAATATATCTGTTGTGATTGAAATGCATGTAGGGAAGGAACCATTGCCCCGGGTAAGGGGTAGGGTCGTTATAATGGGTTAGCTGAATGCTGACCGTTGCTTTGTTGATCACCCTTGGGGTGAACATCCACATGCAGGTATTGCGGGCTGAACTGGACTGAGCGATCTGAAGCCCTTGCTTATGTTGTTTGTAGGCCCTGAAGTCCGTGCGAAGCTTTGGATTTCATGTGTGGCCGGCCTGCGTGCCAATGTATGAAATCATAGTTTTTAAAGAGAAACTTTTAAGGCCTTAAGGCCGTGAGTGGTATGTGTTTGTATACATTCCTGTTTATTTATATAAGTGTGATATTTATATAGTAGTGGAAATTCAATGCTTGAGTTCTTGTAAGTAATAAGCTTCATCTAACATGCTCTGGGTTAGGTGCGATGGTATTTTGGTATTAACCTACGACCTCGCCGTCTGTTTGTGGCATATAGTGTGAGGCCCCGGCCGGACCTTCTATTATATGTTATTTAACGGGTGGAATCACTACATTTTGTTATCAAATTGTTTCGGTCTTGCACTTTCGAATTCGTGGTCGAATTCTTTTGTGGGGTGGCGAGCACGTGTACATGCAAATCGTGTTAAGATAAATCAACTCAAGAATGTCCACTAGGAATTGTGAGTTTGGGCATGTTTGCCGTTTTGGATTGGAGGTTAATGATGTCTTGTTCACGTATAGGTGACAAGGAGTGGAGCTAGGAAGTCTGACCCCAGCGTTCGGTTGAGAGTGCGGCTGCAGCTGAGGTTCCAACACCTCCCCCTTCAGTGGAAACCATACTCTTAGTTGCGGAGGCGGTGTTTCCCATGTTTTAAGCCAGTATAGGTTGGTGTGAGGCAAGAGCGTGTTGAAGCTCGGATTGATGAGAAAGCAGCTGACAAGCAATTGAATCGGTTTATGTATTTTCATCCACCTACGTTTGTCGGGGCGAATTCCCCAATGCAGGCGGAGGATTGGCTCTCATGAGTGAAGAGGATCATGACAGCGATCAGAATTGATGAGGGGCAGAAAGTCACTTTAGCCACTTTCCTGCTGGAAGGAGAGGCGCAGCTTTTGTGGGATGAGGTCGAGATGCACCAGTTGGCAGGCAGAGGCCTGGGAGAGATTTCGATGGAAGAATTCTCCAGATTGTTTTGGGCAAAGTTTTTGCCAGTATTGCGGAGAATTGCATGGAGATTGAATTTCAATGTCTGGTGTAGGGTGAGAAGACTATTGATGATTACCTGCATGAGTTCAGAAGGATGGGGTGTTATGCGGGTCTACATTTGCGGAAGAAGCGCGGAAGATGAATAGGTTTTATGAGGTTCTCAAAGATGAGTTGAGGTTGGTGCTCTCGAGTTTGGTGAACCAAGGCTTCCAAGCACTAGTGGATACAACATATGCGCTGGAGAAGGACTTGAAATGGGTGCAGGACAAGAAGAACTTGGCGGTGGACAAGCCAGAGTTCAAAGTTCCACAATATAAACAATCAGAGTTTAGGAAATGGGACAAGAAGAGGTTCAGGCCTAATGAACAAACGTATTCGGATATTACTTCGGGAGCCACGTATGGGCAAGGACGTGCTGAGACACGTACATGTTTTAAATGTGGGAGGCAGGGAAATCTTGCCAATTCTTGTTGGAGTGGCCCTCCAAAGGGTGAGAAAAAGACAGGGGCGTCCTATGAGGAAAAGGGCAAGGCAGTGGCAGAATAATTTGCATCTCGGGCGCAACTGCGAGTGTATACTCTCGAAGTGCAGTAGCCGCAAACCTCAAATCATGAAGTTCAGCAGCCTCGCGTGTATAATATGGAATTACAAGAGGCTGTTAAGAGGATTATGAAAGACGCGGCTAAGCATAAATAGAGAAATCATGTACATTACCTTTATTATTGTATGTTGTTTGTAAAAATACTTTATTTGTGCGAGGCCGTGGGGCGAGTAACCCCGGATCGTTTTCTGTATATTTGCAACAAAGGCATGGTTATGTTGTTTGATATGTTGTGCTAAATTTCGGGACGAAATTTCTATAAGGAGGGGAGGGTTGTAACACCCCAAATCCGAATTTGGAGTTTAGGCTGGGTGACACGGCCTGGGACACGATCTTGTCCAAGGGCACGTCAAGTTCTTGGTACTCGAGTTGGTCTCTAGTAGGACTCAAGTGGGCGTCGAGTGTGTTTTGAGTTAGGCACACGGCCTGGGACACAGGAGTGTCCCAGGGTGTGTCCTTAACTATGCGTGTCGAATTGTCGACATAATTTCAGTCGACGATCGTTGAGTGAGGCAACACGGCCTTGGACACGGGCGTGTCTTAGGGCGTGTCCAGCACAGGTTGGAAACAGGGTTGCGTTGAGTGGCATTGAGTGTAGCACATGACCTATGACACAAGAGTGTCACAGGGGCGTGTTTGGCACACGGCTAAGGACACGAGCGTGTGCCTTAGCCATGTCCTTCTCGGGGGGAGTTGGTCCTGTGTTGATTGAGGAACACGCCCCTCGAAACGGGCGTGTACCTTGTTATACGGGCGTGTCAGGGCTTGACACGGGCGTGTCTTAGCCCGTGTTATGGTCTGGATTGAGTCGGTTCCTTAGACGCTTAGGGAACACGGCCTGGGACATGGGCGTGTCACAGGCCGTGTAAGCCCAAAAATAGTTATTGGGGGCAGATAAAGGCTGTTCAATTCCTTCTACTTTGATCTTGTGGTCAAAGCCTATTCCTACAGGGATAAGGCCATGGAATGAGTTGAAGTTCTCATTATACTAAGGATCACTCTCTTTCTAAGCTAGAGAGAAGGGAGAGCATGGAGGAAGAGAAGGAGAAGAGATTTGGCTGCCGGAGGAGCGTCAATGGTCCGACTCGAGATCCGAGGCCAGCCTTGTGGAGGCAAGGCCGTCGCGGTGATTACCATCCAGCTAGTTTCTCCATGGCTCTGAAGCGATCGTAAAGGGTAACGATCTCCTTCTTGGACAAGTGAAGTCCTACTTTATGCATGTGCATGGGATCCTCCACCAAGAGGTGGAAAGGGTAAGCGATTCCAGTGGTTGAGTCTGCATTTAGATCCGGAAATTAGTAGTACGGAATAGGCATGCTGTGTGAAGCCCATCTGGACGGTTAGTATGGATTGGTGATGTTAATATTGCGAACCAGATAAGACTCCGTGTATAAAACACATAGTTTACGGAGTTGGTTATGATGTATGTGAATTGGGTGGTTATGTAAACTCCTTTTGTTGTGGACTATGCGTGAGTTGTTTGATTATTAGGGAAGCTTTGCGTAAGCTCCTTGTGTTGTGAGTGCATGCGTGCACTAGTTACTCTGCGTGAGCTATGAAGCTGTGGCTGACCAGGAGAGGATAGCCGACCCGCGTCAAGTTGTGCTCAACTGACTAATTGAGCAACGAGAAAGTGTTGTCCTGTCACTGGTTATAGGGGAGATCGATTAGTGGCAATGCAAATGGGGAATGGGTCCATACCCAACCTATCACACGACTGCAGTAGGTTGGTCTGATATGCTCAAGTGTTGTCGTGAGGAACTTTTGATCGGTGGTGTTACTAAGGGTTGTTCGGTACACCGTAAATGTGCCCTGAGTGCACAAAGCATCGGGCTATGGCCGACATTTGTGATGTTGTTGTGCTTGCGAGCATTTGATGTGATATAAAGATATCTGTTGTGATTGAAATGCATGCAGGGAAGGAACCACTGCCCAGGGTAAGGGGTAGGGTCGTTATAATTGGTCAGCTGAATGCTGACCGTTGCTTTGTTGATCATCCTTGGGGTGGACGTCCATATGCAGGTGTTGCGGGCTGAACTGGACTGAGCGAGCAGAAGCCCTTGCTGCTGCTACTTCTTGTAGGCCCTTGAAGGCTATGCCAAGCTTTGGAGTTCATGTGTGGCTGGCCTGCGTGCCGATGTATGAAATCATAGTTTTTAAAGAGAAACTTGTAAGGCCTTAAGGCCGTGAGTGGTGTGTGTTTGTATACATTCCTGGTTATTTATATAAGTGTGATATTTATATAGTAGTGGACATTCAATGGTTGAGTTCTGGTAAGTAATAAGCTTCCGCTAGCATGCTCTGGGTTAGGTGCGATGGTATTTTCGTATTAACCTGTGACCTCGCCGTCTGTTTGTGGCATATAGTGTGGGGCCCCGACTGGACTTCTATTATATGTTATTTAATAGGTGGAGTCGTTATACGCTGTCATGTAATAATTTGGGAATAGCTTCCCCGAATGTCGATCTCGAGGGAATGCAAGAAGGGTACGTGATCGCGTTGTGTGAAGATTGCCACTAAGAGTGAAAATAAACAATAGGGGGTTTTGGTTTGATTTCCTAATACAATAGAACAGAAATAAAACTACTACGGATCGCCGACACCGCTTCGCTTGGTGGATGGAGTGAGTGCAGGCCGCTATATCGTGCTTCGGTAGACGGATGGAAGGAGAGCAAGTGCGAGAATTAGGGTCGTAATCAACTCTTCAAACACCAACTCTAGCGCTTGCTAGAGTGGATTTAAGTGCGCAAGTGAGTGGGAGTGAGCGGAGGAGAGTGCATCACAACTACAACAGAACAAGTAACTAACCAAACATACTTCATTCATAGACAAATTGAAAGTAAGTTTAGTTCTATTACAATCTTGAAGTACACTCCACAAAAAGGAAAGGTGGAGTAAAATGAAGAGGGAAAGGCGTAGCCGAGTTTTTTGGGCGGAGTGCTTGGTTGTCAATCAACTTCACGACTCTAACCGTGGTTGCTATAAGATGCAAGTGGGTCATCAATCCACTTGATTCTTCTCCGTCTTCCTTCCTTGCCTTCAGTACTTTCTTCCTTTTTCCAGAAGAGTTGCACCAAACGTTCTCGTTGCTTGCTGCTGGTGGACAGGAGCTCTCCTAAGGTTGAAGATCGCTTTGGATGGCCGAAGAATGCTTCCTGGAGGGTGTAGATGGGTGGAGGACCTGTGGAGGAGTGGAACGACGCTTCCTGCGCAACTCTGGATCGGAAAAATGACGAGTGTTGACCTAAATCGCGAAACAAAGCTTTAAATACGGAAGCAGAAATATCAGAGAGCACGATCAGTGGCGCACGACCAGTGGTCGTGCGCACTATCGGTTGATGATCATATGCAATGCTCAAGAGATACCTTCAGCTCGATAGAAATATCGGTATATATGCACACGATCAGTGGCGCACGACCGGTGGTCATGCGCACTGAATCCACTTATCCTGCTATTGGCAAATACAGAACTGCATAAAAATGAGGTAAACGCGCAGGAGCAGTGGCACACGACCAGTGGTCGTGCGCACTATGTCTAGTGCTCGTGCGATTACCCAGATAGAACAAGAAAAATGGAGAAGACAGAGCGCACGATCACTAGCGCACGACCAGTGCTTGTGCGTAATAGGTCCAGTGATCGTGCGGTTGCCGAGACAGAACTTGGAAAATGGGGAACATAGTGCGCACGATCAGTGTCCCACGATCAGTGGTCATGCGCAGTAAGTCCAGTGATCGTGTACAGTATTCCTATATCATTTGGGATTTCCCGAACGATCCCGAAACACGCACGCGGCCCATGCACCTGCTGTAGAAACAGAAAGGCCACCAAAATGTTGGAGGAGAAGCAGAATGTCGTACTTCAGTTGAAGTTGAAGGAACTTCAACTGCAGTAGATGGCATAGCAGAAGAAGAGGATGGAAGAGAGATATCAGCTGAGCCAGCTACTAGAAGGGGGGGAGTGACTGCGACAGTCCTGGTGCTCTCAGATATAACTGGAGCAACCCATGCGGGAGCGGGCTTCAGGAAAGTCCTTTTCCACTTTGAGAACAGCGAAGGATCCATCTTCTTACTCGCGTTGATGGAGGTGGCGGCAGACACAAGCAAATGGGGGTATTTTTCCTTCAGAAAAATACCAACAACCCTTCCTAGGGTAACCTCTTTCTTTCCATTCTTCTTTCTTATTAAATCAAACATGATGCCAGCCCAATTTATCTGCTTCTTATTAACAATTGCACACATTAGTGCAAATTGTTGCCTTGTGATATTGTCGTGGGCTGAGTGCTTTCCCAATAGAACTTTTCCAACAATTTCCGCAAGAAACTTAATCTTGAAGGGGAAATTCACCTTGAGCAGCTTGGAGGGGATGCCTTCGGCATGTCCCAGCTAAGTTAACATTCTTCTGAATTCAGGAGCATCTTGCTTATACTCTTCTTCACCATTAATTAAACCAAAAATTTCAGTTAGAACAGCGGGAGTCAAAATTACCTCTTCTCCACTGATTGTCCCAGACATCGAATCATCAGTCGACGATGAAGTGAAAGCCCACTCTTTGATTTCCTGAGTGTTTATCTTTATCCTGTAGGACATGAGCCTCTGTAGGCCTTGATCTCTGCACAGATTTAGGATTTCTACTATCCCTGGTTCGCAACTGCTGAAGGCGTCAAAATCAACGCTGAATCCGGCATCAAACTTTACCACTGCAAGAAGTGCTGGAGCAATCGCCATTGAAAACGCGGTAGAAGACGAGGGAGAGACGGCGAGGACGGAGTGCAAGACAGAACACACGAGACAAAGAGCAAGCGGGAAGACGGAATGCGAAAAGACACTCTCCGTCGACGATAAAAGCAACTATCTTTTAACCTAGGTCGACTATCGGCTTTATATTAAATCAGCGATCGTCGATCTATTTAAAAGATACTGGAGACGATAGTCGAACGGTCGTTCGACGATCGGTCCTGAAGCAGAGTAGTCGATCAATCGTTCGACTATTCCAGTCTTCACAAACAGCGAGCTGTCGTCAACCATAGATCGACGATGAGCTCAACCTGTTCGACTATCTTCGAACGCCGGTCGACGATCTTCAAGCAGATAAGCCATCATCAACCATAGGTCGACGATAGGATTGATCCGTTCGACGATCTTCGAGCATCGTTCGACGATCTTCAAGTAGGTTTCAACACGGCAGATAATCACACTTAGTCTCTTCCATTAATCATGCCTAGTTGAACGAAAAAAAGAATAGATGCTTCTGTTCATCTAAGGGCTTGGTGAATATATCACCTCTCTGAAGGTCTGTGGATATGAACTCAAGGCTAATCTTATTATTTTCGACACAATCTCTCATGAAATGGTGTCTAATCTCAATGTGCTTCGTTCTAGAGTGGTGCACTGGATTTTGTGCAATGGAGATAGCACTTGTACTGTCACACATGATTTTAGTGTTCTTGTGTGAGTACCCATAATCCAAAAGCTGATTTTGTATCCACAGGATCTGTGAACAACAACTGGCAGCTGCTATATATTCAGCTTCTGTAGTTGAAGTTGAGACAGAGGCCTGCTTCTTACAGAACCAAGAGACCAATCTCTCTCCTAGGAACTGACAAGTTCCTGAGGTACTTTTCCTGTCAACTCGACAACCAGTATAATCAGAATCAGAATATCCAATTAATTCAAATTCTTACTCAGCTGGGTACCAGAGTCCTAGATTTGGACATCCCTTCAGGTATCTCAAAATTCTCTTGAGAAGAATCAGATGAGATTCCTTGGGGTTGACCTGGAATCTAGCACAAAGGCATGTAGCAAACATTATGTCTGGCCTACTTGCAGTTAAATACAATAGGGAACCAACAATGGCCCTATAATTCTTTTGATCTACAGGCTTTCCCTGATCATCAGAATCAATAACTACATTAGTAGCCATAGGTGTATGCATTGCTGAAGCATCTGCCATCCCAAACTTCTTTACCAATT
Organism: Platanthera zijinensis; assembly: GCA_039513925.1. Taxonomy (NCBI): domain Eukaryota; kingdom Viridiplantae; phylum Streptophyta; class Magnoliopsida; order Asparagales; family Orchidaceae; genus Platanthera; species Platanthera zijinensis. Next base: position 180,931,717 of record CM077079.1, on the reverse strand, counting down.
CCTTGGCATATTTGGATTGGGATATGAAGATGCCATCAACATCTTGCTTTACTTGGAGACCAAGAAAGTAAGACATCTCACCCATACTACTCATCTCAATCTTGGAATGCATCAAGTTAGAAAACTTTTTGCACAGTTTGGGATCAGTGGAACCAAAAATAATGTCATCCACATACACTTGAACTAACAGGATTGTGTCCTTGTGGTGCTTGACGAAGAGGGTTCTATCAACTACTCCCCTAGTAAAGTTGTGCTCTAACAGGAAACTAGCTAAAGTCTCATACCAGGCTCTGGGAGCTTGCTTTAGTCCATATAGAGCTTTCTACAACTTGAATACATGTGAGGGCTGAGTTGAAGAAACAAAACCGGGTGGCTGTTCAACAAAAACCTCTTCCTTTAGCTCACCATTAAGAAAAGCACTTTTGACATCCATTTGAAAAACCTTAAACTTCATGTAGGCTGCATAGGCCAAGAAGATCCTTATTGCTTCTAGCCTTGCAACAGGAGCAAAGGTTTGGTCATAATCTATACCTTTCTCCTGTCTGTATCCCTGAGCTACAAGCCTAGCTTTATTCCTTACAATGATGCCATTTGCATCCAACTTGTTTCTATACACCCACTTGGTGCCTATGATCAGTTGGCCTTTAGGTCTTGGAACCAAAGTCCAAACTTTACATCTCTCAAACTGATTGAGTTCCTCTTGCATATCAATGATCCAGTGGGGATCTAGCTCTGCATCTTTAATGGTGAGGGGCTCAATCTGTGAGAGGAAACAAGCATGCATCACATCCTGTCTTAACTGATGTCTTGTTTGAACACCAGCTGATATGTCTCCTATCACTTGAGATGTGGGGTGATCTCTAAGTGTGACAACATCAGCAGGTGGGATGTGATCTTCAGCAACAGTTGGGATTAATTCCTCAGGAGGAATTTGATCTACTGTTGGTGGAACAGCTTCAGCAATGTCTTCATCACTGTCTGATTAAGTGATATGAAGAGTTGAAAGATGGAGGATATCTTGAGTGACATCTTTAGAAGATTCTTGTACCTGTAATGAACTTGAGGAAGGAGAATTTTCCTTCTCCTTGTAAAACATTTGGGATTCATCAAAGGATACATGAACAGACTCTTCAATTTTAGAAGATGATTTATTAAATACCCTATAAGCTTTGCTTACTTGGGAATGTCCTAGAAAAATTCCCATTGAAGCCTTTGCTTCAAACTTTCTAAGATATTCTTTATTGTTATTATGAATAAAAACTACACAGCCAAAAACTCTAAAATAATTTATTTAGGTTTCTTTCCTTTAAGTAACTCATAAGGAGTTTTACACTTAAGCTTGTGTATCAGACTTCTATTCAAGACATAGTTGGCAGTACTAACAGCTTCTGCCCAATAGGAAAGAGACATATTAGCATCTGCCAACAATGTGCCAGCAGCTTCAATTAGTGTGCTGTTCTTCCTTTCAACTACCCCATTTTGTTGGGGAGTTCTAGGAGCTGAGAAGCTATGTTTGATACCTTCTCTCTCACAGAATTCTTGCATGAGAAGAGAGTCAAACTCAGTACCATGATCACTTCTGATCAAGGCCACATGAGTAGAGTACTCAGTCTGCACACATAATAGAAAGTCTATAAGGGCTTTGAAGTTATCAGCCATAGTTCTCAAAAAGAACACCCAAGTGAATCTGGAGAAGTCATCTACAATGACTAGGGTGTAATACTTCCCTCCTAAACTCTGTACATTTATTGGGCCAAATAGGTCCAAATGTAATAAATACAGGATTCTAGGAGAATCACTTTTATTTACTGATTTAAAAGAGTTCTTGGTTTGCTTGCCTAGTTGACAAGCCTTGCATAGGCTCTCCTTCTTGTAGGGGCAAGAAGGTAAACCTCTAACAAGGTTGTGTTTAGATAACCTAGATATGTTCTTGAGGTTAACATGGCTAAGCCTTTAATGCCACAAGGTGTTATTATTAGTTACTTCATTAAACAGGCAGATTTCAGAATCAGTTGAATTAGAATCTACTAAATAAATGTTACCTTGTCTAATGCCTACCAATACAACACTATTATTTAAAGTAATATTACAAAGAATCTCCAAAGCTTGAATGTAACAGTCCAATAGTCATCCTGCCATATCCTTCAGTTTGACCACAGCTTGAATCTCCAAAGATTACCTTTGGGCCAAGCTTTGCCTTAAACTTTGACAGATGTTCTTTATTTCCTGTCATATGCTTGGAGCAACCACTATCCAAATACCACTTATTGTGAGTGATAGGATAGGTCTTCACCTGCAAATAAAACAATTTAAACATTGTGGACCCAGGTAACCTTGGGTCCCTTGTTTTTCACATAAGAAAAACTGGAAATAAAAGAATAAGCAGGCTGAGGGTGATAATCTAATGGGTAAGATCTCCTAGGTGGGATTCTCCATGCAGAAGATGGGTCAATGAACCTAGGGTTTCTATTCATATTCGGGTTTCTAAAGTTCTGGGTGTAATTTTGATATTCATGTTGGAAACGTCGACCAGCGTTCGACGATGGCTGCCCAGATCGTCGATCTCCGTTCGACCACTGAGCTTGCGATCGTCGATCGACGTTCGATGATAGATGCTCAGATCGTCGAGCTTCGTTCAACCACTGAGCCTGAGATCGTCGAGCAGCGTTCGACGTTTTTTGTAATTCTTTAAATTTCTATTTTCTTTTCTCTCTTTTAGCTTTATTTAAAGCTCTATTTACTTGATTGACTTGCTCAGTGTTCTTTATCCCATCAGCTGAGATAAAGTTCACTGGAGTTGAAAGTTGGTTTTTAAGAATGATTGGGGGCTCACTAGAAGATGCTCCTAAGCCTAATTTGTTATTGCCTATCCTAGTGTTAGACATGCTAGTAATTTCAAGCAACTTAAGGCTTCTACCATTTAGAGACTCTTATAACCTTTTGGATTTAGCTAACTCATTCTTAAGAAATTTAATTTCTTCACTAGAATTAGTGAGATCTTCCTTTAACTTAATGTTTTCAATAGATATGATTTCTGATTCAGCTAGCCTATGTCTAAGTTCTTTAATCTCCTTTTCCGAACTAATTAAATCTAAACATAAAGATTTAAATTCTAATTTAAATTCTGCAGAAGTAAAGTCATAAGAAGATAGTACCTCATCTTCTGTTGGCATTTCTTCATCTGAATCTGAAATCTCTGCAGCTGAGTGATTGTTGCAGGCATCAATTGCCATCAGGCAAACTTCCTTTACCTTCTTTTCTTCTTCATCCTCACTGGAGCTTGAGGAAGAGGATTTCTCATCAGAATCACTCCAGGTTTCAGCGACAAAGCCTCTCTCCTTCTTTTTATTCTTGTAGGAGGATAGCTTGGAGTGCTTCTTGTGCTGATCCTTATCTTTCCTCTTTTCTTTATTCTTTTCCTCTGGACAATCTGGAAGGATATGTCCAGGCTTCCTGCAACCATAGCAGATAATTTCTTTAGAAGGGGTGCGATCATACCTTGGCTTTTCTTCATATTTTGAAGACTTCTTTCTGAATTCCTTCCTTCCCATCTTGAGAAACCTTTTGGCAAATAATGCCATCAGTTCCTCATTTGACTGGCTTCCTTTAGAAGTGTCAGCAGCTTTAAGAGCAAGGGTTTGCTCTTTTCTTGTAGGAGTTGGGGTCTTTGCTTCAGCTTCAGCTTCCCTGGACTTCAGCACTTGCTCAAAAGACTTGAGTTTGCCGAGAAGGTCTTCTGTTGAGATTTCTGTTGTGCTTCTGGCTTCCTTGATGGGCCAGATCCTCAGATCCCATGTGCTGGGGAAGAACATAAGAATCTTATCATTGACCTCTGTCAATGAAATATCCTTGTCAAGGGTACTCAGCTCATTGATGATTGAGCTGAGCCTTGTGTACATGGCTTCAACTGATTCAGCATCAGTTTTCTTGAAATTCTCATATTGTGAGATAAGGTTGGACCTCCTATCCTTCCTTTCATCAGCTGAACCAGCTATAATCTGGTTCAGTGTATCCCACATAGCTTTTGCTGAGGAGCTGTCAGCAACCTTCTTGAATACTTCATCAGACATTGTCTGTGCCAGAATGTTCATTGCCTTGGCATCTGCTATCTTTGCCTTTTTGTACTCATCATTGTAGTCTGGAGGAGGCACTGCACTCATATCAGTTGATGATGAGGCAGTGGCAGCAGCAGGTGCTCTCAGTGGTCCTGACAAAATAGAAGCAAAAATACTTTCATCAATAGAATTCATATATAATTTGATCCTTGCCTTCTAGATGCCAAACTTAGCCAAGTTGCATGCTAGAGGTCTGGTGCTAGAATAATCCTTGGACTGGGCCATGATAGTGAAAGTGAATATCTATAAACTTTGGTATCTATTAGGATCTTGTGACTTAGGTGTTAGCCTATTCAGTCAGTCAACCTCCCTCTGATACCAATTGAAAGAGAAGGGATAGATACTACTCTAGAGGGGGGGGGGGTGAATAGAGTAATCAAAAATTGCACTAGCAAAGTTGACTTTCTACTCAACTCCCTTGGAGTTAAATGCGGAATGAAAGTTATAGATATTTAAGATTAAACCTTAGAGCCTAACACAAGTGTTGTGCACAAACTAAAGCTAACTGTAATTACAGTTAAGCTTTGGGTCCTATCCAGCAACTAGCAAACCTAGTTAAGATTTAATCACAGCCACAATGCAAGTAATTAAACAAGGCAATCCAGACAACACAAGGAATTTATAGTGGTTCCCCAAACAACCTGGGTACGTCCACTCTTCTACCAACAAGGTAGGAATCCACTCAGGTTTTTGATCAGGTGCCCTGCCACCAACAAGATCTGCTTCAGGTAGATCAAGAGACCCTTTAGATTTTTGATCAGGTGTCTAAAAACCAAACACAGGTTTTTGATCAGGTGCCCTGCCACCAAGGGATACTTTTGAAGGGAGTAATAACCCTGTACAGGAGGGGAAAAGGGGTTAAGGTGTCTTCTCTATTTTACAATAGATTAGAGAAGCACAATAACTTGCACTGAGCTAGACAGCTCTAAAAGAATCAAGGCTCCCCCTGGCTCAAAGAATGTCCAGGTGAAGTCTTGCTTCAGTGCAGAAACACTTCAGTAAATACTGAAGGAAGAACTACAAGAAGATATAAAATAAGAAATGAAAATCTTCTACCAGCTATCTTCTTCTTCTTCTTCTTCAAAAGATCTCTGAGTCAGAACTTCCTGGAATAGGAGAACTCAGGTTGAAGAAGAGCAGAAGAGCTAACACTACTCAGTTGAGTGAAAATTGCTGAGAGCAGTTAGACTTGTTCTTGCTGTAAGCTTGCTGAATGAATATAATCTGAGAACTAGTTAATCTCTTTTCTTTGTGGACTAGTTGATTTCTTATTCAAAGAAGTCTTTATATATCAGCAGCAGCAACGACTCTAATTGAGTTTGAATCTTGTCTTTTTCTGAACTCTGCAAGCTGGGCTGCAAAAAGCATAAAGCAAAACAAAAATACTGCAGACAGATATCCTATAAAAGGATAAAGCTTTCTAAGAAGCTGCAAATACTTCTGATGAAATAATATAAGAGAAAGTCACATCAGAAAGAACTCTTTACGGCCAAGGAAGACTTTTTGAGTCTAACGGCTATAAAGGACAGCCTGGCAGATAAAGCAGATTGCATATCTCAGCTATAAGACAAACAACTTTGTCAGAAAAGATTAGCTCATGCATATAGAATAGAATAGATATTGCATGGAAGAGTTATCACAATTTATTCAGATAATCTTTCATAAAATATGCCAAAATAATTATGAAATTAGTCACATCACAGAAGACGACAAAACTAAATAAGAGCATACAGCAAAACGTCGAACGACCTTCGGAGATCGTCGACCGACGCACGGAGATCGTCGACCTATCGGGCAGATAGTCGAACGATCCAGATAGTCGAACTATCAAAGAAGATAGTCGAACTACCTCGGCAGATAGTCGACCTATCAGAACAGATAGTCGAGCTATCAGATAGTCGATCTATCCGGACAGATAGTCGAACTACCAAACAAAACAGATAGTCGACCTATCAAGCAGATAGTCGACCTATCACAGAAAACAGATAGTCGACCTATCAACAGATAGTCGACCTATCAAAGCAAAATAGATAGTCGACCTATCAAGCAGATAGTCGAGCTATCAAAGCAAAACAGATAGTCGACCTATCAAGCAGATAGTCGACCTATCAAAGCGGAACAGATAGTTGACCTATCAACAGATAGTCGAGCTATCAGATAGTTAAACTATCAGGACAGATAGTCGAACTACCAAAGCAAGCAGATAGTCGACCTATCAATAGATAGTCGAGCTATCAACGCAGAAAGAACGTCGAACAACTGATAGACGATCATCGATCAGCCGATAGACGATAGTCGAGCGACGTTCGACTATAGTCGAACGAAAAACTACTTAACCAAATATTCATCTGGAAAAGCAATTCTACACAACTAGAGAATCTAACCTATCAACTAACCTTTGACCATAGATAAATCATGGGTCAAGAGACAGAAAGAGAGGACTGAACTCAAATCAAAACCTAGGGTACCAACATGTAATATAGCCGTTAGGCTTTGTTTCCTGTGCCAATTTGTAAAGTAAAATTGAAAGGATATTTTTTAATATCCTTAATTCCTTTTTGGGAATGACAAAAAAGATTGCAGGTGCAGGTTTCTTTATTTGTTCTATTCTATTCTGTAGAAAGTTTCTCTAGTGCAGGGCTCGAGGCTTTTTCAAAAAGAAGAGAAGCTTCTAAATTATCAGTGCAGTCAGCTAAAGATTACAATAGAGAACACAGAGAATAACACATACAAACTCACAACAGATACAGAACAAGAAATCTCAAGAGAAAGAAAAGTTCTTCTTCTTCCTGAGTTCATCCTGTCTTCAGGAAAATCAATACTCAGAGTTCAAGCTCTCAAGAAGAAGAGCCTCCAAGATTGCTGAACATTCATTGTTGCAAACTCTCCCAGATTACAAAAGCTGCTGAAGAAGAACATTCATTCAAAATCTAGAGTCTTCTTCAAGGCTTCATCAGAAAGTCTTCTCAAGCAATTTGGAGATCCTACACCCTGAAGCAAAGCTTCTTCCTGGACATTCTCTAAGCCAAAGGGAGCTTTGATATATTCAGAGCCATCCACTAGCTTCTCTGAACACAGAGAAGACATCTTAATTCTCTCTTTCAACCTCCTATAAAAGGGTTATTACTCCCTTCAAAAGTGAACCATTGGTGGCAGGGCACCTGATCAAAAACCTGTTTGTTGGTTTTTAGGCAACTGATCAAAAGCCTGAAGGGTCTTTAGATCGACCTGAAGAAGATCTATTGGTGGCAGGGAACCTGATCATAAACTTGTAGTTGATTCCTACCAGGGTGGTAGAAGAGTGGATGTACCTAATTGGGGAACCACTATAAAGCTCTTGTGTTGTCTGTTGCTTATTTTAATCATTGTTATGTGGCTGTGATATTCTTTAACAAGGTTGCTTGTTGCTGTGCTAGCATAAAAGTTCAACTGAAAATTTAGCGAGCTTCTCTTTTATTCATTACACTTAGTTAGGCTTTAGGTTTAAAAGCTTTTATTTTATATTCCGTAAATAGCTCTAAGAGAAGTGTTTAGAGTCTCTTCTTTTTGAATACTCTATTCACCCCCCTCTAGAGTAGTAAGTATCTTATACCCTCACTTTAAATTGGTATCAGAGGGAGGTTGGTTATTCAACAACTAAATCCTTATCAGGTTGATTGGTTGAACAGTCTAACACTTGAACCATAAGATCTTGTGATAAGAAACTTTGATACCATATACACTCACATTAGATTCATGGCCCAGTACAAAGATTACTCTAGCACCAGACCTCTAGTATGCAACTTAGCCAAGTTTGGCATCTGAAAGGCAAGAATTATACTTTACATGAACTCTATTGATGAAGATATTTTTCTCTCTATCATAACAGGGCCACCAACACCACATGCTGCAGCTACTGCTACAACATCTGCAAATCTCAGTGCAGTGCCACCTCCTGACTATAATGAAACTTACAAGAAGGCCAAGATAGCTGATGCCAAAGCTATGAATATTTTGGCTCAGACTATGTCTGATGAGACATTCAAGAAAGTGGCTGATTTCACCTCAGCAAAAGCCATATGGGACTCACTGAATCAGATTGTAGCTGGTTCAGCTGATGAGAGGAGGGACAGAAGGTCCAAGCTCATATTCCAATATGAGAACTTAAAGAAGGAGGAAGCTGAGACAGTAGAAGCTATGTACACAATGCTCAGCTCCATTATCAATGAGCTAAGGACACCTGATAAGGAGATCACATTGACAGAAGTCAATGATAAAATACTGATGTGCTTCCCCAGCACATGGGATCTCAGAATCTGGCAAATCAAGGAGTCCATAAGTACAACAGAGATTTCAACTGAAGCTCTCCTTGGCAAGCTCAAATAATTTGAGCAAGTACTGAAGACCAGGGAAGCTGAAGCTGAAGCCAAAGCATCTACTCCAACAAGGAAAGAGCAAACCCTTGCTCTTAAGGCTGATGATGAGTCCAAAGTGACTCAATCAAATGAAGAACTGATGGCACTCTTTGCCAAGAGGTTCTACAAGATGGGCAGAAAGGACAACAGAAGAAAGTCATCAAAATATGATGACAAGCCAAGGTATGATAAAACCCTATCTAAAGAAATTGTTTGTTATGGATGCAGGAAGCCTGGACACATTCTCCCTTAGAGTCTAGAGACAAAGCATAAGGAAAGGAGAAAAGAGAAGGAACATGAGAAGCACGATTCCAATACATCTTCTCACAAATATAAGAAGAAAGAGAAAGGTCTTGTTGCAAAGAACTGGAGTGATACTGAGGAAGACTCCTCTTCCTCCAGCTCCAGTGAAGATGATGAAGAAGAGAAGAAAGCTAAGGAGATTTGCCTTATGGCAATCAATGCCTGCAGCAGCAACACAGCTGCAGAGATGATTGAAGATGAGGAGGATGAATTATCTGATGAAGGCCAGGTGAAGACCTATCCTATCACTCAGAACAAGTGGTATTTGGATAGTGGATGCTCCAAGCATATGACTGGAAACAAAGAGAACCTTTCAAGCTTCAAAGCCAAGTTGGGACCAAAGGTAGTCTTTGGTGATTCCAGCTGTGGTCAGACTGAAGGATATGGTAAATTCACCATAGGGTCAGAGACTTTCAAGAAGGTAGCTTATGTCACAGGACTGAAGCACAATCTCATTTCTATAAGTCAGTTGTGTGATGCTGGCTACCAGGTTTGGTTTTCTCATACTCTGTGCAATATTACTTTGGATAATAAAGTTGTATTAGTATGCATTAGGCAAGGAAATATTTATCTTGTAGATTTAAAATCCACCTCTTCTGAAATTTGTTTATTTAATGAGGTGAGTAGTAATAATACTTTGTGGCATAACAGGCTAGGTCATGTTTACCTTAACAACATATCTAGGTTCTCTAAATACAACCTTGTCAGAGGTTTGCCCTCTTGCCCCTATAAGAAGGAATTCCTATGCAAGGCTTGTCAACTAGGCGAGCAAACTTAAAGTAGTTACAAATCTGTAAATAAAAGTGACTCACCTAGAATCCTGTACCTATTGCACTTGGATCTCTTTGGTCCAATAGCTGTACAGAGTCTAGGAGCGAAATTCTATACCCTAGTAATTGTATATGATTACTCTAGGTTCACTTGGGTGTTTTTCTTGAGAACTAAATCTGATAACTTTCAAGTTATTACAGATTTTCTACTTTGTATACAGACTGAGTACTCTACTCAAGTTGCCTTGATCAAAAGTGATCATGGTACTGAGTTTGAATCTCTTCTTATGCAAGAATTCTGTGAGAAAGAAGGTATCAGGCATAGATTCTCTGCTCTTAGAACTCCTCAACAAAATGAGGTAGTTGAAAGGAAAAACAGAACCCTAATTGAAGCTGCAGGAACATTGTTAGCAGATGCTAATATGTCTCTATCCTTTTGGGAAGAAGCAGTTAGCACAGCTAACTATGTACTGAATAGGAGTCTGATACATAAACTAAAGGGGAAGACTCCCTATGAATTGCTTAAAGAAAGAAACCTAAAATAGATTATTTTAGAATTTTTTGGCTATGTAGTTTACATTCACAACAATAACAAAGACTACATTAGAAAGTTTGAAGCAAAGGCTTCAATGGGAATCTTTCTAGGATATTCCCAAGTAAGCAAAGCTTATTGGGTATTTAATAAATCCATATTGAAAATTGAAGAGTCAGTACATGTATCTTTTGATAAAACTAACATATTTTATAGAGAGAAGGAAACTTCTTCCAGTAACTCTTTGCAGGTACCTGACTTGTGCAAGAATTTGGATGAGTTGAAACTCACTCAGGAGATTCAACCTTAACCAACTCTTCAGATAGCTGATTCAGACAGTGATGAAGACCACGTAGAAGTGATTGCAACTCTACCAATAACCAATCTAATTCCACCTGAGGAATTGATTCCAACTGTTATTGAAGATCACATACCACCAACTGATTATGTCACACTTAGAGATCATCTTACATCTCAAGTGATCGGAGACATTTCAACTGGTGTGCAAACTAGACATCAACTAAGTCAAGATGTGATGCTTGCTTGTTTTCTTTCTTAGATTGAGCCCCTAACCATAAAAGATGCTGAGCAAGATCACCACTGGATCATTGCTATGCAAGAGGAGCTAAACTAGTTTGAAAGGTGTAAAGTTCGGAATTTGGTTCCAAGACCAAAAGGTCAACTGGTTATAGGCACCAAATGGGTATTTAGAAACAAGTTGGTTGCTCAAGAAATTATTATAAGGAATAAAGAAAGGCTTGTAGCACAGGGCTATAGACAGGAAGAAGGCATAGATTATGATCAGACATTTGCTCCTATTGTAAGGCTAGAGGCAATAAGGATCTTTCTAGCCTATGCAGCCTACATAAAGTTTAAGGTGTTCCAAATGGATGTAAAGAGTGCATTCCTGAATGGAGAGCTAAAGGAAGAGGTATTTGTTGAACAACCCCCTGGTTTTATTTCTTCAACTTATCCCTCACATGTTTTTAAGTTGCAAAAAGCTCTGCATGGACATAAGCAGGCTCCTAGAGTATGGTATGAAACTTTGGCTAGTTTCCTATTAGAACATAAGTTTGTTAGAGGCATAGTTTATAGAACCCTTTTTATTAAGCACCATAAGGACAAGATCCTGTTAGTTCAAATTTATGTGGATGACATTATATTTGGTTCCTCTGATCCCAAACTATGTAAAAGGTTCTCAGACCTAATGCATTTTAAGTTTGAGATGAGTAGTATGGGTGAGCTGTCTTATTTCCTTGGTCTCCAAGTGAAATAAGATGCTGATGGCATCTTCATCTCCCAATCTAAATATGCCAAGGAATTGGTAAAGAAGTTTGGGATGACAGATGCTTCTGCAATGCACACTCCTATAGTTACTAATGTAGTAATTGATTTTGATGAAAAGGGAAAGCCTGTTGATCAGAAAAATTATAGGGCCATTGTTGGTTCCCTATTATATCTAACTGCAAGTAGGCCTGATATAATGTTTTCCACATGCCTCTGTGCTAGATTTCATGTCAACCCCAAGTAATCTCACTTAACTCTTCCTAAGAGAATCTTAAGATACTTGAAGGAATGCCCAAATATAGGACTTTGGTACCCAGCTGAATCAAATTTGAGTTGATTGGATACTCAGATGCTAACTATGCTGGTTGTAGAGTTGATAGGAAGAGCACCACAGGGACTTGTACATTCCTAGGTGAGAGATTAGTCTCTTTATTTTGCAAGAAGCAGGCTTCTGTTTCAACTTCAACTGCAGAGGCTGAATATATAGCAACTGCTAGTTGCTGTTCACAGATACTTTGGATTCAAAATCAACTCTTGAATTATGGGTACACACACAAAAACACCAAAATTATGTGTGACACTACCAGTGCTATTTCCATAGCACAAAATCCCGTGCATCATTCTATAACTAAGTGCATAGACATTAGACACAATTTTCTTAGAGACTGTGTTGACAAGAATAAAACAAATCTCGAGTTTATTCCAACAGATCTTAAGAGAAGTGATATATTTACAAAGCCTTTAGATGAACAGAAACATCTATTCTTTTTGAATCAACTAGGCATGATGAATGGATCAGACTAAGTGTAAAAATATGCTAAGTTGAAATCTGTTCTGAAATCGTCGAACGGTGTTTGAAGATAGTCTAATAGGTTGAGCTAAATCGTCGACCCTTGGTCTACGACAGCTCTTTGCTTTTAGAGACAGAAATCGTCGATCGATGATCGATGACTCTGCTTCGGAAATCGATCGTCGATCGACGACCGATTCTCCTGATCTTCATTCAGAGATCAACGATTCTAGTTTATTTCAAAACGATCATCTATTTAGGTCTGAAGATCATCGATAGAGCTCGCCTTTTCATATTCTGCTTCCAGGACTGTTTCGAGCTCTCGTCCCACGCTTTCTCCCTCTTTCTTCTTGCGATTCTTCTCGTCGATTCCATGGCGATTTCCTCTGCAACCCTGTCTGTGATGAAGTTCGATGCTAGTTTCAGTTTTGATTTTGATTCCTTCAGCGACTGCGAACAAGTTTTCCGAGAGATGCTGCAGTTATGTGATGATCAAGGTCTCAAGAAACTCATGTCTACAAAAATCAAACTCCACCTATCAGAAATAAAGGAATGGGTCTATACATCTTCTTCAGATGACAAAGTGATGACAGGAACCATAAACGGTGTGGAGGTAATTCTTACTCCCGAAATTTTGACTGAAATCCTTGAGTTAAAGAATGGATCTGATGAGTATGAGAAAGATACCGCTGAGTATGGTAGGATGCTGTTTGAGATGGGATATGCAAAAGGCATTCCATCTAAGCTGTTGAAGGTAAATCTATCTATTGGTTTTAAGTTCTTGGCTGACCTGGTTGGAAAAGTTTTGCTTGGAAAGCATTCAGCCCATGACAACATCAATAGGCAACAATTTGCCTTGATGTCAGCAATACTGAATAAGAAAACAATCAATTGGGCTGGATTGATATTTGAATTGCTCAGGAAAATGAACAACAAGAAAGAGGTGACTCAAGGTAGGCTGATTGGGTTCTTTCTATCAAAGAAAGCTTCCCAGCTGTTAGGCTCTGCTCTTACAGCAATAAATGCTAGCAAGAGAATTGATCCTTCTCTGTTTGTTAAGTGGAAAAGGACCATTTAGAAACCATCAAAGGCTGGGTCTGCCCCTACAACATCTGAGGGCACAAGGGCTCCTGAAGCCACTTCCCACCCTAGTGAAGAAATTCCTGCTTCATCCTCCTTGCCATCCACCTCCATTGAAACTCATTCTTCTCCTGTGAACCATCCATCACAATCTGCTTCTCCAACTCCAGCTCATCTAGCTTAGATACAAAACTTCAACATAGATTCCATGTTCAATCTGCTTACTCCATCTCCTTATCACTCCCCAGCTACTTCAAATCATCAATCACCCACAAATGATCATCCATCTCATCATAATTCCCCAATTGATGAAGCCCCAGTTCAGAAGACCATCAATTCTGATAATTCCCCTTCTATCATTCCTCCATCATTTCAAATAACACCCGAATTTATTGCAAACATCCTAGACCTCATTACTCCATCCATCAAAACAATGATAGCTTAAGCCATTGCCCCCCTTGCTATCTCCATCTCATCACTTACTGCCTCCATCAATGCCCTCTCAGCCCTTTCTTCATCTAGGGGCCTGTGTTTAGTTGCCACTGAACCCAGGCAGGGGGAGATGCTCAATGATGATGATTCGGGCTCTGCTTGGGCTCGTCAGGTTGTGCAATCTCCAGCAGTAGTGGAGCTAGAAACATGTTTAGATGCAGTTCCAGATGGAGTCTTTCAAGATTCTGTTCAGAGGATTGTAGATATAGATGCTCCAGTAGTTCCAAATGAACTGGATGCATTCTTGATTCAGATGATGAGTCCTCTCTCTCATCTCTTGGAGGCCATTATATCTATCAGTCCTCCCCTTGTTATTTTGATCCCCTTCAGGCCATTGTGTGCTATCAGAGACCAATGAGCCTTCAGATTTTGGAGTGTTTTATTATTTTTGAAGCAATAGTTGAAGCAGCCTTTGCCTTCAAATTGTGTCTTGAGGAGATTTCCACTAATATAGTTGCCAAATATCTAGAAGGGATTATTACCTCCTTCTTAGAAGCTAAGTGGAATTCAGTAGAGTCTTCAGATAAAGATGTGTTAGTTGTTGTACCAGAAGTTGAATCTGCTGTATCTTCTGCGCCCTCTACTCTTTGGGATGACTCCCCAGGTCCAGATTTGGATTCTCTCTTGGCTCAAGATATATTAGAAGAAGAAAGAGAAAAGGCTCTTTTGAAAGCTAAAGAATAAGAGGAAGCTATGCTAAAAGATATTGATGATTTGTATGCAAAACCTCAGTCCTCACATTCTTAGGATGAGGATTTTGATGATTCAGAGGGTAATAAGAAAAAGAAAAGGACTGCTCAAAAGAAAAGGAAGGCCATAGCTATAGCCCCTCCTAACCCAGATCATGATATTCCCTACTATATTCTAAAAGGAATTGATCCCAAATCTAAAAATTTTGAGGCTTGGATGTGGTATTCTAAAAATGCTCAGAAAGCAAGGAAGAAGAGCAGGAAGAACTCTCCTCCTCCCAAGGGGATTCAAAGAGGTGCTCCTCCTCCTCCTCCCTCTGCTGGTGCTTCAGGAAATGTTGCTCCCAGATCTTCTGCTCCTTCTACCAGACCAAATCAACCATACATCTATCAAAGGAAGGGCAGGCAGCCTCCTCCAAGCAGGTCTAATGATAAGAGGCAGACTATACATTCAGACAGTCAAAGAGAGCAAGTAAAGAAAGTTGTATATCAACAACCAACTTTCTCTCCTCCTTCAGCTCCTAGGTCTCCTCCAAAAGAAAAATTGTCACCTTCAAAGGAAAAACCTTCTCAGGCCAAACTAGTAGATTTCAAAAGAAAAAGAGTTATATACTATGACAAATCAAGCAAGAAATATGCTGAGTATGCTCCTCCATCTAGTCTTATGATTCAAGAGCCAAAAGATTCAAATGTCAAGCCATCTCAAGAGCAAACTGAGAGTTTTCTAACTCAATCAGTAAAATTTATGGCTGTAAATCCATTGAATCCAGATGATGAAAACACTTATGAAAGTCAAGAGCTTGATCTTAACTTCAAAATTACTTGACTTCTAGAATTGGTAGGAACTGCTCAAATCAAGAAAGCTAAAGCTGAAAGTAAAGATATCACAGGATTTTCTACTATGTCAACATACAGAAAGAAAGAATTAGATAGGTTCCAAGTCAGCTCAGAAGTTTTTGATGCTTCAAAGTATATGGAAAAACCTCCTGAAGCTGTTCTGCCTAAAGCTGGAGAACTAAAGATTATTGGAGAGCAGGACTTGAAGTTATCAAAGAAGGATGCATGTGATCTTAGAAGGAAAATCACTTTCACTCCTGCTACTTCTATTTCTCCTTCAGACTCTGTTGATAAATGTCTGCGATGTTTGTTTTGACTGCCTAATTTATTCAAATCTGTTTGCTGTTGTTTATTCTTATCTGCTTGTTTTAGATTTAGTTTTGTTTGAGTGACATCACCCAAATAGGGGGAGATTGTTTGTTCCCTAGTTTTGATTTGGGCCATGTCATCTCAATTAGGCTTAATTGACCCAAGAATTATCTATGGTCAATGGTTAGACTAAAGGTTAGTCTACCTTTAGGTTAGATTAGTTGAGATTGAATTGAAATAAAAATTGTTAAGTAGATTTGTGCTCGACCATAGTCGATTGGCACTCGACGATCTTTGATTGATGATCGACGATCTCAGAGTTATATGAACTCTGATGTGAGTCGACGATCTGCTTATTCAGATCGATGATCGTGTAGCCTTGGTCGACGATTTCTGTGAAGATAGTTTTTATTCAGGTCAACGATCTGCTTGTTCAGATCGACGATCTTCGATCTCTGGTCGACGCTTTCTGTCTGCTTTTATCTATAGTTATTTCATTTGATCATTAGTTTATTTCCTTCTGTTTAAGACATATTTTATTCAAAATATTCTGCTCAATTTAATGCTTATATTCTTTTGCTTATTTGCAATATTCTTTTTGCATTAATTGAGAGATTTGGCAGAATAAAGCCGTTTGTTTTATTAGAAGAAATCCTGCTTTTCTACAGCTATAATATAGCCGTTAGGCTTTGTTTCCTGTGCTAATTTGTAATGTCAAATTGAAAGGATATTTTTTAATATCCTTAATTCCTTTTTTGGAATGACAGAAAAGATTGCAGGTGCATATTTCTTTATTTGTTCTATTCTATTCTTTGGAAAGTTTTTCTAGAGCAGGGTTCGAGGCTTTTTCAAAAAGAAGAGAAGCTTCTATATTATCAGTGCAGTCGGTTGAAGATAACAATAGAGAACACAGAGAATAACACATACAAACTCACAGCAGATACAGAACAAGAAATCTCAAGAGAAAGAAAAGTTCTTCTTCTTCCTGAGTTCATCCTGTCTTCAGGAAAATAAATACTCAGAGTTCAAGCTTTCAAGAAGAAGAACCTCCCAGATTGCTGAACATTCATTGTTGCAAACTCTCCCAGATTGCAAAAGCTGCTGAAAAAGAACATTCATTCAAAATCTAGAGTCTTCTTCAAGGCCTCTTCAGAAAGTCTTCTTAAGCAATTTGGAGATCCTACACCCTGAAGCAAAGCTTATTCCTAGACATTCTCTAAGCCAGGGGGAGCTTTGATTTATTCAGAGCCATCCACTCGCTTCTCTAAACACAGAGAAGACATCTTAATTCTCTCTTTCAACCTCCTGTAAAAGGGTTATTACTCCCTTCAAAAGTGAACCATTGGTGGCAGGGCACCTGATCAAAAACCTGTTTGTTGGTTTTTAGGCACCATATCAATATCCTGAAGGGCCTTTAGATCTACTTGAACCAGATCTACTGGTTGCAGGGCACCTAATCAAAAACCTATAGTGGATTCCTACCAGGGTGGTAGAAGAGTTGATGTACCCAATTGGGGAACCACTATAAAGCTCTTGTGTTGTCTGTTTCTTATTTTAATCATTGCTCTGTGGCTGTGATAGTCTTTAACTAGGTTGCTTGTTACTGTGTTAGGATAAAAGTTCAACTGAAAATTAAGTGAGCTTCTCTTTTATTCACTACACTCAGTTAGGCTTTAGGTTTAAAAGCTTTAATTTTATATTCTGGGAATAGCTCTAAGAGAAGTGTTTAGAGTCTCTTCTTTTTGAATACTCTATTCACCCCCCTCTAGAGTAGTTAGTATCTTATCCACTCACTTTTAAAGCAGAAGAAGGAGGTGGAGTGCCTGTTTACAGTAAGGCAGAAGTCGGAGGAGACGCTGGGTCATTACGTCGACCGGTTTCACGAAGAGGTTCTCCTAGTCCAGGAGGTCCCAGGGTACGCGCTGATGCTCGGCTTCACCTTGGGACTGAGTCCGGGTTTATTCAGCAAGGAGTTGAAGAGTGTGCCCCCTCTACTTAGAGGAGATCATGGAGAGGGCGGCGAAAGAGATAGACTTCGAAAGGGCAAATCCGTCGTTTTCTAGAAAGTTGGCCCGATTGGCGGAGGATGATGTGAAGGAACCTGCAGCGGGAAAGAAGAGGGAGCTAAGAGAAGAGAGAAGGAGGGATGAATCCCGAGGACAGGGGCAGCAGCATGGATGGGGGGCCCGAGAGCCAAACAACCGGTTGGGTTGGAGGACTTATGAGGGTCGCCCCCAGGGTCAATGAGGAGGTTTTCAGGGAAGGGATAACCTTCGGGAGCCGAGGAGGTTTGATCAGCAGGCGTAGAGGCAGGGATCGAGGGATCACTTCTCGCCACCGCATGAAACAATGGAGGTTGGTAGAGGAAGAGGAGGAAGAAGAGGAGTTCGAGGGGCTGGAAGAAGGGGAGGTGGAGAAGGAAGAGGGGGCAGGGTGGCGTTGCCCTTCTATGACTTCCACTAGGAGGAAGGTCACACGACGTCCACCTGCCCGGAGTTCTTAGAGATGAGGGAAGGTAGAGGAATGGGGAGGAAGGATCCGTCGGTAAGGATCGTGGAAGTGCAGTAGAGGGAGGAGGAAGATAGGTGCGAGGATAGAGCAGTTGTGGGAACCCGAGGAGGGATCGGGGTGATCCACGGTGGAGTAAGGATTAAGGAAACCCACAAGGGTAGCCTTCAAACCATGTTCCGAAGAGGGGTCGCCTCGACCTCTCTGGCTCCCCCCAGATGAAAAAAATCACCTTTTGATCAGCTGACATGCCAGACTTTGAGGATCCATTTTGTGATGCCCTCGTGATTCAGACAGCAGTAGAGAACTTCACGGTCTCCAGGATACTGGTGGATAATGGGAGTTCTGTCAATGTGATCTATAATAAGGCTTTCGATGAGATGAAGGTTGAGGGGAATAGGGTCCTAGCCTCAGATGGACCGCTCTTTGGGTTCTCGGGCAGGAGGAAAGAAGTTGAAGGGGGAGTAGGGCTGCACGTGAAGTTGGGAGGTGTGTCGCGGAACTATAGTTTCGTGATTGTGGACACCCCAAGCAGCTACAACGCCATCTTTGGGCGTCCCCTCATCAGCGCCTTTCGCTACGTCCCATCCTCATTTCATCAATGTCTCAAGTTTAACAATGGAGGGGTGTAGGTTAGGATTAGGGGAGACACAAAGGTGGAGAGGCTGTGCTATGTAACGACGGTCAACACTTTGTCCTGGATGGCAGAGGTAGAAGAGCTGGAGAGGGAGCTAGCAGAGGAAGGATAAGATGTCACAAAAGAGTAGATAAGCCTAGGGGAGGCAATAAGGGAGAGCGCGGAGGAGTAGGGAGAAGTTGAGCAAGAGGCTTGGAGAGGGGTGGAAGTCGAGCAACAACATGAGAGCCTGGAGGAGGCAATGTAGTCAGAGGAGGAGCAAGTAACAGGAGTTGAGAAGGGGAGAACGGAGGAGGCAGAGGAGGTTGAAATAGGAAGGGAGGAGATGGAGCCCGAAGAAGAAGCAAGGGCTGGCTGGGAGCAGGCAAGGCTGGAGCCGGCCGAAGAAGTTTTGGAGATGGAGGTCTTCACCAGCGGAGGACAGGTGCAGAAGGTGTGGATCATTAGGGGCCTAAGTCCTGAGGACCAGGAGCAGATGAGAGCTTGCATCCAGAGTAATGTCGACATCTTTGCCTGGAGCGCGACGGACATGTCGGGCATTGACACGGATGTGGCTTGTCATCGCCTGAACCTAGACCCCCGGACTCGCCCCATATGCCAGAAGATGAGGACAATTGCCACCAAGCTGGAGGAGCTGATCCGCAAGGAGGTCAGGAAGCTCCTAGAAGCCGGCTTCATCTCAGAGATCCAGTATTTAGGCTGGATATCCAACGTGGTAATGGTTAACAAGGGGGGCGGGAACTGGCGAATGTGTATTTATTTCTCTTTATTTAATAAATCACGCCCAAAGGATTGTTACCCCCTACCTCGAATCGATGCGCTGGTTGATTCAGCCGTCAGTTTTTCTGTTATGAGTTTTTTGGATGCTTTTTCAGGTTACCACCAGATCCGGATGCACCCTCCCGATGTCAAGGACATCTCCTTCATCACTAGGGAGGGGTTCTTCAGCTATAAAATGATGCCCTTTGGGTTGAAAAACACAGGGGCTACCTACCAACGCATGATGGATCGAGTCTTCTATGGGCAAAGGGGGAGAAACTTGGAGGTCTACGTCGACGACCTGATGGTGAAAAGCAAGTGTGTGAACTTGCACCTACGGGACCTAGAAGAGACCTTCTCCACCCTGCGGAGATTCAAGATGAGGCTGAACCCTTAGAAGTGTGTCTTCGTGGCTAGCCGCGGGAAGTTCCTTGGACATCTCTTGACCCCGGCAGGGGTAGAGCCTAACCCAGATAAGGTGAAGGCCATCCTAGGCTTGGAATCACCTCGCGACGCCAAGGAGGTCCAACGCTTGACAGACAAGTTGGATGGTCTAAGCAGGTTCCCCTCCAGATAAGGGGACAAGTGTTAATCATTCTTCAAGGTGTTGAGGGGTAACCAAAGGTTTGAGTGGACCGCCGAATGTGAAGAGGCCTTCCAAGGGCTGAAGAGACAGCTCTCCGAGGCTCCTCTACTTCAAAGCCAAAAAGAAGGAGAGGACCTGGCCATGTATTTAGGAGTAGGAGTGGAGGCCGTGAGATTTGTTTTGGTCAGGGAAGAGGGAAAGAAGCAGCTGCCCATCTATTACGTGAGCCGGATTTTGAAGAAGGCGGAGCTCCGTTACCCCATCCTGGAAATGCTAGCATACGATCTGGTTGTTTTGGCCAGGAAACTTCAGCCATACTTTCAAGCACACTCGATTAAGGTGGTGACCGACCATCCTCTTCGTAAGATCTTTGAAGGGGTGGAGCACTCAGGAAGACTTGCCAAGTGGTCCATCTACCTAAGCGAGTTCGACATCTCATTCGTGTCGAGGCTCTCCATCAAGACGCAAGCGGTGGCGGATTTTCTAGCAGATTATGTTGTTGCGGTCATGGAGGGGGAGCAGCAGCCGCAAGGGGCATGGAAGATGATGGTTGTTGGGGCCTCGGGAATGCTTTCTCTTGGGGGAGGAGTGGTGTTTATAAGCCCCCAGGGGGTCGCCATAAAGCAGGCGGTGGCCTACCACTTTCCGGTACCCAACAACCATGCAGAATATGAGGCCGTGATAGCCGACCTTCGTCTAGTGAGGGAGCTAGAGATCCGAGACATGGAGGCCTTCAACGACTCGATGGTGGTAGCATCGAAGATTCGAGGAGAGTTTGAAGCTCGGGAGCCTACCCTCATAAAGTACCTATCAAACATAAGGGGAATCATCGGAGGTTTTCAATCATTCTCAATCCAACACATCCCCCGGGAGGAGAGTGCGGCCGCCGACCGATTTGCGAAGTTTGGGCCTCGGGGAGGCGGAACCTTGACTGAATTGTTCCGACTAGTGATCGAGGAAGGGGAGGTAATGGAGGTAGGTCAGCAATCCTCGTAGGTGGATCCATTGGTAACCTTCCTAACCACGGGCGAGCTGACGAGGGAGATTAAGGATGCAAAAATATTGAGGCATAATGCAGCTCACTACCTGATGTTGGAAGGGGGGGGGGGGTTACATCGTAAGATGCTGTCAGGGCTCTGGGCAAGATGTGTGACCGAAGAAGAGGTCCCGAGGATCCTGGGGGAGGTTCACTCGGGCGAGTGCGGCAGCCACTCGGGAGGAAGGATGCTAGAAGCAAGGTTGGTAAGACAGGGGTACTTCTGGCCGACCCTGAGGAGGGCCGCAGCTAAGTTTGCAAAGAGATGCCAAAAATATCAGTTGTATGCCCCCCTCCATTTGTAGCCTGCTCAAACGCTCAGGAGCATTTCGTCACCATGGCCTTTCACCATCTGGGGGATGGACTTGGTTGGGCCTTTTCCTCCAGCTAGTGAGAAAAGGAGGTTCCTCCTGGTCATGATCGATTACTTCTCGAAGTGGGTGGAGGTTAAGGCCTTGGCACAAGTCACCTCACAAGTTATAAGGAACTTCGTCTGGGGAGAGATAATATACAGGCACGGTCTACCCCAAGCAATAGTGACAGATAATGGACCCTAGTTTGCTAGTGAAGAGTTCATCAGCTTCTGTGCCCAGCTGGGGATAGATCTCAGGTTTGCCTCTGTCCACAACCCCCGAAGCAACGGTCAGGTGGAAGCAGCAAACAAAATCATTGTGAACTTACTCAAGAAAAAAGTAGAAAACTTGAGGGGAAATTGGGTAGAGCTGCTCTCCTCGGTTCTATGGGCCTTGAGGATGACCCCGAACACGGCCACGGGCGAGACCCCCTTCAAGCTTTCTCACGGGTGTGAGGCTGTCCTCCAAGTTGAATTCGAGGTTCGGTCCCCATGGGTTGCAGCCGAAAGGGAAGGAGATAAGGCTTGGAGGTTGAAAAATGAGGATAGGTTGCGCCTCTCGCTAGACATGAGGAAAGAAGCGCGGGATGTCGCAACCATCAGGCAAGCAGAGATCAAGCGACATATGGCAAAATACTTCGACAAGCATGTCAGGATCAGGCAGTTTTTCGAAGGAGATCTGGTATTGAAAAAGGTTGACACGGAGGGAAGATGATCCCCCGTGGGCAAGCTTAACCCAAATTTGGAAGGGCCTTACATAGTAAAAGAGGTCCTTTGAATGAGAGGTCATTACCTCCAGGATGTGGAAGGGAGGACCTTGAGCCACACTTGGA
This sequence comes from Platanthera zijinensis, assembly GCA_039513925.1. NCBI lineage: Eukaryota > Viridiplantae > Streptophyta > Magnoliopsida > Asparagales > Orchidaceae > Platanthera > Platanthera zijinensis. Next base: position 180,909,408 of record CM077079.1, on the reverse strand, counting down.
GCGGTGATGATCTAAAGCGTTTCTACCCGTGAGGGGGAGGAGGTGATTGTATTTTTGTTTTCAAATGCTATCGTAATATATTCCATAACGTAATCCATTGGCAACTCTCTTCATTTTAAAGTCAGAATTGGAATAAGGTTTTTGTTATGAAATCTTCATCAACACCCCGAGCTCGGCTCGGCCCCAGGTAGACCCGCAGCACAGGCTCTCATCTAGCTTGCAGGTCTGATGGCTAGCCTGTGGGGGAGAAGTTTTGGTTATGAAATCTTCATCAACACCTCGATCTCGGCTCAGCTCCATGTATACCCGCTGCGCAGGCTCTAATCTAGCTGGCAGGTCCAAAGGCTCGCATGTGGGGGAGAGGTTTTGGTTATGAAATTTTCAATCAACACCCCAAGATCGGCTCGACCCAAGGTAGACCCGCTGCGCAGGCTCTCATCTAGCTGGAAGGTCCGGAGTCTCGCCTGTAAGGGAGAGGTTTTGGTTATGAAATCTTCATAAATACCCCGAGCTCGGCTCGGCCCGAGGTAGACCCGCTGCGCAGGCTCTCATCTAGATAGCAGGTCTAAAGGCTCGCCTGTGGGGGAGAGGTTTTTGTTATGAAATCTTCATCAACACCTTGAGCTCGGCTCGGCCCCAGGTAGACCCGCTGCAAAGTCTCTCATCTAGCTGGCAGGTCAGAAGTCTCGCCTTTGGGAGAGAGGTTTTCGTTTTTAAATCTTCATCGACACCCCGAGCTCGGCTCGGCCCCAGGTAGACCCGCTGTGCAGGCTCTCATCTAGCTGTCAGGTCCGAAGGCTCACCTGTGGGGGAGAGATTTTGGTTATGAAATCGTCATCAACACCCCTAGTTCAGCTCGGCCCTAAGTAGACCTGCTGTGCAGGCTCTCATCTAGCTGGCAGGTCTGAAGGCTTGCCTGTGGGGGAGAGGTTTTGGTTGTAAAATATTCATCAACACCCTGAGCTCGGCTCGGCCCCAGGTAGACCCACTGCGTAGGCTCTCATCTAGCTGGCAGGTCTGAAGGCTCGCCTGTGGGGGAGAGGTTTTGGTTGTAAAATCTTCATCAAAACCCCGAGCTCGGCTCGGCCCCAGGTAGACCCGCTGCACAGGCTCTCATCTAGCTGGCAGGTCTGAAGGCTCGCCTGTGGGTGAGAGGTTTGGTTATTAAATCTTCATCAGTACCCCGAGCTCGGCTCGGCCCCAGGTAGACCCGCTATGCCGGCTCTCATCTAGCTGGCAGGTCCGAAGGCTCTCATGTGGGGGGAGAGGTTTTGGTTATGAAATCTTCATCAACACCCCAAGCTCGGCTCGGCCCCAGGTAGACCCGCTGCGCACTCTCTCATCTAGCTGGCATGTCCGAAGGCTCGCCTGTGGGGAGAGGTTTTGGTTATGAAATCTTCATCAACACCCCGAGCTTGGCTCGGACCCACGTAGACTCGCTGCGCAGGCTCTCATCTAGCCGGCTGGTTCGAAGGCTCTCCTATGGGTGAGAGTTTTTGGTTATGAAATCTTCATCAACACCCCGAGCTCGGCTCGGCCCCAGGTAGACCCGCTACAAAGGCTCTCATCTAGCTGGCAGGTCCGAAGTCGCGCCTGTGGGGGAGAGGTTTTCGTTATGAAATCTTCATCAACACCCCGAGCTCGGCTCGACCCCAGGTAGACCCGCTGCGCAGGCTGTCATATAGCTGTCAGGTCTGAAGGCTCGCATGTGGGTGAGAGGTTTTGGTTAAGAAATCTTCATAAACACCCCGAGCTCATCTCTGCCCTAGGTAGACCCACTGTGCAGGCTCTCATCTAGCTGGCAGGTCTGAAGGCTCGCCTGTGGAGTAGAGGCTTGGTCCTTGGTTCTTTGTCCTTGGTTCTTTGTTCTTGATCCTTAGTTACTTTTACACTACTCTGAGCTCAGCACGACCCCAGGTAGACCCGCTGTGTAGGCTCTCATCTAGCTGGCTGGTACACGGCTCTCCTGTGGGGGATAGGTTTGGTGTGTAGAAATGTTCCGACACGGATGTTCTAGGCTAGGCAAAAGACACACCCTAAAGGCAGACCACAAAAGGGTCTCAGCCAAGAGAGGTCCCGGCCAGGAGAGGTCTCGACCAGGAGAGGTCTCGGGCGGGAGATGTCTCGACCAGGAGATCCCTGCTGGGGGATCTCGCCAAATAAAGTTCCCGGCGGGTCCAGACAAGGAGACCCGATCGATCGTGCAAGGCAAGGAGGGGCGGTCTTCCCTTAAAAGGCCTATGAACGACACTCACGACAAATGGTTCTCGGCAGAACGCGGGAACGACATGTCTAAGCCTCGTGTTTTCGGCAGGTTCTCACCTATCTTCCGCTAAGGGAGACTATCCTAGAGGGGGTCAGGGACCTCGACAGAAGCTCTCTTGAGCAGCATTCGTTATCAATAAAAAAAAGGAAAAAGGAGGGGTACAAACACTGATAATTCATACATCCAAATGTGATTACAAAAAGTTAGAGCGTCTCGCTCATTACAGAAACAAAAAGAGAAAAGGAAACCAATCAGGGAGAAGCTGTGTATCCGCTTGAGCTCCTTCTTGAGTTACTATGGGAGCTCTCGCCCGAGCACTCCCCGGATGTCTCGCCAGTAGCCGTGGGAGATCTCGGGACGTTCGGTGGCTGAGAGTCGTGCGCTCCTAGGGGCTTCTTGATAGGCTCGAAGAGCTAGGGAACAAGCTGAGGAGCGGTGATGATCTTGCCACTCTCGTTCAAACATCCTGTAACGACCCCATCCGTTAAATGACGTATAGTAGAAGGTCCGGCCGGGGCCCCACACTATATGCCACAAACAGACGGTGAGGTCACAGGATAATACCAAACCAAACACGAATCCTAACTCAGAGCATTCTAGCGGAAGATTTAAGTTATAATTTGAACTCTAACCAGTAATGTCCAATATATAAACCACCTTTATATATAACCACGGAATGTACACAAACACACAGTGTTTGGCCTTAAGGCCTTACAGTTCCTCTTTTCACACCGTATGGATTACAAACCTCGGCGCGCAGGCCGGCCATACATGAGTAAAAGAAAACAAGCAAAAACATTCGCTTAGCCTTCAAGGGCTAGCCGCAGCAGCAGCAGCAACAGCAGTAGGGCTTCAGCCCTTCACTTACCACTTGGCTCTCCAGCACCTGCATGGGAACAATCCACCCAACCGGTGGCAAACAATGCAACGGTCAGCATTCAGCTGACCCAATTATAACAATCCTACCCCTTTCTCGGGGCATGAGCATTATTTCCCTGCATAGGATGGCATCATCATATAGCAACTATGTGCGCGCAGGCACATTCAAGCCATCACAACCATCGGCCACACGGCCCGACAGTCCGTGCACTCAGGGCACATTCTTGGTGTACCGGAATACCAGGGTCAACACAACCGTCTACACGGTATTTGAGCATTCTAGTCTTTCCGGCGTGCGGGCCTAAGACTCTCATTAGGCGCTCCAACAAAACCTATAACCAGGCTTCCAAGTCGGACGGACCTAACGCAGGTACGGATCAGCCACCCCCCGTTGCTCAAGTTGCCGTGCCACCTCGAATACGGAAGTATCCATGGCTATTTATAGGCGCGGGTCGGTTTCACCTTTCTTGTTCGGCAATCTGCCTTTTCATCGAGTTGCAGCCCAACGGCTCAACCGCTCATAAAGTGGCAACGCACAACCACAAGAGTTGCATCCAACCCTCTTCATTTCCTGGACAACATCCAGTACTTCCTGCTGCACCAAGCAACAGGTAGGCACAAGGCAACACAAGCCATAATCACGGAGCCTTCTCCGATATGCAAACAAGCATCACCAATCCATACCACGTCCAGATGGGCTTTACACAGCATGCCTAGAGCCATACTCAAATTCCGGCCTCTAACAAGGGGGACTTCACATATCTACCCCAAGGGACACCACAACCCACCGCACACTCGCGGGGAAGGGTTTTCCCTATGCAATGCAGAAAAGAAGGACTTCACATGTCCAAGAAGGGAGATCGTTACCCTTGTCGATCTCTTGGGAGCCATCGCAAACTAGCCGGTGAGAAAGAACCGCAGCAGCCTTGCCTTCACAATGCCGGCTTCGGATCACGAATCGGACCACGGGAACTCTGCCGGTGGCTTGATCTCCTCCTCCTTCTTCTTCCTCCTCTCTCTTTCTCTCTTCCTTAAGCAAATGAAGAATGACTTTCTTCATCAGCCTTCACGGATTAAATCCAGCCAGGAAATCACCTGAGCCCTTGGATCCAAAGAGAGAAATCTGAACGACCACGATTTGCCCAAAAACTCAATTTTTTGGCTGACACTGCCTGTGACACGCCTGTGTCACAGGCCGTGTACCCTTAAGCGGCACACGCGGTATTCGTACCGACTGAGATATACCAGAACACGGGAATCGACACGCCTGTGTCGAACCTGACATGCCCGTGTCATTCCTGAGACACGCCCGTGTCACCCCTGCCTCAACGAGCTGTAAGCAGTACACGGGTAGGCACACAGCATCGGACACGCCTGTGTCCAACCTGACACGCCCGTGTTCAAGGCTTGGTTCAAGGCCGTGTAATCTTCTGACTCAAAACGCATTTTATTATGAGTGACACGCCCTGGGACACGCCCGTGTCCCAGGCCGTGTACCCCCGACATGCCCTGGGACACGCCCGTGTCCCAGGTCGTGTAAACCAGCCTGCGACTCAAACTTCATGTTGAGTCTTTTTGGGGCCTTTTTGGGGTGTTACAATTCTCGCCCCCTTAACAAAATTTCATCCCGAAATTTGCACGGTAAGGAAACAAGAACCAACAATGCTATAACTTGAGAATTCGGATATAACAAAAGTACACGGTCCACAGTTTATACAAACAGCTCGGGAAATTCAGCTCGCATGGTCTGCTCTTGCTCCCATGTTAGCTCTTCACCGCCACAATTGTCCCATCGGACCTTGACCATCCCGATCACTTTGTTCCGCAACTGTTTCTCGGCTCGATCCTCGATCCGAATGGGTCTAACCCTCGTCGTTAGCCCATACTCGACCGGTACCCGATCATTCTCCACTACTTGAGCTGGATCCTTCACTGCCTTACGAAGGACTGAGATGTGAAATACATCATGTAATCCACCCAAGTCTGCTGAAAGTGCTAGTCGATAAGCAGCTTCCCCAACTCGCTCCACCACATTAAACGGACCAAGATACCTCGGACTTAGCTTTTTCAAACGCCGAATCCTGGACACGCCTTTGAAGGGTTTGATCTTCAAATATACCCAATCACCCACCGCGAACTCCACGTTCCGGTGTTTGGCATTGTAGTACTTTGCTTGACGATCTTGGGCTATCAATAGCCTCTCCCGAATAGAGCGTATGAGCGAGGTAGCTTCTTCGACTTCCTTTTTCCCACTCAGCTTAGATTCGCCTGCTTCTGCCCAAGCTAACGGTGTACGGCATTTACGACCATATAACGCCTCAAATGGTGCCATACCAATGCTCGCTTGGTAGCTATTATTATAGGCAAATTCGACAAGAAAGATATAATCTTCCCATCTCTTACCAAAGTCTAGGGCCCACATGCGGAGCATATCCTCCATCGTCCTGTTGGTTCGTTCAATCTGGCCATCCGTTTGGGGATGAAAGGCCGTACTAAACGCTAACTTTGTACCCAACATTTGATGAACAAGCCGCCAATCATTCGATGTGAACCGCCCATCACGGTCACTAACGATGCTCCGAGGAACACCGTGCAATCGAACAACCTGCTCCACATAAAGCTTGGCCAAGGTTTCCACTGAATCGTCTCTTCTGTTTGGAAGGAAGTGCGCCACTTTCGTCAACCAGTCCACAATCACCCAGATGGAATCATGACCGCGTTGAGATCTCGACAACCCGTGCACGAAATCCATCGAAATATCATCGAACTTCCACTCCGGAATAGGTAACGACTTCAGGAAACCGCCAGGCTTCTGGCATTCTGCTTTCACCAACGCACAGGTATTGCATTCAGCCACATAACGTGCGACATCTTTCTTTAGTCCGGGCCACCAAAACAGCTTTTTCAGATCTCTGTACATCTTTGTGCTCCCTGGGTGGACTGAGTACTTTGCAAAGTGAGCTTCGTACATCAACTCTTCCCTCAATTTACCCACACTCGGGACGCACACTCGACCACTTCTTCGTAACAAACCGTTATCCCAAGAGAATTGGTCATCCGGCCCATCTTTTGCATAGCGCTGGAGACTTTCATCAAGCTCCGTTGCTCGCCGAACTCTGTCCGTAAGGTCATATTGCACCTCCGTCCAGTTCAAGCATGCATCGGTTGACGAACCCTTGTCAACACAAGATATCTCCAACGCTTCCAATTCCTGGATTAACCGCTGATCATGCCTCTGTAACCAGCTTGCCCGTACCGGAGTCTTCCGACTCAAAGCATCAGCGACCACATTTCCCTTCCCGGGAGTATAGTGAATCTCGAAGGTGTAGTCCCCAAGGAACTCCATCCATCTTCGTTGTCGCATATTCAGATCCTTCTAATCCAACAAATACTTTAGGCTTTTATGATCTGTATAGATAACCACTTTAACGCCATATAGATAGTGTCGCCACAACTTGAGCGCAAAGATTACCGCCGCCAACTCCAAATCATGGACGGGGTAATTCCGCTCATGCACTTTCAATTGGCGCGAGCCATAAGCAATCACTTTACCAAACTGCAGAAGAACGCAGCCTAAGCCGCTCCCGGAAGCATCACTATAGATATCATACCCATCGGTACCACATGGCGATGTCAACACAGGCGCCGTGGTCAAACGACTCTTCAAGTCTTCAAAAGCTCGTGCGCACTCCGGCGTCTAAATGAACTTTTGATCTTTTCTCGTCAGCGTGGTCAGAGGTAAAGCAATCCGTGAGAAGTTTTCCACAAACCGTCTATAGTAGCCCGCAAGTCCAAGGAAGCTCCTGACCTCGGCCACTGAAGACATCACTGGCCAATCTCGAATGGCACTTATCTTCAACGGATCCACCACGATACCCTCTCCACTTACCACATGGCCTAAAAAGGCTACTGAAGAGAGACAGAACTCACACTTTGAGAACTTGGCATAAAGCTTATTCCTCCGCAGGGTATGCAAGACCAACCGCAAATGGTTTGCATGATCCTCTTCCGACTGAGAGTATACTAAGATGTCATCGATAAACACAATAACGAACAAATCCAAGTACTCTCGGAATGTTCGATGCATTAGGTCCATAAATACCGAAGGCGCATTACATAGGCCAAACGACATTACCGTGAACTCATAATGACCGTAGCGTGTTCTAAACGCCGTCTTGGGAATGTCACCTTCCTTAATCCTCAGCTGATAATATCACGATTTCAAATCCAATTTGGAATAGACCGTTGATCCTGCCAGCTGATCAAAGAGGCCATCAATCCGTGGGATCGGATATTTGTTTTTCTCCGTTAGCTTATTCAATTCGCGGTAGTCAATACATAACCGTAAGCTACCGTCTTTCTTTTTCACAAATAGAACAGGCGCACTCCAAGGTGACATACTTGGGCGTATATATCCCTGCTCCAACAACTCTTGCAATTGGACTTTCAATTCAGCCATCTCTTTTGGCGCGACGCGATATGGAGAGCGGGCCACAGGTTTCGCACCTGGCACCAACTCAATAGAGAAGTCAATCTCCCGCTGGGGTGGTAACCGAGGAAGATCTTTAGGAAACACGTCGGCAAACTCTGACACAACTAGTACTTCACCGACACTGGCCTTTGGCTCAACAGCCTGAATTAGCGGGAAGAATAACTCCGCGCCCTTCCGAACAGCATTGACGACTTGGAGTGCAGACAACAGAGTCCCGCCAACTCCTCGCATACCAGCGAACTTCGTCACAAGTCCGGTATTCTGGCCCAGTGTAATCTCCTTGGAGTTGCAATCAATAAAGGCACGCTGCTCCGAGAGCCAGTCCATACCAAAGATCACATCAAACTCCGATAACGGTAGCACAGCTGCACTCAAACCGAAATCCCGACTTCCTATTTGCACATCCACATCGCAAGCCCTATCCGCAAGCATCACACAGCCATTCGGCAATAACACCCTTATACAATCCATCGTCACATGACTCGGTACCCCAATTCGAGATACGAAATCCTCAGACAGAAAAGAATGCGAAGCACCCGTATCAAATAGGGCTCTCACCAAATTATTCCGAATCAGGACAAAGCCTGCAGCACACACATCATGCACAAGCTATAAATAACCAAAAGCAATATCACTTAAGCAAGTAAGCTAATTCAACTCGTACCTATGACGACGTCACTTTGCTTAATCGCTTCCTGTTGGCCAAGCTGATAGATTCGGGGCTGTGCCTGAGACGCAGATGAATCAACCACCGCTTTGCCCTTCTCAGCATAAGACGCACCCGTCTTCTTTTCCCCTTTGGGCTGAACAACCCGATAGTCACGAGCGATATGCCCCACCCGGCCACAGTTATAGCAAGTACGAGAATTCGGCCTTGATGTCGCTCCCGACACAACGGTCATAGTCACTTGCCCAGACGGCTTGGACCTCTTGCTCCCTTTCTTCTGGTAGAACGATTTGCTCGGGCGAGGTGCTTGAAACTCTGGCTTCGACGCAACCAAGCCCTTATTCCCTTGCACCCGCCTCATGTCCTTCTCCAACGCGCACGCAGTATCAACCAACGCCTGAAACCCTTGGTTCACTGAACTCGAAAGAAGGAATCGCAACTCATCCCGCAAACCTTCATAGAACCGATTCGTTTTCCTTTGGTCATCCACGAAGATTGTACCCGCATACCGTCCCAACCTGGTAAACTCGTGCAAGTAGATATCCACGCTATCTTCCCCTTGCTTTAACCGTTGGAACTCATTTTCCATAGCAATGCGTTGCCGCTGGGACATTCTTCGCCAGAAATATTCGAGAGAACTCCTCAATCGACACTTGCGTTAATTGCCAGCCCGCCAAATGGTGTACCTCAACCTCGTCCCACCACAACCGCGCCTCTCCTTCAAGCATGAAGGTGGCCAAGGTGACCTTCAGAGTTTCCTCCGCCCTGATCGCTGTCATTATTCGCTTGACACGCGATAACCAATCTTCTGCCTGCGTTGGGGATCTCAGTCCCGTAAACGTAGGAGGACTGAAACTCATGAATTGCTTCAACTGTCGGTCAGCTGCTCGTGGATCTACAGCCTCAACCGGCTCGGGTCTTACATCGACACGAACTGGCACTACTGCCGGCTGCGCTTGCCCGGTCGGCTGAATCATGGCAAATAGAGCCTCAGCAACTAAACGAACAGTTTCCGCAGATGGAGGAGGTGTTGGCACCTCAGCTGGTGCCGCACTCTCATCAGAGCGCTGGGGCTCAGACTGCCCAGCACCACTACGCGTCACTTATAGGTGGACAAGACACACATTAGCGAACGTATGCAAGCAAAACAACACAAAAAGGAACGCGCAGATTCCTCAAACAAGATTTTGTACATTCCTTAGTGGACATTCCAGAGTTCATTAGCGTTACAGCAGGGCGCATAAACACGCGCTCGCCACCCCATAAAAGAATTCGTCCACGAATTCGATAGAGGAAGACCGAACGAAGCTGATACCAAAATGTAACGACCCCATTCGTTAAAAGACGTATAGTAGAAGGTCCGACCGGGGCCCCACACTATATGCCACAAATAGACGGTGAGGTCACAGGATAATACCAAACCAAACACGAATCCTAACTCAGAGCATTCTAGCGGAAGCTTTAAGTTGTAATTTGAACTCTAACCAGGAATGTCCAATATATAAACCACCTTTATATATAACCACGGAATGTACACAAACACACAGTGTTTGGCCTTAAGGCCTTACAGTTCCTCTTTTCACACCGTATGGATTACAAAACTCGGCGCGCAGGCCGGCCATACATGAGTAAAAGAAAACAAGCAAAAACATTCGCTTAGCCTTCAAGGGCTAGCCGCAGCAGCAGCAGCAACAGCAGTAGGGCTTCAGCCCTTCACTTACCACTTGGCTCTCCAGCACCTGCATGGGAACAATCCACCCAACCGGTGGCAAACAATGCCACGGTCAGCATTCAGCTGACCCAATTATAACAATCCTACCCCTTTCTCGGGGCATGAGCATTATTTCCCTGCATAGGATGGCATCATCATATAGCAACTATGTGCGCGCAGGCACATTCAAGCCATCACAACCATCGGCCACACGGCCCGACAATCCGTGCACTCAGGGCACATTCTTGGTGTACCGGAATACCAGGGTCAACACAACCGTCTACACGGTATTTGAGCATTCTAGTCTTTCCGGCGCGCGGGCCTAAGACTCTCATTAGGCGCTCCAACAAAACCTATAACCAGGCTTCCAAGTCAGACGGACCTAACGCAGGTACGGATCAGCCACCCCCCGTTGCTCAAGTCGCCGTGCCACCTCGAATACGGAAGTATACATGGCTATTTATAGGCGCGGGTCGGTTTCACCTTTCCTGTTCGGCAATCTGCCTTTTCATCGAGTTGCAGCCCAACGGCTCAACCGCTCATAAAGTGGCAACGCACAGCCACAAGAGTTGCATCCAACCCTCTTCATTTCCTGGACATCATCCAGTACTTCCTGCTGCACCAAGCAACAGGTAGGCACAAGGCAACACAAGCCATAATCACGGAGCCTTCTCCGATATGCAAACAAGCATCACCAATCCATACCACGTCCAGATGGGCTTTACACAGCATGCCTAGAGCCGTACTCCAATTCCGGCCTCTAACAAGGGGGACTTCACATATCTACCCCAAGGGACACCACAACCCACCGCACACTCGCGGGGAAGGGTTTTCCCTATGCAATGCAGAAAAGAAGGACTTCACATGTCCAAGAAGGGAGATCGTTACCCTTGTCGATCTCTTGGGAGCCATTGCAAACTAGCCAGTGAGAAAGAACCGCAGCAGCCTTGCCTTCACAACGCCGGCTTCGGATCACGAATCGGACCACGGGAACTCCGCCGGTGGCTTGATCTCCTCCTCCTTCTTCTTCTTCCTCTCTCTTTCTCTCTTCCTTAAGCAAATGAAGAATGACTTTCTTCATCAGCCTTCACGGATTAAATCCAGCCAGGAAATCACCTGAGCCCTTGGATCCAAAGAGAGAAATCTGAACGGCCACGATTTGCCCAAAAACTCAATTTTTTGGCTGACACGGCCTGTGACACGCCCGTGTCACAGGCCGTGTACCCTTAAGCGGCACACGCGGTATTCGTAACGACTGAGATATACAAGAACACGGGAATCGACATGCCCGTGTCGAACCTAACACGCCCGTGTCATTCCTGAGACACGCCCGTGTCACCCCTGCCTCAACGAGCTGCAAGCAGTACACGGGTAGGCACACGGCATCGGACACGCCCGTGTCCAACCTGACACGCCCGTGTTCAAGGCTTGGTTCAAGGCCGTGTAATCTTCTGACTTAAAACGCATTTTATTATGAGTGACATGCCCTGGGACACGCCCGTGTCCCAGGCCGTGTACCCCCGACACGCCCTGGGACACGCCCGTGTCCCAGGCCGTGTAAAATGACCTGCACCTCAAAACCAATTTGAGTCTTTTTGGGGTCTTTTTGGGGTGTTACACATCCCACATCCTGCAACATCTCAAGGGTAAGCCTGACCGTTGCTTGAGAGTTGGTCTGCAGGAGCTTGTCGATATCATACTCCGAGAAGTGATGGCTCCTCAGCCTCTCGTCCAGTTATGGGGGAGGCGGAACCACAGCCGTTTCCGTGTGACAGAGCTGGTCCTTTAGCAGGATGTTCTCATATCTTAGCCGTTTCTACGCGCGAAGGGCCGTATTCTGAGCAGAATCCTACAGAAGGGAGAAACAAATTAACATCAAGACGACCAGTAGATTACAGAGGCGAGAGCGAGTGCTTGAAAGATCTCGCTTACCTCCTCCGCAGGGCGCGAGGAAAGGCGTCCCATAGCATCCGCCAACAGTGCCTTCAGAACCGCCGCCTGGGCCACCGCCTGGTCCCACGCCTTGAGCATCTCGCCGATGTTGCGGTCGATGGTGATGCTCCTGCGTGTGCACATGTGAGCAAGCTCGAACCCACGCATTAGATCCCGGACGGAGTCAAAGGCCAGGAGCCTTGTGGGCAGCTGATCATAAAGGCCGGCGTACTCCCGGCTGTAAAGGCCGTATCCCAACGCGAAAGCCTAGCCGGTGACATGGTCCGACAGCAGCAAGGCTTCCCCTCAGCATCGAGGTACTTCATGCCGAAGCCAAAATTCCTATTCCTCATTGGCACCTCCTTGGACGGAGACCGAGTGGAGGTCTTGACAGCCACCCCCTCACCACCAGCCCCGCTTACGACTGGAAGGTTCTCGGCAGGGGCCCCGACGCTATTCCTTTCAGCAACGGTCATCTCGCTGGCCACCTGCAGTACCTCCTCGAAGGACCGGCCGGGTGCGAGAGGTCGGGCGGGCGTAGTCATCACAGACTTCCATTTGTCGGCCACGGTTGGCTTCGGTCTTTTTAGCGGCTTTGACGAAAAGGCACCGGGCTTTCGCTTCCCGACACTGGTTGAAGGAGGCCGGCCAGGCTTGTCTCGGAAAGGCTGAGCCGCAGATTTCGCGAGAGCCAGCGGATCTCTCACAGCCTGGCCCTTGGTACCCTGATTCTTGGCAAAGGATTGGTGCAGAGGAACTTCTCGCTCTCCTGCAAGGGTGGCAATAGAATGTATTGAAATTTAGAATGGGACTATCAGGTTGAGGAGGGGACCATACCTTCGCCGGGAGGCACGGGAGGGAGAGAGTCGATGTCCCGTCGGAGGAATGGGACATCGAATTCCTTCGTCCCAAAGAACTCAAGAATGGCGCTCTCGCACGATCCCGGGATAGGCGGCTTGTAGGCGGCATACTCATATTGGACAGGCGCAAGAGGAACGCTGTCGAAGTTGCCAGAGACTAAGATAAACTTTTCTCCCCAATGATGATGCTTGTTGGCGAGACCGGTCGTCTTGAGCAGTTGCCCAGAGAAGAAGACTACCCCTACTTTCGCGCGAAAGATGAACAGCTTTCGGAAAATCGGAAGCCTGAACTCGATCTTCTCTGATCGCATGTAGCAGATGAACGCTACAAGGAAGGCGAACGAGTTAGGGTTTATCTGTGCAGGGATCACTCAGTAGTAACGAAGGGCCTGGCATATCTCTGGCCAGAGGGGAAGGCGAAAGCCAACCTCGAAGTGTTCGAGGGGGATGGCGAGATCCCCCTCTCCCTCGGTGTTAACCCTGTCTCGGTTGCCAGGATTTCTCGCGGTGAAGCCGGTGGGAACATACTGAGAAGTGATCCGTTGGTAATCTTCAAGGGTTAGGCGACAAGTGGGAAACAGATGCTTTCAGAAGGCTTCCGCGCAATGTGAATGCCCCAGTTCTCGTCCGACATTTTGTCGAAGGGATGGAAGGAGAGATCGCAAAGGAATGGGCAGGAGCAAAGGTTAGGCGAAAAAAAGAGAAGGAGGGAGCAAGGGGAAGTTCTCAGCAAGTCGCGAAAGCAACGAGAGGAATGAGGGTTCCGAATCGGAGAAATAAATGTGTTTGGTTAACTCATCTATTTATAAGAAGCCGTAGTAATGATGACTTTTCTAAAAAAAGAAAAAATATATATATGATGAAAATAGCGGCAGCGGTACAGGCGTCATACCTCGAGACAACGACGCCTTGGGTTGCAGCCTGGGATGACAGCGACCGGCCAAAGGTTCAGACTCGCGCGAGCATTTCGAAACGCCCGCGTGGAGCATAAAACGAAAACCAGAACAGGGATTGCTCTCGCCGGGAGAGATTTAAAAAGGAAAAGAAACAACAATAATAATAAAGAATGATTGAAAGGTTACAAGTGAACAGTCAAGAACATCAGAAACAGGGTACATTGTGGGAAGGGAAGGCCGAGAGGAGAGAAGGGGAGAGGCTTCAGTGATCAGTACGGCTACCAGCGCCATCGTCCTCGCTCCCGCCGTCTGGTCCTCGGGGGCGCGAACGGGTTTTAGTAGGAAGACAGGGTGGTACACCCTAGGTTGATCCGACAAGCCTGGTCTCAAATCTGCGCGATACACCTCCCAGTGGAGGATTCAATGGTAGGCCCACCTGGCCGCACCATCTCGCCAAAGAAATAATCACGCTCTAGGGCCTCGAGCCTCTACTCCACCATCTCGTAGAATTCTTTCATCGCAGTGGCGCGGGCCCGCTCCCGCCGCACAAGCTTCGATAGGAGGGCAACAATCTTCTTCCCTCGTATCTTCGCGCTCCCGACATCATTTACAAGGTCCTCCATCTCGCCAGACTAATGAAGGGGGGGAGATCTCGCCATCCTCTTCCTCACCCTCCTCATCATCGTCTTCATCATCTTCATCGGCCCAAGTTCGCGAGTCCGGATCATCTGGGAAAACAACTTTTGTGGTTACAGCGAGAACTGAGTAAGAAATACGGTAATGTTTCGCTTACCTACCGCATAACGAGAGCCACTAGACGACAGCTGGAGAGAAGTCTCGGGCCCCCCTCAGTCCCATATAGGAGGTGGAGTGGCTTTCCGCGTCCCAGGTGAAAAGCCTCGCACACAGTGATCCCGGCCTGGCCAAAAGCATGGGGGAAGTTATTCTCTCTCGCGAGATGGCTGACCTCCTTTTGGGCTATGGAGGGGCCGGTAGACACCCCTCCCACCAGTAGGGAGGGATTAGCCGCTTGGCCGAGCAGGTTAGAAGTAATTATTTCAACCTCCCGGGTGGAAAGACCCGGGTCGGTGAAAGCTGAGGATGCGAGAAGTCAGCTTGACAGTAGGTATTGGCTGTGGATGAAATGGTCAGAAAGGGGTAACAGAAAAAAGCATACCCGCGGTTCTCTGAGAGACAGCCGGAGGTATATCCTCGGAAGGGTGAGGCGATCGGTCTAAAGGTACCAGCGGTGACCCGGTATTGTCACCTCGAGCCACTTCGTGCGAAAGATATTGCACCAGTTACCAACCCTTGCGCATGCTCAGATCGTAGTTGAATCGTAATCTTGGGGATCAGCAAATCAGAGAGGCATACCTTCTGCTGAGGGGAAGCACCATCCACTCGATCGGGAGTCGGGGTAGGCGAGTCCCTGTTCTTGCGGGAAAGGTCCCGCTGGACCACCTTCGCCTTCTTTTTCTTCTTCTCTTTCTTATTCTTTAGCGAAGCAGAATTAGCGGCTGACGACTTTTTTGCCAGCCAAGGGGCAACCACAGCACTGTTCGCCAGGGCTCGCGCCTGGGCAGCATTAATGCGGTCTTGGAGATCTTGCGGGAGCGGCTTGTCAACAAGTTTGGAATGTATGACGAGATCTCACGAGAGCTCAGGCAGAGAGCGGCGACTCAGGAATAGATTTACGGCCGTCTATCCACACATATATATAACCATGGTATGACCCACCAAAAGATTCTCCTTTTTTTGAAATGACACGTGCCCAGCGAATATTGCTTGGTTGGACGTGTCTTTTCGAGCGCAGGGCTAGCTCAAAAAGAGCGGGGATTTTGTACAACCCCATATTTGCTGGGTGGCACCCAGAGGCATCAACGGTCGGGGTTGGACCAGCCTCGGGCTTGCTTGGGCCTAAAAACCAGAAGAGCTCTTACGCTGGAGAAGCTCAGGCCTAGGAGAAGGAGAGATCCCTCCTAGGAGCAGGATAGATCCCGCCCATGACCAGAAGCGAGTGAGAAGGCATTGAGTAGTCTCAATGCCGCGCTGAGTGAGCTCCACTCACTCAATGCCATGGTCGGCAGCAAGGGCGCTGAGTTATTTCCACTCACTCAACGCCGTGGTAAGTGGCAAGGGCATTGGGTGAGCTCCACTCACTCAACGTCTCGTCAGCTGGTACCCGCTTCCGGCAGAGTCGGTGAGAAGGATTGCGTCTCGCAGAAGGCGGGGGCCAGCTCAGCTTTAGACTTTGGACACTCCTTTTTAGCTCCCACAAAATGAAGGCGAGAGGGTTCTCGGCATAGAGTTCTCGTCTAGTGGGGCCCAGGGTTCAGGGTAAAATTACTTAATCGCCCTCGGAAAAAATTATCCATACACCCCCAGGGGCTTCATTTAGTACTTTACAAACAACGAGATTTGGCTATTGGAAGACCAGCCAAGGGTATTTCAGTAACTTCAAGTCAGCAAAAGACTATAAATAGACCCACAAGGTCTCCTTAGAAGGCAGACTCTCATTATTCTCCAAATTTCTAGTGCTTTCTGAGGAGCTCATAGCCCAGCTTTTGGCTTTGGAGGGGAGATCTTCCGGGTGTGAGGTGGGACCTCCCTGCTAGGGCTTTGGGTCAGTCCTAGGTACTTAGCAACCAGTCAAGGGTCAGGACTTGAGAGAAGTAGGTGTTGGCTGTACCCTTGTTTTAAACTCCCGTTGAGCTCAATTTTGGCTTCTACAGTAGCGTCCCTTTATGTTGTGCATTGATATATTGTTGGATTCATCGTTAGTATAAATTTATAGAATTATTGCTCACTGTATTATTATTTTAATTACCGATCCTAAGAACGCGTAGTATAAATCCCTTCTGAACCTATGGGCCTGCATCACTTCTGTTTCTCTTCGGGGGTTAGTTTTGTAGAAGCCTTATTTTTCCTCTTAGGCTTGGCCCTCCTGGAAGATTTACTAGGAGTAGCAACATGACCTAAGCCAACTCTTTTAGCTTGAGCAGATAATTTAACAATAAGTGGAAGGAATGTCTTGGGCTTGGAGAAACTTTCAACTAGTCTCTTTTTGGCGGCAAGATGTCCTTCCAACTTCTCAATGATTTTCTCTCTTTGGTTAAGGAGATAGTGTTTACTGTTGTTGTCATTGACCAGGGCATAGAGTTCCTATCTGATTGAGTTCATTCTTGCCACTTCCTTACTCAGAGTGATCTCCTCGGCATTAAGGGATTTGATCTCCTTGGCCTGAGTTCTAACAACTTTTCTACACCTGTAATAGGCCTTGATCATCTCTTTATACTGAGCCATGAGTTCTGATTCATCATCTGAGGAACAGTCCTCATGAATATCATCTGGAGCATCAGACTCTGAAATAATGTTTTGAGAATTTACCTCCCCATGAAATTGGGGGTCAGCTTCTTCTTCGTTGGAGTGAGGCATGAGCCCGAAGTCGGCTTCTTCATCCTCACTTGACTCAAATGAGTTAGTGTCACTGAAGCTCTTCTGCCTCTTCGCCATGAAGCTCTTCTCCTTCTTTTTGCCATGTGAGGACTTATGCTCTTATTTTCTTCCACCCTCCTTTTTCTTTTGACGGAAGTCGGCGATCACGTGACCTGGCTTATTACAGCAACAACACACAAAGTCAGTAGAAATATGTTTGCTCTGCTTAGGCATATACCTATCAATTATGTGACATTTCTTTTGATGATCACCATAGTGACGTGATCTTCTATATGAGGACTCTTTTCCTCTCATCTATTTCTTCTTACTGAGAAACTTCTTGAACTGTCTAGAGAGAAGAGAGAACTCTCCATTAGATAACTCTGAGCACGACGAGCTTGGCTCTAAGTCTTCTTCTTCACTTTATTCCTGAGTGGGAGCAGGAGATGCTGCTTCAGCCTTTCTTGAGCTATCTACCTTCATTGCAATAGACTTCTCCTTTGATGAAGATCTACATCCCTCTTCTTCAACTTTTCTTGAGTTGATTTGAAGCTCATAGGACATAAGCTTCCCGAAGAGGTTCTGGGGGTCAGTGTCAGCCAGTCTCCCAAACTCCCTGATAACACAAGTCTTGTTGTCCCATTCCTTAGTAAAGGACCTTAGGAACTTGTCGTTAAGCTCTCCATTAGTAAAAACCAGACCGTAGTTCTTCAGTCCGTTGACGATCTTGAAGAAGTTCTCAAATGTATCAGCTATTGTGTCCTTTGGGCCTTGCATGAAGGCATCATACTTCTGGTTCAGAAGATATCTTCTGTTATCCCTTACTTCTTTGGTGCCTTCCATCAAAACAATCAGAGACTGCCTCATTTACTTGGCAAATTGGCAGTGTATTAGGTTCTGCAACATTAAATCTTCGACTGCGCTTGCACAGATGTTCTTGGCTTTCTTGTCTAGAGAGACAAGGGCAATTTCATCTTTGTCAAGATCTATCAGCTTCTTGGGCACTTTCATGGTTAGATCGATAATGGAAGCAATCATGGGAACATAGGGACCTTCTTCCACTAATATGAAGATATGGGGATCAACAACTTCCATGAAGAATCTTACGCTCTCTTTCCATATGGGAAAGATAGTCTTGGTGCACACCAGAAGCTTTGCAAAATACTTGGATCTATCCTTGCTCGATAATCTCTACGATAATTAGAAGTAGATATGTTCAAGGTGTAAACCTTGTTGTGAAAAACCTTCCCTCTGATACCAATTGAAGTGTCTAGTTGCCTACCTAAATCACCTAGAGGGGGTGAATAAGTGAGTTCTACGTCTTTTGTGGAATAAAAATTTGAGAGAAATCAACACAGAAAATAACCAAGCAGAACTCAGACGACACAAGGAATTTATAGTGGTTCCCAAATCTTTGGTACACCCACTCTCCACCTCGCCTATCTAGCACCACGGCTAGCCTCGGCTACTTAACTAAATCTTGGATTTCAACAATTCTACAACTCCGAGCAACGCTCCTACAACTCGGAGATAACAACTCCTACAAACTCGAAGAACAAAGCTCCTACAAACTCGGAGAACAACGCTCCTATAAACTCGGATACAAAGCTCTTATAAGAGTTAAAATAATTGTACAACAAGAATTTAAACTTTATACTCTCAGATCTGAAATCTTCAAGGTTCTTCCTTCTTGAAAAATAAAAATATCTGTGAAGAAGTTGAGGAGAAATCTCGAGAAAACTTGGATCTTAAAAGCTTAGGACCTGACACGATCAAGTAGATGTTTAAAAAACTTGAATTTATGATCTGCATAATCTTTTCTTCTTGGAATCGCTGGATTGAGAAAGTAGCGACAATGAAGAAAAATGATGACAGTGCGGCTTTTCCCGATCTAAAAATCGTGGTGCGATTCTGAATACTGTTATTCTTAGGGTTAACGATTTCTCTGAAAATACTTTATATTGAACATCGTCTAACGGTCTGAAATCATTATGGAAAGATCCACGTAGACCAATCATGAGATACTTAGGTTAAATCGAAATCCTCTCAGACAGTTTGGAAAATAAATTTTTATGTAACTCTATTTCTCGAGAAAAGATATGATTTCTCGAGAAGAATTTTGTTTCTCGAGAAATGGTCATAGCTTTCTCGAGAAAAATACTTTACGCAAAATCTTTGAACTAAGGAACTGATTTCTCGAGAAAGAACTTGATGTCTCGAGAAAAATACTTAGGTTCTCGAGAAATAATTTTTACTTCTCGATAACTACTTGGCTTTCTCGAGAACTTTACTTGGCTTCTCGATAAATCTTTTGGGATTTCTTGAGAAAAAGACTTGAAAGATGTTTCTGAGAATTTTCCGAGAATTCTTAAGATTTCTCGAGAACAGCTTTGCTTTCTCGAGAACTTTACTTAGACTTCTCAAGAAGCAGACTTCATCTTATCTAGAAATACACTTAGAAAAATTTTCTGAAAAAATGAATTATTCTTTGTTGAAAACCCAACAACCCTTCCTTTCTTCCATTGCTTTAGTAATTGAAAATGAAGTGCATCCCAATAGAGAGGTTACACATGAGTCAACACCATAGGTCACACAATGAGAGATTACATTGCATGGTCCTGTCTTTAGTTACTCATTGTAAACTGACATTGGTCTACCCTTAGCAATAATGACCAATAAGCACTCAACTAAAGTATTGGAACCCTACTTGTGATTTTGGCTAGGTTCACTACTAGGTTGATTAGATGACCCAACATGTATAGTCTAGTGTCATAGATTTTCCATGGTCAAGGTCAGTAGCACCCACTTAGTCTGTCACTACCCTTCAGAAGACTTTAGAGATAGAAGACTTCAAAGGAAAAGCAGATAAATTGATTGCAAAAAAGTCGTTCGACAATAGCTAAACTCAGCTCGACGATCGTCGATCTCAGATCGACGAAATCAGCGTTCCTTCTCTGAGTTGAGTTCGATGAAAGTCTAGCAGAGATCGATGAACTATGATCTCATTTCAGAAGTTCAGCTCGATGAAGGACTATCTCAGTTCGATAAATTTGGAGCTCAGATAGGCAAGTATATTTTCTGCTCGATGATCTTGGAGCTCAGCTCGACGAAAGAGATTTCTTAGCTCGTCGAACTTGGAGATCAGGTCGACGAAATCATTGCTAAGTTCGACTAACTCTTTCTAGGTTTTGTTCAAATATTCTTCTCTGCAGTTTCTCAGTTTGATTTCAAATTCTATTATATTAAGACAGTAATGCTCTGATAATTAATGCTCAATTTTGTCAAGAATATAGCCGTTTTGGGCAGCATTAATTATGGTTTTCACAGAGTTATTAATCTACCATATTTATTTAGACAGTTAGGGAAATACATTCAAGACAAAAATTACCCGTTCAGGATTGCAAAATTTCTCAAGAGGATTTCATGAAAGATTTAAAATTCAAATGGTCATGAATCTAAATAGATATTGAATGTTTTTTTCTTTCAAAAGAATATAGAGATACACAAAGAGAAAGGAAAACAACAACAAGGCAGTGAATCAGTGAACAAGTATTAGCAGACAGTGAAGAACAATACAACTCCCACACAATCGGTGATCTTCTTCTGTTTCAGGCTTTCAAGAGACAAACAATCAAAATCCTTCTAAAAGCTTGAAGAGCAACATCATTAGAAGGCCTACACCCTGAAGATAAAAGGACTCCCTCACCTGATCATCAACTCTATTCATATCAGGGGGAGCTTTCTACTTAATCAGAATCCACTAGTCTTCTCTCAAATTATTGACAGAGAAGAACATCTTCAACCTTTTTGTTTATTTCATCGAACTTTGTACATTGTTTTTAACTCCCTTCAAAAGTTAGCCCCTTTTGGTTGTTAAGTCTCCTGATCAAAAGACTTAGTTTGGTTTTTGGGGACCTGATCAAAAGCTCAAAGGGTTGCTAGATCTCCCTTAGAAAAATAGTTCTTGTGGTGACAGGGCACCTGAGCAAAAACCTATGGTGGCAGGGCACCTGATCAAAAACCTATAGTGGGTTCCTACTTGGGTGGTAGAAGAGTGGATGTTCCCAGGTTTATAAGGGACCCACTATAAACTCCTTGTGTCGTCTGGTTTGCCTTTATTTTTTGTTTGTGTTATGACATTTCTCTTTATATATATATATATATATATATCACTAACTTTCAATCTGCTATAAAAATAAGTTAATAAATTTTTAATACTCTATTCACCCCCCTCTTGAGTAATCATAAGATCTATCCCTCACTTTTAATTGGTATCATAGGGAGGTTGTTTAGTTTCAAAGGCTAACACCTGAATTAAAAGATCTTTGATAGATCCTAGTTACTCTAGTTTGTCTTTCATATCATGGCACAAAACAAGGATTATTCAAGCACAAGACCTCAAATGTGCAACCTGAATAAGTTTGCACTTTGGAAGGAAAGTATTAGGATTTACATGAATTCTTTTTTTAATATATCTATAATTCCATTTTGACAAGTCCCCTACACCAACTACAATAACAAGCGTAAGTGCAGTTCCACCACTTGAGTGGACTGATGCTCAGAAGAAGCTGAAAATTGCAGATGCCAAAGCCATGAACATTTTGGCTCAAACTATGTCTGATGATATATTCCAGAAGGTTGCTAAATGCACTTCAGCTAAGGATATCTGGGATTCCCTAAATGGTATGGTTGCAGGATCTGCAGATGAGAGAAAGGACAGAAGAGCCCACTTGATTTCACAATATGAGAATTTCAAGAAGGCTGAATCTGAATTAGTTGCTGAGATGTACACTAGTCTCAGCCTCATCATCAATGAGCTGAAAACCTTAGAGAAGGACATCTCATTGACAGAATTCAATGACAAGATCCTTAAGTACTTCCCTAACACATGGGACTTAAGGATCTAGCCCATCAAGGAAGCCAGAAGCTTGAATGAGATCTCAATAGAGACCTTGTTGGGAAAGCTCAAGTCTTATGAGCAGCATATCAAGACAAGGGAAGCTGAATAAGTGGCTTCACCTTCAGTAAGGAAATAGAAAAGCATAGCTTTTCAGGCTACAAATGAAGAAGAATATCTTCCAGCAAATGAAGACCGCATGAGTCTTCTGGCCAAAAGATTCTACAAAATGTCCAAGAAGGTCTACATGAGAAGGTCTTCTAGAAATAAAGACAAACCCATGTATGAAAAAAACCCCACTTAAGAAATTGTTTGTTATGGGTGCAGGAAACCTTGACACATATTGCCAGAATGTCCAGAGAAGAAGAAAGAAAAGAAGAAGGAGATAGATTCCATAAAGCACTCCAAAAAATCCTCTTCCAAAAAATACAAGAAGAAAGAGAGAGGATTTGTAGTTGAGATATGGAGTTACTTAGATTCAAACTCTTCATCCAGCTTCAGTGAGGATGAGGAAGAAGCAAAAGCTAAAGAGATCTGTATGATTGAAATCAATGCATCATATAGAAACACAGAGTCAGAATCAGAATAAGGGGAAGACCAAGTAATCTCTACTTTTGATTTTACTTCTGATCAATTCAAATTAGACTTTAAATTATTATGTAAAGATTTAATTTAACTTGATAATTTTTCTTCAGGAAATTCAAAACATAAAGAAGACATAAAAACTGCTTCAGAACAAGTATTATCTTTTGAAAGTAAACTAAATGAGGCTAAAATATTCGAAAAATCCCTTAATGGGAGAAGTATCAAATTGATGGACATCACAAGCATAGTGAATGCTAGATTAAATAGCAAACTGGGCTTGGGTGTTTCATCACGTCAGCCTTATATTTTTTGAGAAAAATATATTATCTAAACACTTGAATTTCATTTCTGCAAAAGAAGTTTTACAACTTATAAATAAAAATACTGAAATCTTACTAAAGAATAAATCAAAGAAAAATGAAAAATCTCATAAAAATAATGTTCAACAAAATTCGTCGAACCGAGATCAAAAAAATCATTATAATGTTTCGAACGGCGATCGACGAACCCTGAACCCAGAATTTGGGTATGTTTACTCAAACAAGGGTGCTCGACGAAATCAATATGTTTCGTCGAACAGAGATCGACGATCGTGGAACGCAGAAAATGAGTATTATCATTCTGTTAACCAAGATCGAAGAAATCAATACTTTTCGTCGAACTCAGATCGACGAACTCAACTAAATTCGTCGAACTCAAATTTTCGAATCAGAAATTTTAATTTTTATCAAACTAATAATTAGAAACCAAAACTTGTTAATCCTTTTACCCAGTGGATAATCCCTCCTAGGAGATATCATCCATTAGGTTATAAGGATCAACCTGATTGATCTTATATTTCTAGTTATTGTTTTGAAAGAAATCAAGGACCCAAGGTAACCTGGGTCAAGAACACCTAACTTATTTTTATGCAGGTGAAGAACTATCCTACCACAGAGAAATAGTGGTATTTGGATAGTGGTTGCTCAAAACACATGATAGGTTCAAAGGCCAATCTCAGTGATTTCAAGGCAAAGCTTGGACCCAAAGTTATCTTTAGAAACTCCAATTGTGGACAAACAGAAGGATATGGAAATGTCAAGATTGGAGCAGTCACATTCAAAAAGGTAGCTTATGTGAATGTTCTGAAGCCTAACCTCATATCCATAAGTCAACTATATGATGAAGGTTATCATGTAACTTTTAACAAATCTCTATGGTCAATTACTTCTAATAAAAACAAAACTATTTTAACAGGAATTAGACAAGGTAACATCTATCTAGTTAATTTTAATTCTACAAAATAAGAAATTTGTTTATTCAATCAGATTAGTAAAACTATTGATTTATAGCATAAGAGATAAGGACATGTAAACCTTAGGACAATAGATAAATTATCAAAGGATAACCTTGTTAGAGGACTACCTTCTGGCTCCTACAAGAAGGAAGGACTCTACAGGGCTTGTCAATTAGGCAAGCAAACTAAAAATAGTTTTAAATCAATTAATAAAAGTGATTCACCCAGAATCTTATACTTGCTACATATGGACCTCTTTGGACCTATTGCTGTACAGACTTTGGGAGGGAAGTCATATACCATTGTGATTATTGATGATTTCTCTAGATTCACTTGGGTTTTCTTTTTGAAAAACAAGTCAGATAACTTTAAAGTTCTTACAGAATTTCTTAAGAGCATACAGATTGAGTACTCTACTCAAGTGGCATTGATCAGAAGTGATCATGGCACTGAGTTTGAATCTCTTCTCATGCAAGAATTCTGTGAAAAGGAAGGTATCAAACATTATTTTTCTGCTCCTAGAACTCCTCAACAAAATGGGGTAGATGAAAGGAAAAATACAACCCTGATTGAATCTTTAGGGAAATTACTTGCAGATGCTCACTTGCCCATATCCTTTTGGGCAAAGGCAGTAAGCATAACAAATTATTTTCTGAATAGAAGTCTAATTCATAAACTTAAGGGTAAGACCCCCTATAAATTTCTTAAAGGGAAGAAAAATAAAAATAAACAATTTTAAAGTATTTGGTTGTATATGGTATATTCACAATAATGACAAAAAATATCTTAGAAAGTTTGAAGCCAAAGCTGCAGAGAGAATTTTTCTTTGATATTCCCTAGTCAGCAAGGATTATAGGGTTTATAATAAATCAACATTAAAAATGGAAGAATCTGTACATGTAACTTTTGATGAGACTAACATGTTTTACTAGGAGAAGTGTCACATCCCGCATTTTTCTCACCATTTAAATAAATCAGAGCAAGGGAAAACTACGAGCTGTGATGCCACGTCGAGCAGGGGATAACTGCCGACGCTCAGGCAACACTCTAAACCCTCAAATCATAAGTTAGAATGATTATAAATCTGGTTCAATTAATTAGCCGTATCCCTCGGCTCAGTGGATCAGATAGTCCACGGTTTGAAAACTATTTTTATACGTAGCGGAAAAATACTTCATTGATGTTGACGTCCTTAAATGAGCGCATAAGTGTCCTAAGGGGACAACTCACGCTATGCAAGACTCTAAAACTCAATTTATAGCACTTATAAGAAAACGATTTTTTTGTACGCTTTTGGAAAGTAATGTTTGAGCTTTTTATAAAAACATGCTGATCATGTAATACATATAGTAATTATTATAGGTTTTAAAATAACTATCACCCTAGCATAAAACATTCCCAGAGCAAATAAACTATCTCCCAGAAAGGGTAGCAGTAAGAAGAAAAGCATATCTAGTACAAAAAGGTAAAACTACCAGGGGCGCCAACAGCTGACACGAACCCACTGGCAAGTATGTATGTCTGTAGAAAATGCAGTAAAACTACCTCACTAGAAGAACAGGAGGGTCTCCAAAGGCTGAGAGATCTCCAACAGCACCACAGCACTAGCCACCTACTGGCTACTATCCAGAACCTGAGGCATTCAGAAGGCAGAATACCTCAGCAAGGAAAAGAATACAAGTGCTAACAAGAAAGTGTAGTAAACAAGAAAAACAAGGGAATGTAAGAAAAGGCAACTAAAACTGAAACAAACCATGCTCAAGGCAAGGTAAAAGCAAACCTGCACCAAGTGCGAGAAAACAGCAACTACCCTGCTAAAAACCTGCAGAGTCAACAAGGCGAACATGCCAAAAAAAAAATGTGCTGCAACAACTAAGGAAGAAACACCTAACATCCTAATTTGTGAGATATGGCAGTAGCAAAAAAAGAAGCTTGGAACCGGGTTGGAGGCGTACTCAACCCCCGACCACTATTTCCAAGACAAAAATGCTCAAGGGTTGACATATGAAAGCACTGCAGACCCCTCACTCACTTGCCCAGAAACTACTCGGGTCAAGGTAAAAAGTGCGGTCACAGCTAAGTCACACAACACAACCCCTATTAAAAGCCTTCCACCACCACTACTAACCACAACCCACGATTCGGCCTTCGGAAAACAACAGCCGACAAGGACCTTTGATCACAAGACATTCACTCGGAGATGAAAGCAAAGCTGGGGAAAACATTGTTGCAATTACGCAACGCCACAACGAGTGAGTACTCCTACTCGACATTAAAGCTAACGCACGAGCACCAACATCGGGGCGCACGATCTCAGACGCACGACCATAGGTCGTGCGTGCTCACCTACAATCAAAATACATCGACACCAAACAAAAATTAGCGAGAGATTTGGACAAAGATCCAAATCCCCAACTAGTCCTAAATCCTTAATTTATAACATAATTTCTACAATTTATTGTATAAATCCTACACACTAAACCTATCACATCGAAATCCTAACGAGAACGATTACAACAAGAGAACAAAAAATAAACGATTACCAAAGAGATTTCGGGTAGGTTTGGTTAGGGTTTTCGGGTAGGGTTCGGTTAGGAAGATAGCATCACCAAAAAAAACTGAAATTTAAAGTACGAAATGAGAGCAATTAAGGGATCAAAATGGCAAGGGCGAAAGGAGCACTTGCCTCGCTACCACACCGAAAATTTTGCCAGCACAACGGCGCTATAGCGGACGCCCAAAAGCACGAAAAGCTTCACAAATCCTAGAGGAAACATTTGTCAAAACGATAAAACAAAAACGAACTAAAACCACACCGGATCTCAGAAAAATCTACGGTGAAAAATCCAATAGATTACCTCAGAAGGAAGCTCTCGCCTAGGGAAGCACGGATCCGGCCTCGGACGGGTGATCGGAGGCGGAACTCGCCGGCGGCGGGCGGCGGAAGTGCAGCGGCTAGGGCGGTTTCTCCCTTCTGATCGGGCTTCGCACAGGAAGAATAAAAAAAAGAAATAGAGGGGGGGGGGCGGCTGCTAATACACGGGAGAGAGAGGGGGGGGGAAAGGGTTATAAATCCTAAGTTATAATATAAATAACCTAAATCTAACCTTAGGCTAATATAAATTAACCAATGCTCATATTAACTAATATAACTAATCATATATACGTATACAAATTACAACATATACGTATATACTAACTCTTAATAACCCCTAATCAACTAACTCCACTTCCATATATATATACAAACTCACGCACATAAATTTAACCACATAACCACACAGACACGTCTAACAACACGCGCCCGCGCACACAATTTCAACTCCGCACGCACGCACTCGCACGTACAAAAAAAATACCGGCACGCATCAACCACGCGCCACGCTACACATGCGTAAATAAGTAAATACGTCATCATAAAAATGACGACTCGCTAACTAGCGTCCGCCACAATGACGCAAAACTTAACGTCCTCGGAATCCGGCCAAACTCGTACCGTAGCTAAATACCTGTGCTACGAACACAACGGCGAAGTCGAAAACGACCTCCGACGATCAAACACTCGGGCTAACCTCGCCCGAAGCCAAAACGCGAGGATTCCCTGAACCGCTCAGTCGGGCCTCTAAAACAAACACCGACAGGCTGGGGAACCCCGCAAACAGGCCAAACCCCTAAGAACACCTATCGAGGTACTAAAACAACGGCTCGAGTCAGAAAAATGTCAACGTAATGACAAACGAGAATTTAAATAATCGCAGAAAATCGGGGGCGTTACAGTCACTCCCCCTAACAGAAAGTTTCGTCCCGAAACTTTACATACGCTACTTCTACTACAGAGGGAAAGTAATAAAGTACAAGTTACTCGAAAGGAAGCATACCCGACAAATCAGGGGAACAAATGAGGGTGAGCCTCCCTCATAGCCGACTCTAGCTCCCAAGTCGTGCTCTCCAAATCTTGATTTTTCCAAAGAACCTTCACCATCAGAAAAGACTTTGTCCGCAACACTCGATCTTGAGTATCCAAGATGCGGACCGGCACCTCAACATACGAGAGGTTAGGCTCCAACTGGGGCACATCATCCAAGACTTGCCCACTGCTCCGCACACACTTTCGCAACTGGCTCACATGAAACACATTATGGACACCAGGGAAGCTGGCTGGTAGATCCAACCTATATGCAGACACACCAATACGCTCCAAAATCCTGAACGGGCCCACATATCTCGGATCCAATTTCCGATTCTTGCCAAACCTCTTCACTCCTACCATCGGAGACACCTTCAAGAAGACCAAATCCTCCACCGAAAACTCCAAATCGGACCTACGCCGATTGGCGTTCTTTTCATACCTCTCTTGAGCCACCCGAAGTTTCTCTCGAATGAGCTTCACGGAAACCTCCATTTCTTCAAGTGCATCAGGACCCAACAAAGGTCTCTCCCCAGCCTCGGTCCAAAACAATGGAGTTCTGCAGCGCCTCCCATACAACGCCTCGAAGGGGGCCATCTGCAGGCTCTCTTGGTAACTGTTGTTGTAGGCAAACTCCATGAGCCGCAACCGCTCATCCCACGCTCCACCGTGGTCTAGGATGTAGCACCGGATCATATCCTCCACAATCTGGTTCACACGCTCAGACTGCCAGTTGGTCTGCGGGTGGTAAGCAGTAGAATACCTCAAATCTGTCCCCAGACCCTCTTGCAAACTCCTCCAAAAGCGAGATGTATAACGCGAGTCTCGATCCGAAATGATGCTAACTGGCACGCCGTGCAATCTGACGGCCTCATCCAAATATAACTCTGCTATTTTCTTCGTCGGGTAATCGATCTTATAAGGCACGAAGTGCGCACACTTCGTCAGTCGGTCCACGATCACCCAAACTGAATCAAACCCTCTTGGAGATCTCGGCAAGCCCGTAATGAAATCCATCGAGATGCTTTCCCACTTCCAAGTCGGGATCTCCAAAGGTGCCAACTTGCCACCCGGCCTCCCATGGTCGGCCTTCACCCGCTTGCAAGTGAAACACTCGGAGACGTACCGGGCTATATCCCCCTTCATACCAAACCACCAGGCGATCTGCTTCAGATCATGATACATCTTGGTAGATCCTGGGTGGTAGGCAACACTAGATCCATGAGCCTCCTTGCATACCATTACCCTGATGTCTCCAACCGCAGGAATGCAAAACCTGCCGCGGTACTTCAAAGTACCCGAGTCATCGATAGAGAAATCCGGCAACTCCCCTCTCTCAGCTCTGAGGTATAGGTGTAGCAAGTCCGGATCCTCCTTCTGGTGCAGCCTGGTGAGTGAAATCCAAGACGGTTCTGTCACTGACAAACTGCTCTACAAATCACAACATCCTGCGGAGATATCCATCAATAAGAACTCCTCCACCAAACTGTCTGCGGTGAGGTTGAAGATCTTCCCCGTCTTCCGGCTCAAGGCGTCGGCCACCACATTGGCCTTGCCCGGATGATATTGGATCTCAACGTCGTAATCAGCCACATACTCTAGCCACCGCCGCTGACGCAGATTCAGCTCCTTTTGTGTAAACACGTACTTCAGGCTCTTGTGATCTGTGAAAATCTTGCACTGGGCTCCATAGAGTAGGTGTCTCCACAACTTCAAGGCAAAAATCACCGCTGCGAACTCGAGGTCGTGCGTAGGGTAATTTCACTCGTGAGTCTTCAACTGCCGTGACCCATACGCGATCACCTTCCCCTCCTGCATCAACACGCCACCGAGCCCGACATGCGAGGCATCCACATAAACATCGTAATCCTTGCCCTCCGCAGGCAATGTCAACACAGGGGCAGAACATAACCTGCTCTTCAGCTCCAGAAAAGCCTCCTCACACTTATCACTCCAAATGAACGCCGCATGCTTCTGCGTCAGCTTAGTCAAGGGCGCTGCCAAGGTAGAAAAGCCCTCCACGAACCTTCTATAATAGCCGGCCAACCCCAAGAAGCTCCTGATCTCCTTGGGTGTGCTCGGTCTATGCCAATCCATCACTGCAGAAATCTTCTCCGGATCCACTGAAATACCATCCTTGTTCACTACATGACCCAGGAAGGAAACCTGAGGCAACCAGAACTCACATTTGCTCAGCTTGGCGTACAACTGATGATCCCTCAATGCGGATAACACCAACCGCAAGTGCTGATCATGCTCCGCAGCATTCCGAGAGTAGATCAGCACGTCGTCAATGAATACGACGACAAACTTGTCCAGAAAGTCCTTGAACACCCGGTTCATCATGTCCATGAATGCTGAAGGCGCATTGGTCAGCCCAAACGACATGACCAAGAATTCGAAATGCCCATGCCTCGATCGGAAAGCCGTCCGTGGAATGTCCGACTCCCGTATCCTGAGCTGATGATAGCCCGATCGAAGGTCTATCTTGGAGAATACTGCACTCCCACGTAACTGATCGAATAAGTCGTCGATTCTGGGCAGTGGATACCTGTTCTTGATGGTGACTTTGTTCAACTCTCTATAGTCGATACAAAGGCACATCGAACCATCCTTCTTCTTTACAAAGAGAACCGGAGCACCACAGGGCGACGAGCTCGGCCTTATGAAGCCCTTCGCCAATAACTCATCCAGCTGGGTACGAAGCTCCTCCAGCTCTCGCGGGGCCATCCGATACGGCGCCTTGGCAATGGGACGCGTACCGGGCTCCAAATCAATCACGAACTCAACATCTCAGTCTGGAGGAAGACTGGGAAGATTGCTAGGAAACACGTCGGAAAACTCCCGCGCAACAGGAATCTCATCCAAAAGCGGCACACTGCCAACAGTCCCCAGCACCGAGACTAAGCAAGCAAAACAGTCAGTACAAAATAACCTCTGAGCACATACCGCAGAAATCGCCGGAGAGCCCTGACGTGAATTGCCGTAAATACTCCCAGGCTGACCGCTGTCCTTCCTGAAATCCAAGCGCTTTCCCCTGCACTGGATCACTGCATCATATCGGGACAACCAGTCCATACCCAGGATGACGTCGAAATCCTCCAAGTCTATAACCTTCAGATCTGCCTTGGCCAGAAAATCCCCCAACAAAATCGGACAGTCCAGAACGCCCTGATCAGATATCACAGAATCGCCCGAGGGGAATTTGACGCAAAAGGCATTACCAACACGATCAAGAACCCACTGGCACCGCTCGACAAAGGCCCTAGCCACAAAGGAGTGGGTAGCACCTGAGTCAAAAAGAACGCGCGCCCAGCGGTTCCTTACCTTAAAACTCCCTATACACAGAAAAGTAAAAATAAAATGTATTTGGCACAGCAATATAAGAAAACCACACAATAGCAACACCAAAACTTCTACCGAATTGAAGAGACAAGCGAGAAGGTTTACCTGAAATGACCTGCGTCGAAGTCTCAGCCTCCGCTGAAGATACCACATTAAGCTTCCCTTTACCCTTGTCCACCGGCTGAGGCGGAGGTAACGCCTGAAGTGGGACTGCATGAAGAGCGGACTGAACCTGAGGACATCTCGCCTTTATATGGCCCTTCTGACCACACTGAAAGCAGACTCGATCCTTGGACCAGCACTGAGCAGCATCATGCCCGGGTCGCTTGCAAATAGGGCAAGGAACATCCCTCCTAGGAGCACCCTGAATAGCATGCACATGATCCTTCTTCTGAGCCTTTGCCCTCTTGTAACACCTCTCCACAGTATGGCCCGACTGGCCACAGAAACTACAGACCAACTTGCTCTTCTTCCCAGAAGCAGCACCAAGTACCAGGGAGTTCTTCTCTTCAGCAGTCTTCCTCTTATCATTCCGCACTAACTGGCCTCTGTTCTTCGCAGTCTCTATCGCCTCCACCTTCAGAGCAGCTTCCACTACTCCCGCATAAGTAACTGCGCCGTGAGCAACCGCAAGCTGCTGGACATCGCTCCTGAGGCCACCCAGAAAACGCTTCGCTCTGTCCTCCTCGGTAGCCACCAAACTCGGAGCAAATCGACTGAGTTTGCTAAACTCAATCTCGTACTCGTTGATGGTGAGCTGACGCTGTTTCAGATGGAGAAAGTTGTTCATCAACCTGTCTCGCTCCTCTACCGGTAGAAACTTCCTCATCAGCATCTCCTTGAAAGAACTCCAGGAACATCCTCCAACCAGGCCTTCCTTCTCTCTTAACCACCAGGTCTTCGCCAAACCCTTCAGCTGATAAACGCCCAGCATCACCTTCTGATCATCTGAGATACCTGAATAGTGAAGCATCTCCTCCATAGTGATCAGCTAGTCGTCCAATACCATGAAATCCGCCTTCCCATCGTACGTGGGAGGGCTCAGCCTCTGGAACTGGGAGATGAAAGCCATCCCGGGGGGCACCACCTCTGGAGGCACGAGAGGAACAGGAGGGGCAGGAGGGGCTAGAACAGCTGTACCCACGGCGGGGTCCTGAACTCCCGGAGTCTGACCCGCCGCTCTGGATAAAAAGGACTGCATCTGGGCCCGCAACTCCACCACCTGCCTTGATAAGGCCTCGTTGCTCTGCTTCAGACTTTCCATCATCGCATCACTTTGAGCACCGGAGGACTCACCCTCAGACTAGGGAGTCGACCTCGTCACTCTTCGCTTCGGCGGCATACTATAAGGAAAATTAAAACAAAACAAACGATTAGAACTTAGCTAAACTCCTGGGATTAGACAAAAGGTACAGACAATACATACATAAATATGATCTTCTACTGCTATACTTGCTCTGGGATTTTATTTTATTAAATACAAAAGTAATGTTATGCTTAGCCTAAGACGGTTCACCACCATCACTCTAACTATTGTGCCTAGATCGGGAATGCATGAATTTATATTCTTTTTGACTCAAAAATTATGCGTGCACACATGTCATCCTGCAAGCCTTTAGCTTGGCGCGTTGTGCTTATGCAATGTTATGCTATGCATGATTACGCTATGCATTCTAAAAGGGCCCTAATGCATGCCATGGCGGCGTACACATGAAAATGTTATGCATCCCATAATACATAACATTCTCATGCAACGAAAAGGAAAACGTGCTAGTCGCATCCATGCGGTGAGGTTATGCACCCCATAATACATAACCCTCGCATGTTGCCCCTATGGTGGATCCATATACAAACCCATATTATGCATTTCATATTACATAATATGCCCCGTATACTTCATGTTATGCTATGAGTGTAGTGCAGTGTTCGTGCTTCAGCCAAGACGTGCTGATGACATGTCGGTGTGTGTATGATATGACTCTAAACATCTAATACAAACAAGGAAAGGTTGCCCGACCAACTTGTCGAGCAACCTCCCTCTGATACCAACTGTCACATCCCGCATTTTTCTCACCATTTAAATAAATCAGAGCAAGAGAAAACTACGAGCTGTGATGCCACGTCGAGCAGGGGATAACTGCCGACGCTCAGGCAACACTCTAAACCCTCAAATCATAAGTTAGAATGATTATAAATCTGGTTCAATTAATTAGCCGTATCCCTCGGCTCAGTGGATCAGATAGTCCACGGTTTGAAAACTATTTTTATACGTAGCGGAAAAATACTTCATTGATGTTGACGTCCTTAAATGAGCGCATAAGTGTCCTAAGGGGACAACTCACGCTATGCAAGACTCTAAAACTCAATTTATAGCACTTATAAGAAAACAATTTTTTTGTACGCTTTTGGAAAGTAATGTTTGAGCTTTTTATAAAAACATGCTGATAATGTAATACATATAGTAATTATTATAGGTTTTAAAGTAACTATCACCCTAGCATAAAACATTCCCAGAGCAAATAGACTATCTCCCAGAAAGGGTAGCAGTAAGAAGAAAAGCATATCTAGTACAAAAAGGTAAAACTACCAGGGGCGCCAACAGCTGACACGAACCCACTGGCAAGTATGTATGTCTGTAGAAAATGCAGTAAAACTACCTCACTAGAAGAACAGGAGGGTCTCCAAAGGCTGAGAGATCTCCAACAGCACCACAGCACTAGCCACCTACTGGCTACTATCCAGAACCTGAGGCATTCAGAAGGCAGAATACCTCAGCAAGGAAAAGAATACAAGTGCTAACAAGAAAGTGTAGTAAACAAGAAAAACAAGGGAATGTAAGAAAAGGCAACTAAAACTGAAACAAACCATGCTCAAGGCAAGGTAAAAGCAAACCTGCACCAAGTGCGAGAAAACAGCAACTACCCTGCTAAAAACCTGCAGAGTCAACAAGGCGAACATGCCAAAAAAAAATGTGCTGCAACAACTAAGGAAGAAACACCTAACATCCTAATTTGTGAGATATGGCAGTAGCAAAAAAAGAAGCTTGGAACCGGGTTGGAGGCGTACTCAACCCCCGACCACTATTTCCAAGACAAAAATGCTCAAGGGTTGACATATGAAAGCACTGCGGACCCCTCACTCACTTGCCCAGAAACTACTCGGGTCAAGGTAAAAAGTGCGGTCACGGCTAAGTCACACAACACAACCCCTATTAAAAGCCTTCCACCACCACTACTAACCACAACCCACGATTCGGCCTTCGGAAAACAACAGCCGACAAGGACCTTTGATCACAAGACATTCACTCGGAGATGAAAGCAAAGCTGGGGAAAACATTGTTGCAATTACGCAACGCCACAACGAGTGAGTACTCCTACTCGACATTAAAGCTAACGCACGAGCACCAACATCGGGGCGCACGATCTCAGACGCACGACCATAGGTCGTGCGTGCTCACCTACACTCAAAATACATCGACACCAAACAAAAATTAGCGAGAGATTTGGACAAAGATCCAAATCCCCAACTAGTCCTAAATCCTTAATTTATAACATAATTTCTACAATTTATTGTATAAATCCTACACACTAAACCTATCACATCGAAATCCTAACGAGAACGATTACAACAAGAGAACAAAAAATAAACGATTACCAAAGAGATTTCGGGTAGGTTTG
The DNA here is from genome assembly GCA_039513925.1 of Platanthera zijinensis. Taxonomy (NCBI): domain Eukaryota; kingdom Viridiplantae; phylum Streptophyta; class Magnoliopsida; order Asparagales; family Orchidaceae; genus Platanthera; species Platanthera zijinensis. The sequence goes on along the minus strand of CM077079.1, from coordinate 180,874,583 downwards.
GTTAGGGTTTTCGGGTAGGGTTCGGTTAGGAAGATAGCATCACCAAAAAAAAAACTGAAATTTAAAGTACGAAACGAGAGCAATTAAGGGATCAAAATGGCAAGGGCGAAAGGAGCACTTGCCTCGCTACCACACCGAAAATTTTGCCAGCACAACGGCTCTATAGCGGACGCCCAAAAGCACGAAAAGCTTCACAAATCCTAGAGGAAACATTTGTCAAAACGATAAAACAAAAACGAACTAAAACCACACCGGATCTCAGAAAAATCTACGGTGAAAAATCCAATAGATTACCTCAGAAGGAAGCTCTCGCCTAGGGAAGCACGGATCCGGCCTCAGATGGGTGATCGGAGGCGGAACTCGCCGGCGGCGGGCGGCGGAAGGGCAGCGGCTAGGGCGGTTTCTCCCTTCTGATCGGGCTTCGCACAGGAAGAATAAAAAAAAGAAATAGAGGGGGGGGGGCCGGCTGCTAATACACGGGAGAGAGAGGGGGGGGGGAAAGGGTTATAAATCCTAAGTTATAATATAAATAACCTAAATCTAACCTTAGGCTAATATAAATTAACCAATGTTCATATTATCTAATATAACTAATCATATATACGTATACAAATTACAACATATACGTATATACTAACTCTTAATAACCCCTAATCAACTAACTCCACTTCCATATATATATACAAACTCACGCACATAAATTTAACCACATAACTACACAGACACGTCTAACAACACGCGCCCGCGCACATAATTTCAACTCCGCACGCACGCACTCGCACGTACAAAAAAATACCGGCACGCATCAACCACGCGCCACGCTACACATGCGTAAATAAGTAAATACGTCATCATAAAAATGACGACTCGCTAACTAGCGTCCGCCACAATGACGCAAAACTTAACGTCCTCGGAATCCGGCCAAACTCGCACCGTAGCTAAATACCTGTGCTACGAACACAATGGCGAAGTCGAAAACGACCTCCGACGATCAAACACTCGGGCTAACCTCGCCCGAAGCCAAAACGCGAGGATTCCCTGAACCGCTCAGTCGGGCCTCTAAAACAAACACCGACAGGCTGGGGAACCCCGCAAACAGGCCAAACCCCTAAGAACACCTATCGAGGTACTAAAACAACGGCTCGAGTCAGAAAAATGCCAACGTAACGCCAAACGAGAATTTAAATAATCGCAGAAAATCGGGGGCGTTACAAGAAGGATTATTCTACCAGATACTCTTTGTAGGTACCCTATTTGTGTGAGAAGTTGGATGATTTAAACCTTACCCAAGAGGTTACATTGCATCCTTCTCCAAATATTGATGAAGACAGTGAAGAAGAAATTATTGAAGCAGTTGAACCCACAATATCAGATGTAATTCCACAAGAGGAATTAACTATACTAGCTCCTGATGTACCAACTCTGCCCACTGATCTTGTCAAACTTAGAGATCATCCTATATCTCAAGTGATTGGAGACATATCAGTTTGTGTGCAAAAAAAGCATCAATTAAATCATGATCAGATGCATGATTGCTTTCTTTCTCTGATTGAACCTTAATCCACAAAAGATGTTGGATCCCTAGTTTGGATTTGGGCTAGGTGTACTAATTAGGATGTGTTTGACCCATATTGTATAGCTAGGGTAAAGTCTGTTAGTCCTAGAGTTTAGGCTAGTCTCTAGGTTCAATCTTCATGGATCAGCCTACAGTGGACTTCAGAGACTCAAGACTTAGAAGAATTTAGAGTTCAGACTTTTAGTTCGAAGTTCTTCGAATTCAGGTCGACGATTGTCGATCGCAGATCGATGAACTCAATATTCAATATCTTAGTTTTGCTAGACAATATTCGAGCTCAGGTTGACGATCTCTTCCTAAGTACATGAATTCTCAGCTCAACAAACTTGGAACTCAAGTCGACGAAATCCGCCCAGAGTTCGACGAATTCTGTCCCGAGTCAGATTGAGGAGTTTTCCTTATTTTTGTCCCTTATTTATTATATTATTTAGCAGTAATTCTCTGAGTAATTAATGCTCATATTCTCAAGAATATAGACGTTCTTGGCAGCAATAATTATGGATTTCATCAGAGTTAATTACTTGCTTATTTTAATGGGACAATTGGGGAAACACATTAAAGTAGATATTCCATCCATTTCATTCTCCAGAATCAGTGAGCAATTAATGCTTGGAATTCAAAATTCAAGAGATAATTTGTCAGCAGAATATAAAAGAGAATTTCTTCAGACGGCTCGACATACTTAGTACTTAGAACACACAGGAATGAACACCAGAACATAAGTGTTATACAGAGATGAGAAACAGAACACACAAATGAATATCTGCTTCTTCTCTGTGAAGAAAATAATCTATTTTCCCCGTGTTCTTATAGAAGATAGAAGAAGAACACCAATCACATATCAAGAGTCTTCTTCAACTTATACTCCAGGAATCTTCAAGGACAACAACTCTTGATCAGTCTGTAAGTTCCTGGATCTCATCAAGACAAGGCTGAAGACCTATACCCTGAGCAAAGCTCCTGTCTTCCTGAACCATTCAACATTTCAGGGGAAGCTTTGATAACAATAATCCACTAGTCTTCTCTATTGTAAAGAGAAAAGAGAAGACAACATCACCTTACTTCCTCACTGTAAAAAGGGTTTATTAACTTGCTTCAAATGTTCTTGTGTTGGTTTTTGGGCACCTGATAAAAAACCTAAAGGGTTATGAGATCTCCCTACAAATAGATCTTGTGGTGAGAGGGCACTAGAGCAAAAACCAGTGGTGGTAGTCACCTGATCGAAAACCTGATAATGGATTCCTACCATGGTTGTAGAAGAGTCGATGTACCTAGATTTAGGGAACCACTATAAAATTCTTGTGTTGTCTGTGTGATCATTTTCTTTTTGTTTTTGTTGTACTGTTATAGAGTAACTTAGCCTATTTCCATTTCTTTTATTTTATTACTGGTATCACTTATTTTCTATAATAAATTTAAAAACAGCCAAAAGTCTTAATTACTCTATTCACCCTCCCCTCTAGAGTAAATCAGGTCTATCCCCTATCTTTGAATTGGTATCAGAGGGGTGTTTTTTTGGTTTCGCAAGCTAACACTTGAACAAAAAGATCATAGATAGACATGTTTTCTTTTTCCCCTAGTTATTTTGTTTATTATATATCATGGCACAGAACAATGATTATGCAAGCACCAGACCTCTAGTTTGCAATCTAGAAGGCAAGAATTAGGCTTTATATGAACTCTATTGATGAAGACATATACAATTCTATTTTGACAGCACCACCAGCTCCAGTGGCTACATCTAATGAAACTTCAAGCACTCATGTTGTTCTACCACCTTAGTGGACAGATGCACAAAAGAAGGCCAAGATAGCATATGCAAAGGCCATGAACATATTAGCACAGACTATGTCAGATGATATATTCCAGAAGGTGGCTGAATGCACCTCTGCTAAAGCCATCTGGGACTCTCTCAATCAGATGGTTGCTGGATCTACTGATTAAAGAAAAGACAGAAGGTCTAATCTCATCTCCCAGTATGAGAACTTCAAGAAGGAATAATCTGAGTCAGTGGGTGATATGTGCACAACCCCAAATTCGATGGGTGGCACCGAGAGGCATCAACGGTTGGGGTTGGACCAGCCTCGGGCTAGCTTTTGATTAAAGACCAGAAGAGCTCTCACGCCAGAGGAGATCCCGCCTAGGAGCAGGCGAGATCTCGCCTAGGAGCAGGCGAGATCCCGCCCATGACCAGAAGCGGGCGAGAAGGCATTGAGTGGTCTCAACGCTGCGCTGAGTGAGCTCCACTCACTCAACGCCATGGTAGGCAGCAAGGGCGCTAAGTTAGCTCCACTCACTCAACATCGTGGTAAGCGGCAAGGGCGTTGGGTGAGCTCCACTCACTAAACGTCGGGTCAGCCGGGACCCGCTTCTGACAGAGTCGGCGAGAAGGATTGCGTCTCGCAGAAGGAGGGGCCAGCTCAGCTTGAGACTTTCGAAACTCCTTTTTAGCTCCCACCAAATGAAGGCGAAAGGGTTCTCGGCATAGAGTTCTCGCAGAGTGGGGCCCAGGGTTGAGGGTAAAATTACTTAATCGTCCTCAGATAAAATTACCCATACACACCCAGGTGCTGTATTTAGTACTTTACAAACAACGGGATGTGGCTATTGGCAGACCAGCAAGGGGTATTTCAGTAACTTAAGGTCAGCAAAAGCCTATAAATAGACCCACAAGGTCTCCTCAGAAGGCAGACTCTCATTATTCTCCAAATTTCTAGTGTTTTTTTAGGAGCTCCTAGCCCAGCTTTTGGCTTTAAGGGGAAGCTCACAGAGATCTTCCGGGTGTGAGGTGGGACCTCCCTACTGAGGCTTTCGGTCAGTCCTAGGTACTTAGCAACTAGTCGAGGGTCGGGACTTGAGAGAAGTAGGTGTTGGCTGCACCCTTATTTTGAACTCCCGTTGAGGTCAATTTTTTCTTCAACATTTCTTGTGAGGTGAGCGTGGAAGGCAGTCGATAAAGGAAAGCCTTAAGTTTGGTCCCATGAATGGAGGTAATGGTGAACGGTCTGGCTCAGGAGGATCCCCCACTCGGGGAGAAGAAGCAACAAGGAAGATGCTAGAGGACTTCAGGCGAGAGTGAGTGGGCGACTCCTTCGGTTCCATTAGAGGCGGTCCCGCTCTAGGGCGAGAACTCTCCTGGGCAACATCCCGGGAAGGAGATCCCGGAGTAGGTCGGCGAGAGGGACATGGCCGCGCGGGAAATTTTCCTAGGTCAACGCCCCGGAAAGGAGATTCCGACAGATTTAGGCGAGAGGGAGGCGGCTGCGCGGGAACTTTTCCCTGAGCGCGGTCTCACAGATCGGGCCCGTCAGCCGAGGCCGCGAGGCGTGCACTTCCGCCAACCAGGAGGCGAAAGCCCTTTCATCAAGCTCATCATCTCAGCTCCGGTGCTAGAGGGGTTCTGGGAGACGGACATGTCCTATTGCTCGGGGTAGGATGACCCTGTGCAGCATTTACAGTGGTTCGAGGATGTAGTTTCGATCAGACAGATGTCAGATGCCTTCAAGTGTCAGTTGTTCGCCATCACGTTGAAGGAGAAGGCTCGGGACTGGTTCCACCAGTGGCCGGCTAGCTCAATATACATCTTTGAAGATCTACGCAGAGGGTTTCTATTATGGTTCTCAACATCGAAAAAGCGGAAGGAGGCAAAGTGCCTGTTTACAGTAAGGCAGAAGTCGGAGGAGACACTGGGTCATTACGTCGACCGGTTTCAAGAAGAGGTTCTCCAGGTCCAGGAGGTCCCAGGGTACGCGCCGATGCTCGCCTTCACCCTAGGACTGAGGCCGGGTTTCTTCAGCATGGAGTTGGAGAGAGTTCCCCTATCTCCTTCGAGGAGCTCATGGAGAGGGCGGCGAAAGAGATAGACTTCAAAAGGGAGAATCCGGCGTTTGCCAGAAAGTTGTCCTAGTTGGCGGAGGATGATGTGAAGGAACCTACAGCAAGAAGGCATAAGGAGCAAAAAGAAGAGAGAAGGAGGGATGAAACCCGAGGACAGAGGCAGCAGTATGGATGGGGGGCCCGGGAGCCAAACAACTGGTTGGGTTGGAGGCCTTATGAGGGTCGCCCCCAGAGTCAAGGAGGAGGTTTTCAGGGAAGGGATAACCTTCGGGAGCCGAGGAGGTTCGATCAGCAGGCGTGGAGGCAGGGACCGAGGGATCACTTCCCACCGCTGTAGTAAACAATGGAGGTTGGTAAGGGAAGAGGAGGAAGACGAGGAGTTCGAGGGGTTGGAAGAAGGGGAGGTGGAGAAGGAAGAGGGGGCAGGGTGGCATTGCCCTTCTGTGACTTCCACCGGGAGGAAGGTCACGCGATAACCACCTGCCCGGAGTTCATAGAGATGAGGGAAGCTAGAGGAATGGGGAGGCAGGATCCGCCGGTAAGGATCGAGGAAGTGCAACAGAGGGAGGAAGAAGATAGGTGCGAGGATAGAGAAAATGTGGGAACCCGAGGAGGGATCTGGGTAATCCACAGGGGAGTAGGGATTGAGGCAACCCGCAAGGGTAGACTTCAGACCATGTTCCAAAGAGGGGTCGCCTCGACCTCTCTGGCTCCCCCCCTATATGAAAAAAATCACCTTTTCATCCGCTGACATGCCAGAATTTGAGGATTCATTTTGCGATGCCCTCATGATTCAGATAGCAATGGAGAACTTCATGGTCTCCAGGATACTGGCGGATAATGGGAGTTCTGTCAATATGATCTTTAAGAAGGCTTTTGATGAGATGAAGGTTGAGGGGAAGAGGTTCCTAACCTCAGATGGACTGCTCTTTGGGTTCTCGGGCGAGTCGAAAGAAGTTGAAGGGGGAGTAGGGCTGCACGTAAAGTTGGGAGGTGTGTCGCGGAACTGCAGGTTCGTGATCGTGGAGATCCCAAGAAGCTACAACGCCATCTTTGGGCGTCCCCTCATCAGAGCCTTTCGCTACGTCCCCTCCTCATTTCATCAATGTCTCAAGTTTAACAATGGAAGGGTGCATGTCAGGATAAGGGGAGACCCAAAGGTGGCGATGAAGTGCTACGTAATGGCGTTCAACACTGTTTCTTGGATGGCAGAGTATGAAGTGCTGAAGAGGGAGCTAGCAGAGCAAGGAGAAGATTTCACGGAATAGGAGGTAAGCCTAGGAGAGGCAATAAGGGAGAGCGCGGAGGAGCAAGGAGAAGTTGAGCAAGAGCCCTGGAGGGGGGTGGATGTAAGACCCCCCCTTTTTTTTCTTTTAAAACTCCGGGGTCTTAAGCCCAGAACCGCCCCTTTGCGGTGACACCTTCACGCCCTGAAGGGTCATCACCACAAAGCGCCGATTCTGCCGGCAAATTCCATCACAAAAAGGTAGCAAAAAGAAGTAAAAGCAAGTCCACAAGATAATCACATATGTAGAAATAAAATATCCACGAAGGGAGTGTCCACATAATAATATACCAGAGTACTAAAAATACGGGCTTATGCCCGGTACATCATATCCTCACTACAAATCACTCATGCGGAAGCAAAAACAGAACATCTACTCAAGGTCGAGACTCACAGTCCCGGCTGTATGATCTCCGGAGCTAGACTGCCCCATCTCCAAGCGCACCGGTCTCTGGGGCTGCTCCCCCGTGCTGGGCTCCACGATCCCCTAAAATGATGCGGTTCAAAAACCGTTTGTCATAAAGACTAAGCCCTATAATCCCCTACCCCTTCACCCATGGCTCCTAGGTACCGAGCGGAGAGGAAGAAAGGGAAGAACATGAAGGTGGAGATTAAATCAAATAAACAGGTGGCAGCGGAACTAATCTAGCAATTTTATAATGATAATGGCAATAAAAGAAAGAGGGAAATGTAACCTTAACTTATGTGCGGAAGCGCATAAGCAAAGAGATCTTCTACAAGGCTCCCATTATATAAAGTGTCCCATACCACTTATACGTTGGGGTGTCGAGTATCAAACAGCAGCATATATATATTTAATTTAACCTTAATTTATAAACTTGCCCACACAAGCTTATAGACCAAGGGGTCGTTTTGCAAGTCCTAATGTATAAGCATCCCATTCCACTTATACTTTAGGTTTCAGGAGTTAAATGAATTGATTATGCTATGACATGCATGTGGGTATGATGGAACATGCAAGTGCAACTCACACACCCAACTCTGTGCACACAGACCTTTAGTTCCGCCTTTCAGAGTCGTTACCTCCCAGGATACCTCCGTAGTGGCAGACGGAAGCGGTGGGTTGGGCCTCACCCACCTCTAAACCAGTAAAGCACTACCGATAAGACCTATCGTACGCCTCAACGCTTGGTGCACGAAGCGGACTCCTGCGTACTCTTGCCGGCTAGCGCACCGGACTTCTGTTGGCGAAGTGCTAACCACACTTTCCGATTCAGCGTATTGGCGTCGGTGCATCGACCCTCCAATACCGAAGACCCACCACCTTAATTTTTCTTTCGTTTATGCACATGCAAATATAATCGTAATCAAACAAAAACCGAGCCGATGCTCCCCAGACCAAAACATCCGTCTCTTAACCTATCGAGTCGAAGCTCCTGGGACCATTCCGTCCGTCTCTTAACCAATCGAGCCGAAGCTCCCAACAATCTTCCTGTGCTAACAATGTTTGTGAAATGTGAGATCCAAATTACTAAGTTACTCTTTTCAGTTTGTTATTACAGTTTACGTTAACCCAGGGTTGCCCCCGGTATTCCCTATGAAGGGCTCTCAAAGGGCACTGGGAACTATGATGGTAGCTGAAGCCCATCATTTCCTTTCGCAAGGCACTTATTGTTATTGGTTGATTCCCTTACCCATTCCCTTCTCATATTACGATAGACTAACCTAGGGTGAGTTTTACCTTCCTCTCTTTGGGAAAGACGATCTTTCGTCGAACTCGAGCACCTCTTAACTCTAGCCATCACCACTTCTCTCTACTCTTCATATCATTCTATTGAGAAATCATCCACATCTACCCACCCAGACAAAATGACTAACTCCAACAACTATCCCAGATCATGTCCTATTGCAATCTAACAATTTGCTATATGCAGACAAACCTAGACTATATATCAAACCGGTTAGGAAATGATCCAATACTCATCCAAATGCCCTAACTTATTTACTTGAGGTATATCATGATATGATTAGCCTATAATCAGAAATCTATAATTTCCCTAATTTATCTGGCATTTAATTAATTTCCTCAAAATTCCTTGGGTTACCTGTTTGAACATTAACTACCCTAAGTACTAATGCAAGATGTCCAACAAAATTATTATAAATATTTTGCTATCTCAAAATGGTAAATCCAAAGCATCACAATTTTTCTATCATCAAAAGAGCACTAAAACTATTTTAGCAATATTTTTTATCTTTCGTCATTTATGAATCAAGTACAGAGAATATCCATCCAAAAATTATAAATAAATTCTATTATGCAGGTACAACCTTAAAAATAGCATTGGCCAAGTTTAGTAATTTTTCAGCAACAATACCATCCATAATTAATTTTCAAAGCATAAAACTCCTTTTTAACATTTGTGAAAGAAGTACTAGATTTACTCAAATAAAAATTATACAAAAATTCAGGAGCAACCATTCTGACCTAAAACATTTACTTCCAAGATTTCCTGGGGTTTCAATGAACAGAAAGATTCGAATAATTAAAACCTCGATTGGGGCTATAACAATCGTTATAAATGAAGTGCTAGAAATAGACATCATAAAATTCCAGTAAAATTACTATAGATTCTACCCGCCCCAAAACCTACTATACTCGAGTTTCACAGCTTTTAGATAATGTTTAGTGATAGATTTTTCTTAATTGGTATTTTACTTAAAAACTAAGGTTAAAATTTTGAGGTATCTACCTATCTCCAAATCCTCCAAGATTCCATCCAGATGATTCATATCATGCTAATGTCAACTCTACTAAATTTCAAGGCAATACGAGAACAATTGCCCCCATGTCCTTCATAACCCTAAAAATCCTCCATTTAGGGTTTGAGTTTGGATCCTAGGGTAAACCAACCCTAAACCACACCATTTTCTCCAAGTGGGTTATAATAACCCCTCTAAGTGAGTGGTCAAAATCAGCCTCTGTTGAGGTGATTTGGCCGCTCCAACATCTTAGTGCACTTTTTACTCAAAAACGCCTCATTAATGCCTAGTTAAGGATAAGTGATTTCATAGCCAAAAATCATCCAAATGAGTTGGAATTTTTTACAAAGCTAGGTTTTATAGACAGGGACCACTCACCAAAATTTGGGAGGGTTTGGATGTCATTTGACCACTTAAATAAATTCCTCTAACTTAATTAAATTAAAATAAAAACCTTAGGCAAAGTGTGTACAAAAATTCCCATTTTTGGACAGCCTTTATGTATGGCAAAGGATAACCCCCTGCAAAAATTTCAGGTCATTTGGTCAAGGGACGAAGCGTGGGCATTCATTTTAGTTCCTGCCTAACTCTAGGTACAACCCCCAATAAAACGGGTGCTGCGGTCAAACCGCTTACAAAAAGAGTTGAAATTAATTTTAAATTAATCTGGACTCGAAGGACTACAACTTTTGTGACTGGCTATTTTTCCTAAATCGGCCTATAAGTGCCTAGTTTTGCAGCATAAAAAAGGCGCCTATTTAATGTATCGTATCCTTATATTCTATATACATAATTTTATATTATGCAAATATTTTTACTGTTCATCTTCTACAGAAACCCAAAAACCTTAACTCAGGAACTCTTATTTCCTGTATCTCTTCCACGATCTGTCGCCGGCCGTCCGGTCACTTCCCTGGCCAGCCACCACCACCACCTCCAGGCGATGGCTATCGGTCGGCCGTGGTTTGGCCTCCGGAGGTGGCGGTTTCCGGCGTACCCGAAATTATGTCTTTCATGGTGTATCCATGAAAAGACGAGGTAGGTCCGGCTCCATTGAGCACGAACTCCTTTCTAAGATCCAAAGATCTACCTATAAGAGAAGAAGTAGAGGAGGACCTTGGTCACAGTTTGGAGGCGAGATGAACGTCAGATTGTCATGGCACGGTGGTGGCGTTCCCGAACTTCTCCTACAGAAAGAACTATAATCTGAATCCGTTTGGTCAAGAGTGTAACCTTATCATCTTACTCTAAGGGGGCTTTTATAGATCTCCAAGTTGGGAGGGGAAAGGGTGAAGCATTCATGGCCATGAATGCTTTCTCTTAATAATATTTCGGTTATGGTGGAGGGAAGAGGAAAAGGTGGAAGATGAAATGGCTGATCTAGGTGGATATTTCCTATTGGGTCAACACTTCCTCATTTTACTAAGTAATTAGAGAAGGAAACGACCCATTTAATACTCCTGGTGTAACTTTCCATACCAGAATTAATTATAACACGTGTTACAATAATTTCGGGCCTTAAGCGATGTTTTGGCCTTTGACGCAGGCGTGACACGTAGGTCACGAAAGTGACAGGCCCTTGTGGAAAGTTTTGAGTTCGCCGATCGTCTACCTGAGATCGACGATCGTCGAAGGTGGGTCACGCCCTAGGTCACCGTGACATGTCGGTCACGGGCGTGACAGGCCGAGTTGCAAATTCTGCGCTCGCCGATCGTCTTCCTGAGATCGACGATCGTCAAAGGGGGTCATGACCTAGGTCACGGGCGTGATACGTAGGTCACGGGCGTGACAGGCTCGGGTTGCAAATTCTGCACTCGACGATCGTCTTCCTGAGATCGATGATTGTCGAAGGGGGTCATGCCCTAGGCCACGGGCGTGACACATAGGTCACGGGCGTGACAGACCCGAGTTACAAATTCTGCGCTCGACGATCGTCTTTCTGAGATCGACGATCGTCGAAGGAGTCACGCCCTAGGTCACGTGCATGACGGGTCGGTCATGGGCGTGACCAACCCGTGACCCGAAATCTTGGTCGATGTATTTCAATTCTTGGCCTTCCGAGGGTTCTGTCACGATAGACTGACTTATAGGGGTCTAGCAGGAAATGGGATGTTACAAATCCCAATAAACAAAACAAAAATTTCCTCCCCGAAATTGAGGTTGAGCCTACGGGGATTTCTACCGAAATAAAATAAACTTGTAACATCCAATATGGTTTTTCCTATTGATTCGAAGTGAGATTACTTTTTTGATAAACGAAGGCAATCTCCCCAATAAGCAAAAAATTAGCCCCTACTTTCCTGCGCATGCCTAGGTTCTCGATTTCCTTTATCTAGTCCTACCGGTTCAATACAAGAAGATAGTTTATAGTATACCAAGAGGTGGTGAGGTATACCTGACTGAACAACTCCGGGTATTTTTGCCTCATCAGGTCTTGCGGTTCCCATGTGTGCTCCTCCTGACCGTGATTCCTCCACAGAACCTTAACTAAGGGGATCTTCTTGCGGCGCAAGATCCGTACTCCTTTGTCCTCAATCCGAACCGGCTCCAAGTGAATAGACCGGTCTGAAGCTACCGGCCCTTCAGTGGTCAAAATCTGCTACTCCGGGCGTAGCAGAGCCCTCCTCAGCGAAGAAATGTGGAAGACATCGTGCGGAGCTGCCAGCTCTAGTGGCAACTCCAGCCTGTAAGCTAGGGCCTCGATCCGCTCAAGGATCCTGTAAGGGCCCATATACCGAGGGCTGAGCTTCTTTCTCCGACCGCACACCCGTGAAACTCCATGCATGGTCCGGATCTTCAAAAACACTCGGTCCCCCACCTGAAACACCACCTGACGATGTCAGGCGTCATAGTACTTAGCCTGTCTGCTCTGCGCCTCTAACATCCTGCCTCGGTGTCTTCAATAAAATCCGATCCCAACGCCTTCGGATCCTCGTCCTGAACCCTAGAAATCAGGGTTATGCATTTCCTTCCATACAAGGCTTTATAAGGCGCCATCCTGATGCTGGACTGGTAGCTGTTGTTTTAGGAGAACTTGACCAGGGGTAAGGGCTTCTCCCATGGTTCCCCGCGGTCCAAAATGCATAGCCTCAAAAGATCTTCCAGCGTCCGATTGTTGCGTTTCGTCTGCCCATCCGTCTGGGGATGAAATGCGGTGCTGAAGGTCAATCGCGTGCCTAAGTAAGCCTGCACAGATCTCCACTCCCTGGAGGTGAACCGACCATCCCGATCCGACATGATCGTCTTGGGCCCCCGTGGTATCGATCAAACTGCTCCACAAATCTCCGCACTAGTACTCCCACAGAGTCATCCTTCATGATCGAAATTAATCTGACCACCTTCGTCAACCGATCGACGATGAACCAAATCGAGTTGTTTCCCATCCGTGATCGGGTAAGTCCATAAATAAAGTCCATCGCGATGTCTTCAAACTTCCACTCCGGGGGTACATGTTCTGAGATACGCCATCCTTCTGATGATACAACATAGCGATTAAATTTTTACCTTCTCATATATCCTGAATCTTGTTACCCGTCATCTAATTTCACGTGATAATAGTTAATTCTCGTAATTACTCCGTCTTATTATCATGTCATTGTCTTGGTAATGCTACGGGTCATCATTCCAAACAAGTTTTTACAAAATCTTATCTTCGCCTGAATAACATCGAATTATATCAACTTCAATCTCACTATGTTTGTTACGCCACTTTCCCTAAACTAGGTCCAAGGGAACCCAAGCCAATACAAATTTGCCCAATAAAAAAAAGATAAGCCCCTACTTTCCTTGGGCTAAGCATCTTTGATATTACCATGTTATATCCGTCCTAGATGGGTGCACAATCCCTAGGGCATCAATCTTCGACTTGGGGTTCCACCCTGAAACTCGTTAATATACTCCATACTTTAAACTCTCTAAGTCACCTTTACGACAACCTTATCCGAGTCAAAATGTTCCCAGTCCCAAATGGGTATCTTCCGAACTTGAATTCCTATCCGACCATCAGTGTTTGTCTTGGGGTTGTCCCCGAGTAATCTTATTACAGGTATGAGGGTTAAGACTACTTGTCTTCTACCATTCTGCTAATGTATTATTGGTCTCAACTCTCCTTAAAGAAGTCTACCGCTTTGAGTAATTCTTGATTGGGATAGTAGGGACACTTTATTTTATGTCTTAGGTAGTAATTCTCGTGCTAAACACCTCCTTTATTCTCTTGAGGTATCTCCTTACCTAAACAAAGTTCATACCCAAGGTATATTTTTGACTAGGGCATACTATAAGTTGTCGTGGTTAGTTATGAGTCCTAATGGGTTGAGTCTAACGCATTGACTAGAGAATTAAGATGATATTTTTGCAGCCAGAGGTGTTCCCTGCTGGGGGCAGGATTTGCCGCAGGTTACAAAGAGGAATTCCAATTAATGATGAAGTGGACTTTCACATATCATTTCCCTTATGGGCACACCACTGCTCTTGCTGCTTAGTTCGTCCCCAAACTAAACTCGAGCGGGGGTGACCAAGGGTTAGTGGACTGCTACTCTTCTGATCAAGGTTTCCTCTGATACCACTTGTAAGACCCCCTTTTTTTTCTTTTAAAACTCCGGGGTCTTAGGCCCAGAACCGCCCCTTTGCGGTGACACCTTCACGCCCTAAAGGGTCATCACCACAAAACGCCGATTCTGCCGGCCAATTCCATCACAGAAAGGTAGCAAAAAGAAGTAAAAGCAAGTCCACAAGATAATCACATATATAGAAATAAAATCTCCACGAAGGGAGTGTCCACATAATAATATATCAGAGTACTAAAAATACGGGCTTATGCCCGGTACATCATGTCCTCACTACAAATCACTCATGCGAAAACAAAAACAGAACATCTACTCAAGGTCGAGACTCACAGTCCCGGCTGTATGAACTCCAGAGCTAGACAGCCCCATCTCCAAGCGCACCTGTCTCTGGGTCTGCTCCCCCGTGCTGGGCTCCACGATTCCCTAAAATGATGATGTTCGAAAACGGTTAGTCATAAAGACTAAGCCCTATCATACCCTACCCCTTCCCCCTGGCTCCTAGGTACTGAGCGGAGAGGAAGAAAGGGAAGGACATGAAGGTGGAGATTAAATCAAAGAAACAGGTGGCAGCGGAACTAATCTAGCAATTCTATAATGATAATGGCAATAACAGAAAGTAGGAAATGTAACCTTAACTTATGTGCGGAAGCGTATAAGCCAAGGGATCTTCTGCAAGGCTCCCATCGTATAAAGTGTCCCGTACTACTTATACGTTCGGGTGTCGGTTATCGAATAGCAGCATATATATATTGAATTTATCCTTAATTTATAAACTTGCCCACACAAGCTTATAGACCAAGGGGTCGTTTTGTAAGTCCTAATGTATAAGCGTCCCATTCCACTTATAATTTAGGTGTCAGGGGTTAAATGAATCGATTATGCTATGACATGCAAGTGGGTATGATGGAACATGCAAGTGCAACTCACACACCCGACTCTATACACAAACCTTTAGTTCCCCCTTTTGGAGCCGTTACCACCCAGGATACCTCCGTAGTGACAGACAGAAGCGGTGGGTTGGGCCTCGCCCACCTCTAAACCAGTAAAGCACTACCGGTCAGACCTATCGTACGCCTCAACGCTTGGTGCACGAAGCGGACTCATGCACACTCTTGCCGGCTGGCGCACCGGACTTCTGTTGGCAAAGTTCTAACCACACTTGCCGAGTCAGCGTATTGGCGTCGGTGCATCGACCCTCCAATACCGAAGACCCACCACCTTAATTTTTCTTTCCTTTATGCACATGCAAATTTAATCGTAATCAAACAAAAATCGAGCCGAAGCTCCCCGGACCAAAACGTCCGTCTCTTAACCAATCGAGCCGAAGCTCCCCGGACCATTCCGTCCGTCTCTTAACCAATAGAGCCGAAGCTCCCAACAATCTTTCTGTGGTAACAGTTTTTGTGAAATGTGAGATCCTAATTACTAAGTTACTCTTTTCAGTTTGTTATTACAGTTTACGTTAACCCAGGACTGCCTCCGGTATTCCCTATGAAGGGCTCTAAAAGGGCACTAGGAACTAGGATGGTAGCTGAAGACTATCGTTCCCTTTCGCAAGGCACTTATTGTTATTGGTTGATTCCCTTACCCATTCCCTTCTCATATTACGATACACTAACCTAAGGTGAATTTAACTTTCCTCTCTTCGGGAAAGACGATATTTCGTCGAACCAGGACACCTCTTAACTCTAGCCATCACCACTTCTCACTACTCTTCATATCATTCTATTGCAAAATCATCCAAATCTACAAACCCAAACAAAATGACTAACTCCAACAAAAATCCCAGATCATGTCCTATTGCAATTTAACAATTTGCTATATGCAGACCAACCTAGACTATATGTCGAACCGGTTAGGAAATGATCCAATACTCATCCAAATGCCCTAAATTATTTACTGGAGGTATATCATGATATGATTAGCCTATAATCAGAAATCTATAATTTTCCTAATTTATCTGGCATTTAATTAATTTGCTCAAAATTCCTTGGGTTACTGGTTTGAACATGAACTACCATAAGTAATCATGCAAGATGTCCAACAAAATTATTATAAATATTTTGCTATCTCAAAATGGTAAATTCAAAGCATCACAATTTTTCTATCATCAAAAAAGCACTAAAACTATTTTAGCAATATTTTCTATCTTTCGTCATTTATGAATCAAGTACAGAGAATATCCATCCAAAAATTATAAATAAATTATATTATGCAGGTACAACCTTAAAAATAGGATTGGCCAATTTTCATAATTTTTCAGGAGCAATACCATCCTTAATTAATTTTCAAAGCATAAAACCCCTTTTTAACATTTGTGAAGGAAGTACTAGAATTACTCAACTAAAAGTTAAACAAAAATTCAGGAGCAACCATTCTGACGTAAGACATTTACTTCCAAGATTTCCTAGGGTTTCAATGAACAGATTGATTCAAATAATTAAAACCTTGATTAGGGCTATAACAATCGTAATAAATGAAGTGCTGGAAATAGACATCATAAAATTCCAGTAAAATTACTACAGATTTTACCCGCCCTAAAACTTACTCTACCTGAGTTTCACAGCTTTTAGATAATGTTTGGTGACAGATTTTACTTAATTTGTATTTTACTCTATAACTAAGCTTAGGATTTTGAGGTATCTACCTATCTCCAAATCCTCCAATATTCCATCGAGATGAATCATATTATGCTAATGACAACTCTACTGAATTTCAAGGCAATACGAGAGCAATTGCCCCCATGTCCTTCACAACCCTCAAAATCCTCCATTCATGGTTTGAGTTTGGATCCTAGGGTAAACCAATCCTAAACCACACCATTTTCTCCAAGTGGGTTATAATTACCCCTCTAAGTCCGTGGTTAAAATATCAGCCTCTGTTGAGGTGATTTGTCCGCTCCAACATCTTAGTGCACTTTTTACTCAAAAACGCCTCATTAATGCCTAGTTAAGGATAGGTGATTTCATACCCAAAACTCATCCAAATGAGTTGGAATTTTGTACAAAGTTAGGTTTTATAGCCAGGGAACACTCACCAAAATTTGGGAGGGTTTCGATGTCATTTGACAACTTAAATAAATTCCTCTAACTTAATTAAATTAAAACAAAACCTTAGGCAAAGTGTCTCCAAAAATTCCCATTTTTGGACAGCTCATAGGTATGGCTAATGATAACCCCCTGCCCAAATTTCAGGTCATTTGGTCAAGGGACGAAGCGTGGACATTTATTTTAGTTCATTCCCAACTCTAGGTACAGCCCCCACTAAAACGGGTGCTGCAATCAAACCGCTTAAACAAACGAGTTGAAATTTATTTTAAATTAATCTAGACTTAAAGGACTACAACTTTCGTGACTGGCCATTTTTCCTAAATCGGCCTCTAAGTGCCTCGTTTTGCAGCATAACAAGGCGCCCATTTAATGTATCTTATCCTTATATTCTATATACATAATTTTATATTATGCAAATATTTTTACTGTTCATCTTCTACAGAAACCCGAAAACCTGAACTTAGGAACTCTCATTTCCTGTAGCTCTTCCGCGATCCGTCGCCGGCCGTCCGGTCACTTCCCTGGCCAGCCACTACCACCACCACCTCCGTCGAGGCGATGGCTATCGGTCGGCGGTGGTTTGGCCGCCGGAGGTGGCGGTTTCCGGCGTACCCGAAATTATGTCTTTCATTGTTTCTCCATGAAAACATGAGGTAGGTCCAGCTCCTTTGAGCACGAACTCCTTTCTAAGATCCTAAGATCTACCCATAAGAGAAGAAGTAGAGGAGGACCTTGTTCGCGGTTTGGAGTCGAGATGAACGTCAGATTGTCATGGTGCGGTGGTGGCGTTCCCGAACTTCTCCTACATCAAGAACTATAATCTGAATCCGTTTGTTCAAGAGTGTAACCTTCTCATCTTACTCTAAGGGGGATTTTATAGATCTCCAAGTTGGGAGGGGAAAGGGTGAAGCATTCATGGCCATGAATGCATTCTCTTAATAATATTTTGGTTATGGTGGAGGGAAGAGAAAAAGGTGGAAGATTAAATGGCTGATCCAGGTGGCGATTTCATATTGGGTCAACACTTCCTCATTTTACTAAGTAATTAGAGAAGGAAATGGACCATTTAATACTCCTTGTGTAACTTTCCATACCAGAATTTATTATAACGCGTGTTAGAATAATTTCGGGCCTGAACCGACGTTTCGGCCTTTTTCAGGGGCGTGACACATAGGTCACCGGCGTGACAGGCCCTTGTGGAAAGTTCTGAGTTCGCCGATCATCTACTTGAGATCGACAATCGTCGAAAGTGGGTCACGCCTTAGGTCAGCAGCGTGACATGTCGGTCACTGGCATGACAGGTCGAGTTGCAAATTTTGCGCTCGCCGATCGTCTTCCTGAGATCGACGATCGTCGAAGGGGGTCACGCCCTAGGTCACGGGCGTGACACATTGGTCACGGGCGTGACAGGCTCGGGTTGCAAATTCTGCGCTCGACGATAGTCTTCCTGAGATCTACGATCGTTGAAGGGGTCACGCCCTAGGTCACGGGCGTGACACGTAGGTCACGGGCGTGACAAGCCCGGGTTGCAAATTTTGCGCTCGACGATCATCTTTCTGAGATCGACGATTGTCGAAGGAGTCATGCCATAGGTCACGGGTGTGACGGGTCGGTCACAGGCATGACCAACCCGTAACCCGAAATCTTGGTCGATGTATTTCAATTCTTCGGCTTCCTAGGGTTCTGTCACGATAGACCGACTCCTAAGGGTCTAGCTGGAAATGGGATGTTACAATGGAAGTCGAGCAACAACATGAGATCCTGGAGGTGGCGATGGAGGAAGAGGAGGAGCAAGCAACAGGAGTTGAGTAGGGGAGAGCGGAGGAGGCAGTGGAGGTCTAAATAGGAAAGGAGGAGATGGAGCCCGAAGAAGAAGCAAGGGCCGACTGGGAGCAGGCATGGCTGGAGCCGTCCGAAAAAGTGGTGTAAATGGAGGTCTTCACCATCGGACGACAGGTGCAGAAGGTGCGGATCAGTGGTGTCCTAAGTCCCGAGTACCAGGAGCAGATGAGAGCTTGTATCCAGAGCAATGTTGACATCTTTGCCTGGAGCGCGGCAGACATGCCGGACATTGACGTGGATGTGGCTTGTCATTGCCTGAACCTAGACCCCCGAACTCACCCAATACGCCAGAAGATGAGGACCATCGCTACCAAGATCGAGAAGCCGATCTGCGAGGAGGTCAGGAAGCTCCTGGAAGCCGGCTTCATCTCAGAGATCCAATATCCAGGATGGATCTCCAACGTGGTAATGGTTAAAAAGGGGGGAGGGAACTGGTGAATGTGTATCGATTTCTCCTTAAAAAATAAATCATGCCCTAAGGATTGTTACCCCCTGCCTCGAATCGATGCGCTGGTTGATTCAGCCGTGAGTTTTTCTGTTATGAGTTTTTTGGATGCTTTTTCAGGTTACCACCAGATCTGGATGCACCCTCCCGATGTCAAGGACATCTCCTTCATCACTAGGGAGGGGTGCTTCAGCTATAAAATGATGCCCTTTGGGTTTAAAATGCAGGGGCTACCTACAAACGCATGATGGATCGAGTTTTCCAGCGGAAAAGGTGGAAAAACTTGGAGGTCTGCGTCGACGACCTGATGGTGAAAAGCAAGTGTGTGAACTCGCACCTACGGGACCAAGTAGAGACCTTCGCCACCCTGTGGAGATTCAAGTTGAGGCTAAACCCCTTGAAGTGTGTCTTCGGGGCTAGCCGCGGGAAGTTCCTTGGGCATCTCTTGACCTCGGCAGGGGTAGAGCCTAACCTTGGATAAGGTGAAGGCCATCCTAGGCTTGGAATCACCTCACGATGCCAAGGAGGTCTAGCGCTTGATAGGAAAGTTGGCCGGTCTAAGCAGGTTCCTCTCCAGATCAGGGGACAAGTGTTCATCATTCTTCAAGGTGTTGAGGGGTAACAAAAGGTTTGAGTGGACCGCCGAATGTGAAGAGGCCTTCCAAGGGCTGAAGAGAAAGCTCTCCCAGGCTCCTCTACTTCAAAGCCCAGAAGAAGGAGATTGTTGGGTATTGTATCCACAATTACCTGGATTTGAAGAATACTTCAGTCAAGCTAAGATGGATTCATAATGTATTTGACATTCTTCCATCAAGTTGTGCTTGCAGCTATTCCATGCTAAGTACACACAAATGTCAGGGTGCAGTGGGTCAATATACACGGGTCTGCGCAACGTAATCCCTCGTTTAGTAGATAAGTGTGTTGACTCACGTGTGCTCTCTCTATTATAGTGTACTTATTTTCGAGTACAGGGTTAAGGAAGATCAAGAGCAGAAGAAGGAGAAAAGATGGGTCAAAGACCAAGTCATCAAAGGAAGGAAGATAAATTTCTTCTAAGTCAAAATCGACGGGAATCACTCAGTGATTCTCGCCGTTTTTGACGGGAATCGTTAGTGATTCCCGCCGATTCGACGAGAATCAGTCTGCTTTCTCGCCGACTTCTTCCGGCTGACAGTTTTTGAACAGGAATTCTGCCAAGGCAGAATCGACGGGAATCATGAGTGATTCCCGCCGACTTCGACGAGAATCAGTCTACATTCCCTCCAACTTACTCCGGCCGACAGTTTTCCAACAGGAACTCAGCCAAGGCAGAATCGATGGGAATCGTGAGTGATTCCCGCCGACATCGACGGGAATCACCAACGATTCCCGCCGATTTTGCCTTAGGCAATTTTCCTCGTTCACTGGACCGAACCACCTTGCCGTGCGCTGTTTAGGCCGGGGCTAGGGTTTCTCCTTGTGGGCCCTACAACGGTCATTAGGGTTGGCTTCAGTATTTATACTCGCATATTTTGAACTTCTACAGTAATCCATTCTCGAAAATCAAAAAGGAGGCCGAGCATGACCTAGCGGATCGCGGAAAGCGCTGATCGCCTGTAGCCGCTCGTAAGGAAGTCGTCGCCGATAATCTCTGATCATCTCTGATCTTCCGATGACAGTACCGAGGCAAGCCGAGCATCTCACCCATCTCTCTTGAGATCTCGAGTCTCTCGATTCGTTGAATGAGACTAGTTCTCCATTCCGAATGGGTGGAGACGATTGATCCGACTGAGATCATTGGTAGACCTTGCTTGCTTCGTCAAGAAGTTTGGATCTACAAAGTATCGCCGCCGAAATCACTTGTCGCTGTTGATCTTGACAGGATCCTCTACAAGAGAGAACTCCAGTTGTGTACTCTTCGTAACTTTCAAGAAAGCTTTAACGAACGAAGAAGGACATCGGAATCTCCAAAAGCTTTGTTTGTATTTTCTTTTACATTTAATTTTTGTTTATTGTAAAGTAATTTTTATTCCTAGTTGTAAGGGTTGGGTGCAACCCGTAGTGGTGGAGTTGTAACTCCTTTGTTGGAAGGGTTCCTTCCGTAGTGTGAGGATTGGATTTCAATCTGTTTGGAGAAGTAACCAAGTCGTCCCTTGGTGGGAGATAGGTCGAAGGGGGAAAGTGGACGTACCAAAATAGGGGAACCACTATAACTCTTTGTGTGTTTTCTGTGCTGTGTTTGTTAATTTGTGCAGGTTAATTTAATTCTATAAAAGACCGCACGACACCTATTCCCCCCCCCATAGGTGGATTTAGTCGACACTAGAGACTTTCTAGTGGTATCAGAGGGAGGTTACTCATAAATAAGGTTAACACCTTGAGTAAGATCTTGTATCTAGTGTCAAGAAGAAAACAAGACTCAAGCATGGAGCTATACAGTAATGTCTCTCCCCTGAGACTGCCTGACTGCACCAAAGAATATTATCCCATCTGGAAAATGAGAATTCAGTTTCATCTAGAAGCCATTGACCCTCGTGCTTTATTCATTGTGGAAGAGGGTCCTTTCATTCCCATGAAGGCTTCTTGTTCTTGAAAAGATCTCCAAATCCCCAAGAGTCCCACAAGCATGTCTGAAACTGAGCTCTCACTAATCAACTTGGACAAGCTAGTTCGACAGATCATTTCTGATATTTGGTCTGGATCATCTCTTACGAGATTGGATAAGTGTAAGACTGCAAAGTCCATGTGGCAAACTATCTCTAATCTCATGGAGGGAACAAAGACTATCAGGACTGAATGCCAGCAAGAGGATAAAACATATGTGGGGGTCCTCGTCTCTGAAGATGAAAGTCAAGAACAACTTCTCAATATCTTGGCTCTAGTGTCTCTATCTAAGACTGAAGAAGAGATTGAGGAATGCAGTTGTGATGAAGCTGAAACATTAGTCTCTGCAGACCATAACTCTAACCCTGATCAGCATAATCAGGATCAGGTATCTTCCTCTTCTTGCTCCCTTCCTCTTGTATCTCCTGAAGACAGGAGAAGTTCAGAGGTTTGTCCATCTTTTGATTCAAGGGAAATTGACAGCATCAATCAAAAGATTGAAACTCTTGATTCCCTTCGTAGCGCCCTTCAGAAGAGCAACTTGCTTGTTGAGGAACAATCTAAGGAAATTGCTCAGCTGAGGACCATGATGGACCTCCAATTTGAATCCATCAAGGTTAAGGACTCAAAGATCTCTGATCTAGAGTTTTATTTAGAGATCGAGAAGAGGATAGTATCTAATTTTTCCAAGATAGATGCTATTAAGAGAAAGGGAGAAAATGGGTGGATCTTGCGAATTATAAAATTGTGGAGAAATGGGGAAACTGTTTAAAGACCCCCACACCGAGTAGGAGGGGCATTAATCATTCCTTCAGGTATGACCATAAGAACAACTATGGTCACTTCAAGAATAATCGACCCTCAAGTGGAAACACCCATATTTCAAGTTCTGTTATGGCTACCCATAAGAAAATACACATGGCTCATCATGAACCGTTTGTATTTACGGCCTCAACCCCCTCACTTCATGACATTGCTGGAAGCAGCTCTCGCAGAACTTCTTCCCACCCTAGGACAAAGGAAAAGGGAGTTGGCAAACATGTAAAAAGCATCACTGGGGCCCCCGGATGTGTGCTGGCTGAAAAGAAAGCACCATCCCCCAGGCCCCATGATACTCACCACATGTTCACCATCAACCCCCCCCCCCCTCGAGTCTCGGTGGAAAGGGTAAATCTGAGAGCAGTTCCAGCTTTGCCTCTTTCAGACCTAGGGTCATGACTAACTCCATTAATAGACCTGGTCATAAAAGGAGGTACAATATTCATGAGTGTTAGTGTTGTGGCAGAGTGGGTCACTTTGCCATAGATTGTTGGCTCAATCCTCCTTGCCAAGGGCAAGGGTATGTCCACATCCTTTGGCAAAAGACAGCCTTCCTGACAAAAATCCTGTAGGAAGGCATGCTGTATTTTATGCTGACAAGAACCTAGGACCCAATACCTATTGGGTTCCTAAGGGAAGGTAATTCTTTTTTGCAGGATAGTCTAGGTACCCATGAATCTGATGGGACCTAGACAAGAGATGTTCTAGGCTTTCTATGGAATAAGTATATGGGATAATTGATAATGCTAACTACAGTGCCCTACTTATACATGATACCCGTCGTACTTCAAATAGTGGATCTGAATGATCAACCTAGTAATCCCAGGTATGCGCATTCAGTTTCGAAAATTGAATCACATTACATATATATATATATACATATATGTAGATTTTCTTTCAAGATATATATATACACACCTGAAATGGATGGACACGCAAGGCAATAACCGTATGATACTTATTTTAGAATCTGATAAATTTTCTATATCTTGATAATGTGTGAGAGTGGGTGTCAATTGGTCCGATGAATCTCAAGGGACTTGTACTAGTAGTTGCAACTAATATTTTTTAAATCTTGACTCACCAAGAAATAGCTAGTTATTATTTCTAGTGCTATCCTTCCATCGATTCGGCGTAACTATTCTGACCTGAATATTTTTACCCATTATTTAAAAGGGAATGGTTTCGAATTAACAGGAATTCCCGTCGCCTCAAAGGTTTAAATGTACAGGAATTCCCGTCGATCGTTTTTATCGAAAAGAAAGAGCTGAAATATCCGGACCGATCACCTTCCCGTCGACCCTTCAGCTTCCTGCAGAAAGCAGCGGAAACCCCGCTATTTCCCGTCGACCCTGCGGAAACCTCACCGTATCCCTTCAGTAGATCTTGCGGAAACGAGCCTCCCGTCGCTCCCCAGCCAAAGTTCGTCGACTTCCGCAACCTTCGAGTCTACCTTCCGTCGCTCCCGTCGATCGTAGCTCGCAGTCGTCTCCCATCGATCGTAGCCCGTCGACTCTGCATTCTCATCATCGGCATCAGCTCGACGCACATATCATGCCAATCAACCGCCAGCCTTCTGTCCGGACGCAAGCTTCTCATCGGCCTAGGGCTACTCTCCTCTCACTGCCTGCTACACGTCTCCTTCCTTGCACCCTCCGTGTGAAATGTAACTTCAGTTGCTTCCATGAGATTCTCCATTTTAAAGGATCATCCCTCCTTCTAGTTCAGTTCCTACAAACTCTAGATTTAGATAGAGTTAATTCCTTGAGTGTAACTTGTTTAGGTTCATAATGGCTCCTCGAACAACGGTTGGACTCCTCACTGGAAGTGAGTTTGTTAGGATAGGCTTTGCCCATGCTTCAGACAAATTCAAAAACATCATCTTGATGCTGGAACAAGCCGAGCTCTCCTTCATTCTCGAGCACTTGTGCAAGGTTCTAGACAAGAAAGTTCTTGAGTTTTACGCAAACTCCAAGCTGCGTCACGAGGACACACTGATAAAGAGTAAGATAGCAGGTCTTAGGATAAATATTACGGCTGCAAAACTGTCACATCATCTCCAGCTCTCCAGATCTGAACAAGAGGACTATCTAGATGAAGATGATCATACGAGGACACGACTTTTCTGTGGATTTGCTCAAGGGACTAGGCCTATTAAACCCAAGGACATGAACGAAGAAGGAAAGCTTCTCTCAGATATCATAGGGAAGGTTCTGATCTACAAACCTGGCTCCCATGATCACATTTCAGGTGACATGTTTAAGATCCTGATAGCTATAGTGTGCAGAAAGAAATTAAATAAGGGGGCCATGCTATTTGAGAAAATAAAAGATACCCTACGTAGTCCTAACTTCGGGAGAATCATCAGTCTCTACCTGAATCAGATGGACGGAGATAGATTTGATATGACTAAGGGAGTTCCCCTTCACTACCTATAGAAGATGGACTCCAGCGTATTTGTTAGGTGGGAATGAAGAATTGTCCAAGGGGGTGCGTCTGGAACACGTGTTTATGAGGAAGACAGAGCACCTGAGTTTACAAATCCTTCGGATCAGCCCAGTGAAGTTCCTGATCTGCTGAATGCAGGAACTGAGGGGGAGTCATTACCCTGTCCTTCTGCTGCCATCATGATGGAATCCTCAGTCTCAGATCAAGTAGACGCTGTTACTGATATTACCCTCATCGCTAAGGCTGCAGTGGAATCCCTCTCTACTGATCAGACCGACGAGTAGGAAGTAGAGGATGATGTGGAGAATGCTGATGCTGATGAGAATGGCTTGGATTCCCCTGAACAGCATGTCGCAGAGGACTTTAATGATGAGCATGCTTGAAATGATATGGCCATGAGGTAGATTGATGTTGACATCCCTTCTGAGGAACAAATTCAGGTGAAAGTTCCTGATGTATCTGGCGCATTAGTTAAGTGGGAGACCTCCCAGCCTCAGGAACAACCTGATACTATGCTGAAGGGGGTGATAAGTATATATGGAAACATGACAGAGGCTGCCCCAATCCCCCCATAGGAGACCGTAAATTTATCAAGCTCCACAAGTGTATCTAAAGAGGAGAATCCTGACTCACACATTCCAATCCCCCAGAGCACGACCAGGCCATACATCAGGATCATCCGTGAGGACCTAGCCTGGAAAATCACACTGTAAATATCATTCAAGGTATAGTAGATGAACTGAAGACCTCCTTTAAACGATCTCACAACAGGGTACTTAAACGAATTAAGCAATCAGAGGATCTGATGCTAAAGAATATTGTGGAGATAAATCATAAGCTGGATAAGATGGAACAAAAGTTTGAAGCTAAGTATGCTGAGGCCGGCACTGCCGTCAATCTTCTGATGCAAGGGCTAAAGAAAAATACAGCTGACCTGGCAGTGGTAAATCAAAATGCTCATGTTGTTACCAACAACATCAAATTGTTCGATGCCAACATGGTCACACTCAACACGAATCAGAAAACCCTGCTGACCGATTTTACTCAGAATGTAAAGCATATAGATGAGTCACTGCATTCTCATGCAAACTCAATTGCCCTAGAAGCCAAAAAGGGGGAGAAGGAATGCAGCTAAGATGGCAGGGTTAGAGCAAATCATGGTCGATAACTTCAAGCAATCAAATGAGTATGTATTTGAAAGCTGTCATTGGCTAGCTCAACAAGCTTCAGGTATACATATTCCATTTAATCCTACTGATGATGTTACTACTGCTGCTGATGAGGTTGCTATTGTTGAGGAATTTCCCATAAGTGAAGCTGATGCCAGAAAGGCTGCTAAAGCCGCTGCCAAAGCTGCTCACAGTGCAATGTTTGATCAAGAAGCGATTGCGAGAGGGAAAAAAGCTTCAAGAAGGAACTTCTAAAGAAACTCTAGTAGAGAGGAAATTAAGAAGGAAGGAAAGTGAAGTTATGAATGAACGATGGAGTCTTGTGTCTAGGAACATCATACTAGATACATTCATGCTACAACGGCGGGGAGAGCTTAATAGAAATGAAGTATATAGTCAGTATGAGTGGGAAAAGCACAAAGAATATGAGGCTAAAAGAAACATATTCTTCCGGTCAAACACAGAAGAGAACAAAGCTCCTCCCCCCCGGTACTACCCGAAGCCAAAGGAATTTTTTGAAAGGCAAAGCAAGAAGTTCCTTGCTAAACAACTAAGAGATGCCGAGGCAAAGGAGGGATAGACTTGAAATCTAAACTTTTTATTTTTAATATGCGTGTACGTCTATTCTTGTAATTATAAATTAACAACACTTTGGATATATATATATATATAATCATATGCTGATTCAATTTTTGTTTTGAATGCGTGAAATTTTATTATTTTGATTTCTTTTCTCGCATACTTTTATATATATCTTTTTGGTTGTTGTAATTCATCTTAGCTAGTAGGATTTTGGCTTCTTCAAATAGGGGGAGATTGTTGGGTATTGTATCCACAATTACCTGGATTTGAAGAAGAATCCAGTCAAGCTAAGATGGATTCACAATGTATTTGACGTTCTTCCATCAAGTTGAGCTTGCAGCTATTCCATGCTAAGTACACACCAATGTCAGGGTGTAGTGGGTCAATATACATGGGTCTGCGCAACGTAATCCCTTGTTGAGTAGATCAGTGTGTTGACTGACGTATGCTCTCTCTATTGGAGTGTACTTATTTTCAAGTATAAGGTTAAGGAAGATCAAGAGCAAAAGAAGGAGCAAAGATGGGTCAAAGACTAAGTCATCAAAGGAAGGAAGAGAAAATTCTTCTAATTCAAAATTGACGGGAATCACTAAGTGATTCTCGCCGACTTCAACGAGAATCGTAGTGATTCCCTCCGATTCGACGAGAATCAGTCTGCATTCCCGCCGACTTCTTCCAGCTAACAGTTTTCGAACAGGAATTCTGCTAAGGCAGAATCGACGGGAATCGTGAGTGATTCCCGCCGACTTCGAAGAGAATCAGTCTGCATTCCCGCCGACTTCCTCTGGGTGACAGTTTTCCAACAGGAATTCAACCAAGGCAGAATCGACGGGAATCGTGAGTGATTCCCGCCGACATCGACGGGAATCACCAACGATTCCCGCCGATTTTGCCTTAGGCAATTTTCTTTGTTCGCTGGACCGAACCACCTTGCCGTGCGCTGTTTAGGCCCGGGCTAGGGATTCTCGTTGTAGGCCCCACAACGGTCATTAGGGTTGGCTCCAGTATTTATACTCGCGTATTTTGAACTTCTACAGTAATCCATTCTCGAAAATCAAAAAGGAGGTCGAGCGTGACCTAGCGGATCGCGAAAAGCGCCGAACGCCTGTAGCCGCTCGCAAGGAAGTCGTCGCCGATAATCTCCGATCATCTCTAATCATCCGATGACAGTACCGAGGCAAGCCGAGCGTCTCACGCATATCTCTTGAGATATCTTGTCTCTCGATTCGTTGAACGAGACTACTTCTCCATTCTGAATTGGTGGAAACGATTCATCCGACCTAGAACATTGGTAGACCTTGCTTGCTTCATCAGGAAGTTTGGATCTACAAAGTATCGCCGCCGCAATCACTTGCCACTGCAGATCTTGACAAGACCCTCTCCAAGAGAGAACTCAGGTTGTGAACTCTTCGTAACTTTCAAGAAAGCTTTAACGAACGAAGAAGGACATCGGAATCTCCAAAATCTTTGTTTGTATTTTCTTTTACATTCAATTTTGGTTTGTTGTAAAGGAATTTGTATTCCTAGTTGTAAGGGTTGGGTGCAACCCATGGTGGTGGAGTTTTGACTCCTTTGTTTGAAGGGTTCCTTCCATAGTGTGAGGATTGGATTTCAATCCGTTTGGAGAAGTGACCGAGTCGTCCCTTGGTGGGAGATAGGTCGAAGGGGGAAAGTGGATGTACCCAAATCGGGGAACCGCTATAACTCTTTGTGTGTTTTCTGTGCTATATTTGTTAATTTGTGTAACACCCCAAAATGATGTAGGAGCGACGGGGATCTAGTTTGGCCAAGACAAGATTTTGGTACATGTGATACGGGCCCCGACACAGGCGTGTCGGAGGCCGTGTCGGGTGTGTCGAGCTCGGGCTGTCGAGCTGGTCGTGTAGTCGACCAGATCAGGTCGACGATGGTCGTGTGGCGGAACACGGCCTAGGACACGGGCGTGTCCCAGGCCGTGTCACACCTGCGCTGTACGGTGGGATACACGGGCAGTGACCCGGGCACAAACACGGGCGTGTCTAGTTTGATACGGGCGTGTCTGATGCCGTGTCACCAAGCCGTGTACCTCTCTGACTACGAATTGTTGGCCGATTGCACACGGGGGGCGTGGCACGGGTCCCGACACGGGCGTGTCGCAGGTGACACGGGCGTGTCAGAAGCCGTGTCAAAGGCCGTGTGCTGGTTTTCAATTTTGGTCGAGATGGCGAATAAGCTACACGGCCAGGCACATGGCCGTGTGTGAACCCGTGTTCAACCCAGATTTTATGATTTCAGATCTAATCTTGACCGTTCGTTTCCTTGGCTTTGGATCCGACGGTGGGGGGCTGTTCCTGAGAAGTTTTAGTTGGGTTTTAGGGTTATAATCCCTCATTCCATCCAAGAAAATCTCTCTCTAAGTTTTAGAGAGAGGGGAGAGCAAGTTTGGAGGAGGAGACCAAGATCCGGCCACCGGAGGAGCTTCGGAGCTCCGAATCGCGATCCGAGTCCAGATCCGCGGAGGTGACGCCATTGCGGTGCTTTTCAACCGCATAGTTTTCGATGGCGCCGCGGAAGAACGCAAGGGTAACGATTTCTCATCCTTGGGCATGTGAAGCCCTTTTTCCCTTTGCATAGGAAGCCCTCTCTCGCGAGTGAGCGAAGAGTTGGAGCGTTCCTTGGGGTAGATATGTAAAGTCCCCCTTGTGTAGAGTCCGTATACGAAAACGGACATAGGCATTGTGTGTGAAGCCTATCCGGACAAGTAGAGCCGGATCGGTGATGTTGCATTGCATATGAACCGGTGAAGACTCCGGGTGTTTGGGCATTTTTCGGGTTTTCTACGTGGTAGATTGCAACAGGGAGCCTTGAGATTAACTCCAAGGTGCACCCGGAAAACTGGGCAAAAGCGAGTTTTGCCAACACGATGGTCGGGGAGCCAATGTGAACATAACCGGGTTATGTGATTGTTGTGGAGGAAACGGGACTCGGTGAGTCTTGACCTGCGCATATGGCTTAAATTGCCGTTGCGATATGAGCACGGGTCAGGCGGAACCGTACCCGATCTATGTCGTTCGGTGGGACCGTTGGCATGGATGAGAGTCTTCGGTGGTCTATGGCTTAAATTGTTGTGACCAAGGCCAAGAAGACAAGATGCTCATATGGTTGGCCGTCCATGAGGCGGTGGTGGAACGAGAACGTCTATGGCTTGAATTGACGTGACGTTGGACGGTTCGCCGTGAATGTGCCCTGAGTGCATGGGGTGTGTGGCCGTGCGAGCCTACGCCTGTGATGAAGTGTGTTTACATTATTGTTATTGCCTACTAATAAAGTGCAGGGAAAGAGCATCGCCGCACCGATTTTGGGGGCGGGATCGTTATAATTTGGTCAGCATAGCTGACCGTTATTTTGTTTACCACCGGGAGGGGGATTGTGGCTTGCAGGTGCTGTGGAGCCGAGCGGGAAATAGCGAGCTAAAGCCCTTGAAGCTGTGCCGGCCCTCGAAGGCCTAAATGTTTATGTTTTTCCCGTTTATCATGTATGGCCGGCCTGCGTGCCGAGGTTTGGAAAACACTTTATTTAAGGCAAACTGTTGTAAGGCCTTAAGGCCCGTACTCATGTATTGTACATTCCTATTTGGTTTGTGTAGTGGACATTCATGCGTGTGGCTGGGTTCTTTCCTTTCTTGCAACTTAATAATTGCTTCCGCTAGGTGTTGTGTAGGACGTTATGATTGGTTTTAACGCGTAACCAACCGGTCTGTCCGTAGTATATGGCATCGGGCCCCGGCCGGACCTACTGCTATATGCTATACGACGGATAGGGGTGTTAGAAATTGGTATCAGACTACTGGTTTCGGTCAAACTTAAATGAATTCGTGGACGAATTCACTTTAAGGGGTGGTGAGCACATGTGTGCGTCATCGTTATAACATGAAAAGAACCCATGAATATCCACTTAGGAATGAAAATACACATGTTTGAGGAACCTGCGTGTTCCTATAATTGCTGTTTGCAGTAATATTTGGTCGCTTATCGGTGTTTTGCACGATTATAGGTGACCAGGAGTGGTGCTGGGCCGTCAGAACGGCTAGGTTCTGAGGCAAGCAGTGTGCCAAGTGAAGCGCCTGCAACACCTCCGTCTGCCGAGACCATTAGATTGGTGGCAGAAGCTGTCTTTGCTATGATTAATGCGCAACCTGCAAGACAGGTGCATCAGCCTGCTCCTGCGGGGGAGCAAGTGCCGCTCCAAGCGGCGGAGCCTAGAAGGGTTGAGCAGGTGGCGGTGGAGCCGGAGTTGCATCGGAGAGCAACTGAAAGACAGTTGAAGCATGTGATGGGCTTCCACCCACCGGTGTTCTCGGGAAAGGGAACCCCGACCCAGGATGAGGATTGGCTCTCAAGAGTCAATAGGGTGATGACAGCAACAGAAACGGAAGAGTGGCAGAAGACCACGATAGCGACGTTCCTTTTGGATGGGGACGCAAGGTTATGGTGGGAAGGCCTAGAGCTACACCAGTTGAGGGGAAGGCCATTGGCCGAAGTTCCTATGGCAGAGTTTGCAAGATTGTTCATGGCTCGATACCTCACCTCAGCGCAGAGGATCGCATTGGAGAACGAGTTCCAAAAGTTGGTGCAAGGAGATTGCACTGTAGACGAGTACCTCCACGAGTTTAATCGGTTGGGGAGATATGCCAGCGCTACCTTTGCCGACGAGGTGCGAAAGACTAACCGCTTCTACGAAGGGTTAAGAGATGAGCTGAGGTTGCTACTATCGGGGCCCAAGGCGCAGGGTTTCATGACCCTGGTCAATTCGGCCCGGTCCTTGGAGAAGGACATGAAGAATGTCCAAGCGAAGAAGGAATCCGGTAGTAAGAAAGCGGAGTTCAAGGCACCGACTACGTCAAAGTCGGGCTACCGCAGATTCTATAAGAAAGCTAAGACGTCGGGTCCAGCTTCTTCAGGTGCCTTGGGGAAACTACCAATCAAACCCCGGGCGCTTGTTTCACGTGTGGAAAGATGGGGCACTTTGCCCGTGATTGTTGGAGTGGATGCTCAAAGTCCGAAAGGAAACAAGGAGCTACCTATGTGGAGAAGGGCAAAGCGGTGGAGTCGACCGCGTCCCACTATACTCCGACTCAGCCTAGAGTCTATAACTTGGGCCAGTAGGAGGCCATCAAGCAAGCGGATGTGGTGACAGGTATGAGTTAATTTATAGCAAGTTAGCTTTAATACCGTTATCTATTGCTTGTAAGCCTAATATTGTTTGTATAGGCTTTGTTGTGATTTGTGATAGTCCGGCACGGGCACTATTTGACACGGGAGCTTCACATTCCTTCTTGTCCGAATGTTTCATATCGCACATCAGAGTCCCTTCTTCGATGGCGAAGGACAAGTTGGATGTGCTGCTACCGAATGGGTGCTCGATGCGTGCAGACAGGGTGTGCGCCGTAAAGGTTCACATTGGGAGCCAAGAGTTCGACTTGCTAGCGTCATTGCTGCCGCTAGTAGAGTTCGACGTGATCTTTGGAATGGATTGGCTGTCAGAGCAGAAAGCTTGGATTGACTGTGACCGGAAGGAGGTCAAGCTGGGTGTAGGGCAGGAGACTACATTCGAGGGGCTAAAGGGGTCGAGCAAGACACTGATGTCTGCTCTTCAGGTGGTAAAGGCAGTTCGTGCTGGTGCAGAGCTGTTCTTCGCAATAGTGGGGGATATGGAGCCAAAGTCCACATTGGATAGCATTCTCGTGGTTTGCGAATACCCCGATGTGTTCCCGGATAGTGTTCCCGGAGCCCCACCGCAGTGGGAGATTGATTTCACGATCGAGCTCGTGCCGGGGGCCAAACCGGTGTCACGTGCTCCGTATAGGTTGGCGCCTAAGGAGATGGCCGAGTTGAAAGTTCAGCTAGAGGAGCTGATGGAGCAAGGGTATGTGCGTCCAAGCTCGTCGCCTTGGAGCACACCGGTCCTCTTCGTTAAGAAGAAGGACTGGAGTATGCGGCTGTGTATCGACTATAGAGAGTTGAACAAGCTGACGGAGAAGAATAAGTACCCGATCCCGAGGATTGATGATCTTTTTGATCAGTTAGTCGGATCGTCGGTATACTCCAAGTTGGACTTGAAGTCGGGGTACTATCAGCTGAGGATCAGGGAGTGTGATATCCCGAAGATGGCATTCAGTACGAGGTATGAGCATTTCGAGTTCACGGTCATGCCATTTGGACTGACGAATGCGCCATCGGTATTTATGGACTTGATGAACAGGATGTTCCGAGATTTCCTGGATCGCTTTGTGATCGTCTTTATTGACGATATTTTGGTGTACTCGCAGTGCGAAGAAGATCACTTCAAGCACTTGCATTTGGTGTTGGAGACTTTGAGGAGGAATGAGCTTTATGCGAAATTCTCCAAGTACGAATTCTGGCTACCCTCAGTAGCGTTACTTGGGCACATTGTTAGTGGGGAAGGTATAGCGGTGGATCCGGCGAAGATCGTTGCGATACGGGAGTGGCCTGTGTTGTCTTCTGTCGCGGAAGTCCGTAGTTTTCTCGGGCTTGCCGGATATTACAGGCGCTTCGTAGAGAACTTCTCGCGGTTAGCATTACCTCTCACGTAGTTGACAAGGAAGGATCAGAAATTCTTGTGGACGCAAGAGTGCGTGCAAGCTTTTGAGGAGCTGAAGAGGCGGTTGACCACGGCGCCAGTGCTTAGTTCGCCGAGTGGGACCGAGGGCTTCGAGGTGTGATGATGCATATTTTAGCTTAATTTATTAGGGTAAAAATATGTTATTTTCGTTTTAAATCTCTTTCTTTATGTTATTTTTTGCTTCTTTTTATGTAAATATTATAAATAATATTTATTTTCTATTTTTGCAGGTTTCAGACAATTTCCAGGAAAAAATCCCCTGACACACCCCCCTGTCACGCCCTCCCCGGGCGTGACTCAGGGCGTGTCACCTGCTCCCGATGTTGAAAGCCGCCAGGTGAATTTCCCGCGAAAGAATCCCCTGTCACGCCCCACCGACACGCCCTCCCCGGGCGTGTCACCGGGCGTGACACGGGGCGTGTCGCCCTCTGCCCGAAGTCTGCGCCTCCTTCAATGCTTTCTACACAGCTGCACGCAACAGTACTGTCACGCCCCATGTCACGGGCGTGACCTGGGGCGTGACTGCACCCATTTCGACGTCTGATGGACCTGCGACTGCTGAATTTGACTTGACACGCCTATCACGCCCCCCTGTCACGGGCGTGACCTAGGGCGTGACCACCATCGTACCGAAATAATCATCATTCCCGCCAGAATTCAGCTCCAGAGGTCAAATCCGTACTTGTCGCGCCCCCTGATACGCCCCCCCTAGGGCGTGTCGGAGGGCGTGACCAACCCGTGGGAAAAGTCTATAAATACCAGACCCCCCCTTCCATTTCAGCAAGCTTTTGGGGAGAGGGGGAGGTGCTGCCCCTTTAGTTCTTCATCCTTTTTTATGCTTTTTCTCTCTCTCTCTCCCTCTCTCTCTCTTATTTTGTAATTATTTTCTTAACCTAGCTTAGTGTTTTGCTTTTAGCTCTTGCATTTCTTTTACTTGCTTAATATAGGGCTAAAATAGGGCTTTAATTCATGCACTTGTAATTTCAATTTCATTAGTGTAACTTGCTCCTTTTAATTAATATAAGTACTCTTCCTATTACTAGTGTTCTTTTTATGCTCTACTACTCATCCCCCCCCCTCCTCCACTCTATTATGATTAACTAATCCTCCTTGTACTCGATCTTGATGATCCGAGGTTAGAGCGATTAAGTTATGACGCTTTAATTAATCTTTTCTTTTTAGGTTAGGGCCTTGAATTATTCTTGATAAATCACGGGTTGGAGGTATATTTTCGATATATACTCTCCGCCTTTGCTTTCATTCTGGGCTAGCCGAGAGGACGATAGAATGAAGTGAGCATTCAAGATTAAAGGGAGTTGTACGCACCCCTCGAGAGAGGCAGACGTCCAAATCTCCCGGATTGGAGTAAAATCCAATAGAGGGGTTCACCGCGTAAAGCGAGCTTTAGGCCTCCGATTTAGACGAGAGTCGGTCGGACCTTCTTAAACTCAGTTGGGCACGACTTCGAGAGAAGCGTGTTCAAGCATTCGGAACCTCCACGGTCAAGGACCTTTATCCTATTAAGTTTAGATTTTATCGCATTTTCTTAATCGTCTTTAGCCGAGGTGATTCTAGATTCGAGTGCGCCTCTTTATTATTAGCTATAAATCTTTTTATCCTGCAAGTAATTAGTTCTCTTTTCTTTTAGCTTATTAATTTAATTTCAGTTTTTAGTTTAGTAATTAATAGAAATTCCAATTGATAAAATAATAGCAATCTCCTTTGAGTAGAAGTAGTCATTACGCCCCAGGGAAATACGACTTTGATACTAATCTTTAGTATCCTATACTATAACCGATAAGGTACGTTTGCCTTTATCGGATATAGAATCGGAGAATATTCTCAACCACCACATCCACTTTCTCTTCTCTTCTCTCTAACCCTCTCTCTCCGCCGTTGCGAATTTCTGTATCAAGTTTTTGGCGTCGTTGCCGGGGAATGTTTTGATATTTTGAAAAAAAGATAGCTATTAATTTTATCGTTTTTGTTTTATTTTTATTTTTATTTTATTTTTCTCTTTTCTTTTTTCTCTCGTCTCTTTAACCCCACTCTCGCGGTTGATTAATTTTATTTTAAAATGTGTAATCTTTGTTTTAATTATGGAGAGTACGGTCACTCTCGCGAGGAGTGTTGGGTAAGGTATCCTTCATCCTCCCATGATTTTATCCCTTCCGGATCGAATCAATTTGGCCAAATTGATCCGTCCGCGAATTTTTTTCCATGGGGTTACGATGGTTTTCAAACGCCTTCCTACCCTACTCCTCCGAATTTTTCTGATTTTAATTCTTATGGAAATTTCTTGAATGGACATTTTGATCCTAGCCCTACTTTGAACTACTCAGGGTGGCAACACCCTGATCATTCTTGGGGCCAAGGTGATCATCAATCCATTCCATCTCAAGATTTTTCCAATTTTCTCCGCAAGTTTGCGTGCCTCCCATTTTTGATTCTAGCGAAAATGAAGTCATTTTTGATGGTGTAGCATTTGATGCACGCATCAATGCTCACTTCAAAGTGATTTTTGACGCTTTGGCTGCTGAGGCCGCATCTTTTTCTTCCCCTCCTCCTCCTATTTATCTTTCGAATGATGAATCTTCGGATATTCCGCAGTGCCTTCAATCACTTGCGGAAGACGATTATTCAGAAATTCATTTGTGCCTTCGACCTCTCGAGGAGGAAATTTCCCCCGATATTCCGATTTTTTTCAAGTTTCCGAGGAAGACGAACTTTCTTGTGTTCGATCTTCTGAAGAGATTGATTTTTCGGATATCCCGGTTTGCTCCCAATCTACCGAAATGATTGATATTCAGGTTGAGCAACCGGATTTTTCTGTCCAACCATTTTCTTGTGATCAACCGCCGTCGCCTTCTTCTTTTTCTTCTCTTCCCCCTTCTTGCGAAAATTCTGTTTTCTTTTCTTGTTTTATTTTTCCTTCTAGTTTAGTTTCTTCTTCTTCTTCGCCCCCTTCTAATAGTATAGTTTCTTTTTCTAGTTTTTTTCCTTTTTCTAAATCTTCTTGTTTTTTGTTTTATTTAAAAAATAAAAAATTACAAAAAAATATTGTTATTTTCTTAAAAAATGTTTTGGCACTCGCGCCGAAACGCATATTGCGCGAGCTGCCATTACATTTCTTTTTTTATTTTCCATTTAGCTAACCATAATACGTCGAGCTCAACGACGTTTTAAACAAAGAGCGCTCTTGGGAGGCACCCCTTGCTTATCTTTTTCTTTTTTTGGTTTTTGTTTTTGTTTTTCCTTTTTTTTATCTTTTGTTTTGTGCAGGAATAAGCTCCCGCGTGTTTGTGCCGCTTTTCGCCTCGCAACTTGGACTGAAGCCGATCTTTAGCTCAAGTTTGGGGGACGCATTTTCCAACGTCTGGGCATCAATCGCTAGGGAAGCATCTTCTCCCTCTCTTTTCATTTCTTTTTTTCTTTTTTTTTCTCTTTTCTCTCTCTTTTCTCTCTCTTTATACTTAACATTAAACATTGGGGACAATGTTTAACTTTAAGTATGGGGGAGTGTTCCCTTAATATTTTACTTTAGAAAAATCAAAATAAAAAAAATATATAAAAATTTTAGAAAAATTAAAAAAAAAATGTAAAATATTTGTTGTATGTATTATATTTTTGAAAAAAAATATATATATATAAGTACTTTTGAAAAAAATCCCAAGTTAAATTGAGTTAATTTTTGCCAAATCAATTAGTACCCCGCTACTTTGCTTTTTATTATTTTTTCAAGCTCATGTCTACTTGCTTAGTTAGAATAAATTTGATTAATTTTCTGTTTAAATATGTTTAGCGAGTAGTATGTTGACTCATGCAGTGTTCCTATTTAGGGTAGTATGCTATTTTTGAAAATTTTTTGAAATTTACTTTACTTTTCCATAGCCTTTCTTTTATTTCTTTTACTTTTATAAAACCCATCATCTCTTATTTTTCATTATTAAAATCTTTTTAAACGTTAATTAGTATTAAGGGTAGTAGACACAAAACGGTCTAGACGCTTATTATCATTATTTTCATGAAAGCAAATTCTCTATTTTTTATTTTTTTGTGCTTATCCTCTTTTGAAATTTCAAAGCTTTACTTGGAGTAGATTCAGGAAGCATGAAAATGATTTAGGCATTTCTTTTGTAACGTTTGAGCCTTTGCACCTCGCCTAACAATAACCATTGCTAGCCATTTTTGTGCCTTTTCCTTTCCTTTTTGTAGCCCCACTTTTTATTTCACCACGGCCAAATAGCCTACCTACATGCACACTTTAAAATTATTTTTGAGCTTTAATTGCTAATGTGCATCTTTTTGAAAAATTAGTGGAAAATCTTTGTGTTATCTTTTGCTACAAAAGTGAAAAGTTATAAGTATAAAAAAAATGAAAAAATATGATGAAAATAAGTGAAAAAAAGAAAAGGTAAAAGAAAAGAAAAGAAAAGTATTTATTTTAGCTAGTTTTATTTTGACAAAGCTCATTTTCTTTTTGTTTTAAGTGTGCAAATATCCCTCGTGTTTATCTTTTTGAATATCGCACCCTTAAAAACCTAAGCCTAACTATACGCCTAATTAAAGCCCTAATGATTCATGCTTTCTACGTTTACTTTTTAGTATAGTAGCGAGAAACTAGATTGAGTAAGTATTTTTGATAGAAATATTGAATTTTGTATTGATTGACTGTGGTTTTAATTTGTCTCTTAGACTTTAGTAGTGACTCAATGCGCTTTTTACTCGTTACTTTATTAAGTTTTAATTCTGTAAAAATTTGGGATGATTTGTTTTTATATTTAGTAAAATTTATAAAATTCTGTGCTAAGTTAAAGTAGGACTTTTCGGTTCTTTTTCAAAAATTTCTCTACCTCTAAATTCCCGTCTTACTCGTTTATAGCATTTTTAAACTTTTCAATTAATCCTTTTTATTTTCTCTAACTCGTAGTCTTTGCTTGAGGACAAGCAAAATAATAAGTATCGGGGAATTTGATGATGCATATTTTAGCTTAATTTATTAGGGTAAAAATATGTTATTTTCGTTTTAAATCTCTTTCTTTATGTTATTTTTTGCTTCTTTTTATGTAAATATTATAAATAATATTTATTTTCTGTTTTTGCAGGTTTCAGACAATTTCCAGGAAAAAATCCCCTGACACGCCCCCCTGTCACGCCCTCCCCGGGCGTGACTCAGGGCGTGTCACCTGCTCCCGATGTTGAAAGCCACCAGGTGAATTTCCCGCCAAAGAATCCCCTGTCACGCCCCACCGACACGCCCTCCCCGGGCGTGTCACCGGGCGTGACACGGGGCGTGTCGCCCTCTGCCCGAAGTCTGCGCCTCCTTCAATGCTTTCTACACAGCTGCACGCAACAGTACTGTCATGCCCCATGTCACGGGCGTGACCTGGGGCGTGACTGCCCCCATTTCGACGTCTGATGGACCTGCGACTGCTGAATTTGACTTGACACGCCTGTCACGCCCCCCTGTCACGGGCGTGACCTAGGGCGTGACCACCATCGTACCGAAATAATCATCATTCCCGCTAGAATTCAGCTCCCGAGGTCAAATTCGTACTTGTCACGCCCCGAACACGCCCCCCTAGGGCGTGTCGGAGGGCGTGACCAACCCGTGGGAAAAGTCTATAAATACCAGACCCCCCCTTCCATTTCAGCAAGCTTTTGGGGAGAGGGGGAGGTGCTGCCCCTTTAGTTCTTCATCCTTTTTTATGCTTTCTCTCTCTCTCTCTCTCTCCCTCTCTCTCTCTTATTTTGTAATTATTTTCTTAACCTAGCTTAGTGTTTTGCTTT
Organism: Platanthera zijinensis; assembly: GCA_039513925.1. Taxonomy (NCBI): domain Eukaryota; kingdom Viridiplantae; phylum Streptophyta; class Magnoliopsida; order Asparagales; family Orchidaceae; genus Platanthera; species Platanthera zijinensis. The sequence goes on along the minus strand of CM077079.1, from coordinate 180,835,247 downwards.
TAGCTCTTGCATTTCTTTTACTTGCTTAATATAGGGCTAGAATAGGGCTTTAATTCATGCACTTGTAATTTCAATTTCATTAGTGTAACTTGCTCCTTTTAATTAATATAAGTGCTCTTCCTATTACTAGTGTTCTTTTTATGCTCTACTACTCATCCCCCCCTCCTCCACTCTATTATGATTAACTAATCCTCCTTGTACTCGATCTTGATGATCCGAGGTTAGAGCGATTAAGTTATGACGCTTTAATTAATCTTTTCTTTTAAGGTTAGGGCCTTGAATTATTCTTGATTAATCACGGGTTGGAGGTATATTTTCGATATATACTCTCCGCCTTTGCTTTCGTTCTGGGCTAGCCGAGAGGCCGATAGAATGAAGTGAGCATTCAAGAGTAAAGGGAGTTGTACGCACCCCTCGAGAGAGGCAGACGTCCAAATCTCCCGGATTGGAGTAAAATCCAATAGAGGGGTTCACCGCATAAAGCGAGCTTTAGGCCTCCGATTTAGACGAGAGTCGGTCGGACCTTCTTAAACTCAGTTGGGCACGACTTCGAGAGAAGCGTGTTCAAGCATTAGGAACCTCCACGGTCAAGGACCTTTATCCTATTAAGTTTAGATTTTTATCGCATTTTCTTAATCGTCTTTAGCCGAGGTGATTCTAGATTCGAGTGCGCCTCTTTATTATTAGCTATAAATCTTTTTATCCTGCAAGTAATTAGTTCTCTTTTCTTTTAGCTTAATAATTTAATTTCAGTTTTTAGTTTAGTAATTAATAGAAATTCCAATAGATAAAATAATAGCAATCTCCTTTGAGTAGAAGTAGTCATTACGCCCCAGGGAAATACGACCTTGATACTAATCTTTAGTATCCTATACTATAACCGATAAGGTACGCTTGCCTTTATCGGATATAGAATCGGAGAATATTCTCAACCACCACATCCACTTTCTCTTCTCTTCTCTCTAACCCTCTCTCTCCGCCGTTGCGAATTTCTGTATCAAGGTGTATAGCGACGCTTCGGGTAGTGGCTTGGGCTGCAAGTTATTGCAGCATGGGAGCGTGATAGCGTATGGATCGCGTCAGTTGAAGGTGCATGAAAGAAATTATCCGGTTCACGAGTTGGAGTTGGCGGCCGTGATATTTGCACTCAAGTTGTGGAGACAATATCTTTACGGCGTAAGGGTCGATATATACACCATTCACAAGAGCCTAAAATACTTGTTGGATCAAAAGGACCTTAATATGATGCAGAGGAGGTGGATGGAGTTCCTAGGGACTACACCTTCAAAATACATTATGTACCCGAGAAGGGCAACACAGTTGCGGATGCGCTGAGCCGCAGGGCTCCTGCCCAAGCCAACTGGTTGTCGGTGCATGATGAGCGGCTAGTACGGGAATTGGAGGATCTTGAGATCTATTGCGTTGACAGGCAGACGAGTGTCAAAGCAATGTTAAACTGTACAGAAGTTCAGTATGACCTGGCTGACCGGGTTCGGCAGGCATTGGAGTTAGATGACTCCATGAAGGAGCTTATGGAGGCAGCGTTGGATGGGTCAAATTCCCAGTTCTCGGTGGAAGATGGTTTATTAAGGAAGGGCCATCAGTTGTGTGTCCCGAGTGGGGATAACCTCCGGGAGGAGTTAATGTACGAGGCTCATCATACGAAGTACTCAATCCACCCAGGGAGCACGAAGATGTATCGTAATCTCAAGAAGCTATTTTGGTGGCCGGGGCTCAAGAAAGATGTGGCGTTGTACGTGGCTAAATGCCAAAACGTGCGCCTTGGTGAAGGCGGAGTGCCAAAAGCTGGGAGGATTTCTGAAGTCCTTGCCTATACCGGAGTGGAAATTTGACGACATATCTATGGACTTTGAGCACGGGTTGCCAAGGTCGCAGAAGGGGAACGACGCCATCTGGGTGATCGTAGATCGGCTAACTAAGTTGTCGCATTTTATTCCGCATAGGAAGGATGACTCGGTGGAGAAGTTGGCGAAGCTATACGTGGACAATATTATTAGGCTGCATGGTGTGCCCCGTAGCATTGTGAGTGATCGCGATGGGAGGTTCAAATCAAATGATTGGAGGTTGGTGCAGCAGATGCTGGGAACAAAGTTAAAGTTCAGCACAGCTTTTCATCCACAGACGGATGGTCAGACCGAGAGGGTCAATAGAACGATGGAGGACATGCTACGCATGTGTGTTCTGGATTTCGGAAAGCATTGGGAAGACCACCTGTATTTGGTGGAGTTCGCGTACAACAACAGCTACCAAGCAAGTATACAAATGGCGCCCTTCGAGGCCCTGTATGGTAGGAAGTGTCGCACGCCGTTATCGTGGCTTGAAACGGGTGAGGCAAGGTTGTACAAGAAGCAGGAGGTGGAGAGTGCTACCTCGTTAGTGCGGATCATTCGGGAGCGCTTGTTGATTGCTCAGGACCGGCAGGTGAAGTATTACAATGCCAAGCACCGGAACGTGGAGTTCACGGTAGGCGATTGGGTATATCTTAAAGTGAAGCCGTTCAAGGGGGTGTCGCGGGTGAGACGCTTGAAGAAGCTGAGCCCAAGATACCTTGGACCTTTTGAGGTTCTGGAGCGAGTCGGCGAAGCGGCTTACCGGTTGAGGCTATCGGAGGAATTAGGTGGTTTACACGATGTGTTCCACATTTCTGTGTTGCGGAAGGCGGTGCAAGAGCCTTCGCAGGTGATCGCGGTTGACCAAGTGCCGGTGGACGAAGGGTTGACGACTAGGGTCAAGCCCATTCGTATCGAAGATGTTGAGGTCAAGAGACTCCGTAACAAGGAGATCCGGATGGTTAAGGTCCAGTGGGATAATTGCGGGCGTGAGGAGCTCTCTTGGGAACGGGAGCAGGCTATGCTCGAGGAGTACCCGGAATTGTTCCGCTCAGGTACTGTTTTACGTTAAGTCCTGTTTTTCCTTTATTAATTTCGTGGACGAAATTCTTTAAGGGGGGTAGAATTGTAACACCCCAAAATGTTGTAGGAGCGACGGGGATCGAGTTTGGCCAAGACAAGATTTTGGTACAGGTGACACGGGCCCCAACACGGGCGTGTCGGAGGCCGTGTCGGGCGTGTCGAGATCGGGCCGTCGAGCTGGCCGTGTAGTCGACCAGTTCAGGTCGACGATGGTCGTGTGGAGGAACACGGCCTAGGACACGGGCGTGTCCCAGGCCGTATCACACCTGGGCTGTACGGTGGGATACACAGGTAGTGACACGGGCACGAGCACGGGCGTGTCTAGTTTGACACGGGCGTGTCTGATGCCGTGTCACCAAGCCGTGTACCTCTCTGACTGCGAATTGCTGGCCGATTGCACACGGGGGGCGTGACACGGGTCCCGACACGGGCATGTCGCAGGTGACCTGAGCGTGTCGGAAGCCGTGTTAAAGGTCGTGTGCTGGTTTTCAATTTTGGTCGAGACGGCGAATGAACTACACGGCCGTGTGTGAACCCGTGTTCGGCCCAGATTTTATGATTTCAGATCTAATCTTGACCGTTCGTTTCCTTGGCTTTGGATCCGACGGTGGGGGGCTGTTCCTGAGAGGTTTTAGCTGGGTTTTAGGTTTAGAATCCCTCATTCCATCCAAGCAAATCTCTCTCTAAGTTTTAGAGAGAGGGGAGAGCAAGTTTGGAGGAGGAGACAAAGTCCGGCCGCCGGAGGAGCTTCGGAGCTCCGAATCGCGATCCGAGTCCAGATCCGCGGAGATGACGCTGTTGCGGTGCTTTTCAACTGCATAGTTTTCGATGGCGCCGCGGAAGAACGCAAGGGTAACGATTTCTCATCCTTGGGCATGTGAAGCCCTTTTCCCCCTTTGCATAGGAAGCCCTCTCTCGCGAGTGAGCGAAGAGTTGGAGCGTTCCTTGGGGTAGATATGTAAAGTCCCCCTTGTGTAGAGTCCGTATGCGAAAACGGACAAAGGCATTGTGTGTGAAGCCTATCCGGACAAGTAGAGATGGATCGGTGATGTTGCATTGCATATGAACCGGGGAAGACTCCGGGTGTTTGGGCGTTTTTCGGGTTTTCTACGTGGTAGATTGCAACAGGGAGCCTTGGAGATTAACTCCAAGGTGCACCCGGAAAACTGGGCAAAAGCGAGTTTTGCCAACACGATGGTCGGGGAGCCAACGTGAACATAACCGGGTTATGTGATTGTTGTGGCGGAAACGGGACTCGGTGAGTCTTGACCTGCGCATATGGCTTAAATTGCCGTTGCGATATGAGCACGGGTCAGGTGGAACCGTACCCGATCTATATCGTTCGGTGGGACCGTTGGCATGGATGAGAGTCTTCAGCGGTCTATGGCTTAAATTGTCGTGACCAAGGCCAAGAAGACAAGATGCTCATATGGTTGGCCGTTCAAGATGCGGTGGTGGAACGGGAACGTCTATGGCTTGAATTGACGTGACGTTGGCCGGTTCGCCGTGAATGTGCCCTGAGTGCATGGGGTGTGTGGCCGTGCGAGCCTACGTCTGTGATGAAGTGTGTTTACATTATTGTTATTGCCTACTAATAAAGTGCAGGGAAAGAGCATCGCCGCCCCGATTTTGGGGGCGGGATCGTTATAATTTGGTCAGCATAGCTGACCGTTATTTTGTTTACCACCGGGCGGTGGATTGTGGCTTGCAGGTGCTGCGGAGCCGAGCGGGAAATAGCGGGCTAAAGCCCTTGAAGCTGTGCCGGCCCTCGAAGGCCTAAATGTTTATGTTTTTCCCGTTTATCATGTATGGCCGGCCTCCGTGCCGAGGTTTGGAAAACACTTTATTTAAGGCAAACTGTTGTAAGGCCTTAAGGCCCGTACTCGTGTATTGTACATTCCTATTTGGTTTGTGTAGTGGACATTCATGCGTGTGGCTGGGTTCTTTCCTTTCTTGCAACTTAAAATTTGCTTCCGCTAGGTGTTTTGTAGGACGTTATGATTGGTTTCAACGCGTAACCAACCGGTCTGTCCGTAGTATATGGCGTCGGGCCCCGGCCGGACCTACTACTATATGCTATACGACGGATAGGGGTGTTACAATTTGTGCAGGTTAATTTAATTACGAAAAATACCGCACGACACCTATTCCCCCCCCATAGGTGGATTTAGTTGATACTAGAGACTTTCAGAGAGGACCTGGCCCTGTATTTAGGAGTAGGAGCGGAGGTCGTGTGCTCTTTTCTGGTCAAGGAAGAGGGAAAGAAGCAGCGGCCCATCTATTATGTGAGCCAGATTTTGATGAAGGAGGAGCTCCGTTACCCCATCATGGAAAAGCTAACATACGCTCTAGTTGTTTCGGCCAGGAAACTTCGGCCGTACTTTCAAGCAAACTCGATTAAGGTGGTGACCAACCATCCTCTTCGTAAGATATTTGAAGGGGTGGAGCACTCGGGAAGACTTGCCAAGTGGTCCATCAAACTAAGCGAGTTCGACATCTCCTTCGTGCCGAGGCTCTCCATCAAGGCGCAAGCATTGGCATATTTTCTAGCAGATTATGTAGTTGAGGTCAAGGAGGGGGAGCAGCAGCCACAAGGGGAATGGAAGATGATGGTTGATGGGGCCTCGGGAAAGCTTTCTCTTGGGGGAGGAGTGGTGTTGATAAGCCCCCAGGGGGTCTCCATAGAGCAGGCGGTGGCTTACCACTTTCTGGTAACCAATAACCAAGCAGAATATGAGGTCGTGATAGCCGGCCATCGTTTGGCGAGGGAGCTTGAGATCCGAGACGTGGAGGCCTTCACCGACTCGATGGTGGTAGTATCACAGATTCGAGGAGAGTTTGATTATCGGGAGCCTACCCTCATAAGTACCTATCCAAGGTAAGGGGAATCATCGGAGGTTTCTGATCATTCTCAATCTAGTACATCCCCCGGGAGGAGAGTGCGGCCGCCAACCGATTGATGAAGTTTGGGCCTCTGGGAGGCGGAACCCTGACTAAACTGTTCCTACCAGCGATCGAGGAAGGGGATTTAATAGAGGTAGGTCAGCAATCCTCGTGGGTGGATCCATTGGTAACCTTCCTAACCATGGGCGAGCTGACGGGGAGATTAAGGATGCAAAAAGATTCAAGAATAAAGCGGCTCACTACCTGATGTTGGAAGGGGGGTTGCATCGTAAGATGCTGTCAGGGCTCTGGGCAAGATGTGCGACCGAAGAAGAGGTCCCGAGGATCCTGAGGGAGGTGCACTCGAGAGAGTGCGGCATCCACTCGGGAGGAAGGACGCTGGAAGAAAGGGTGGTAAGACAGGGGTACTGCTGGCCGACCCTGAGGAGGGACGCAACTGAGTTTGCAAAGAGATTCAATAAATGTCAGTTGTACGCCCCCCTCCATTTCCAGCCTACTCAAAGGCTCGAGAGCATTTCGTCTCCATGGCCATTCTCCATCTGGTGGCTGGACTTGGTAAGGCCTTTTCCTCCAGCTAGTGGGCAAAGGAGGTTCCTCCTGGTCATGATCGATTACTTCTCGAAGTGGCTGGAGGTTATGGCCTTGGCCAAAGTCACCTCACAAGTTATAAGGAACTTTGCCTGGGGAGAGATCATATGCAGGCATGGTCTACCCCTAGCAATAGTGATAAATAATGGACCCCAGTTTGCTAGTGAAGAGTTCATCAGCTTCTGCACTTAGCTGGGGATAGATCTCAGGTTTGCCTCTGTCCACCACCCTAGGAGAAACGGTCAGGTGGAAGCAGCAAACAAAATCATTGTGAACTTACTCAAGAAAAAAGTAGAAAAATTGAGGGGAAATTGGGTGGAGTACCTCCCCCCGGTTCTATGGGCCTTGAGGACGACCCCAAACACGGCCACGGGCGAGACCCCCTTCAAGCTTTCTCACGGGTGTAAGGCGGTCCTCCCAATGGAATTCGAGGTTTGGTCCTCACGGGTCGCAGCCGCAAGGGAAGGAGATGAGGCTTGGAGGTTGGAAAATTAGGAAGGGTTACGCCTCTCGCTAGACATTACAGAAGAAGTGCGGGATGTTGCAACAATCAGGCAAGAAGAGATCAAGTGGCGTATGGCAAAATACTTCGACGAGCATGTCAGGATCATGCAGTTTTTCAAAGGAGATCTGATATTGAAAAAGGTTGACGCGGCGGGAAGATCCACCCAAATGGGCAAGCTCAACCCAAATTGGGAAGGGCCTTACATAGTAAAAGATGTCCTTAGAATGGGAGGTCATTACCTCCATGATGTGGAAGGAAGAACCTTGAGCCACACTTGGAGCGGTGATGATCTAAAGCTCTTATACCCATGAGGGGGGAAGAGGTGATTGTATTTTTGTTTTCAAATGCTATCGTAATATACTACATACCGTAATTCATTGGAAAAACTCTTCATTTTAAAGTCAGAATTGGAATAAGGTTTTTATTATCAAATCTTCATCAACGCCCCGAGCTCGGCTTGGCCCCAGGTAGACCCACTGCGCAGGCTCTCATCTAGCTGGAAGGCCCGAAGGCTCGCCTGTGGGGGAGTGGTTTTGGTTATGAAATCTTCATCAACACCCCGAGCTCGACTCGACCCCAGGTAGACCCGCTGCGCAGGATCTCATCTAGCTGGCAGGTTCGAAGGCTCGTATGTGGGGGAGAGGTTTTGGTTATGAAATCTTCATAAACACCCCGAGCTCGGCTCGGCCCCAGGTAGACCCGCTGCGCAGAATCTCATCTAGTTGGCAAGTCCGAAGGCTTGCCTGTGGGGGAGAGGTTTTGGTTATGAAATCTTCATCAACACCCCGAGCTCGGCTCGGCCCCAGGAAGACCACTGCGCCGGCTCTCATTTAGCTGGCAGGTCCGAAGGCTCGCTTGTGGGGGAGAGGTTTTGGTTATGAAATCTTCATCAATAACCCGAGCTCGGCTCGGCCCCAGGTAGACCCGCTGTGCAGGCTCTCATCTTGCTGGAAGGTCCGAAGGCTCGCCTATGGGGGAGAGGTTTTTGTTATGAAATCTTCATCAACACCACGAGCTCGGCTCGGCCCCAGGTAGACCAACTGTGCAGGCTCAGATGACTTGTTTTAGTCATCGTTTTTGGGATAGTCTAGTATGCAAAATCCCTAGTTTTAATAATATGTTTTAAGTATATTTATGCTTATTTTGTTTTATTTCTTATTTGCTGTATTTTGTTATGATATATTAAATTTCTATTTCTATTTTATGTTTTATGTATTTTTTTTATGTTATGTTGTTTTTTCATGTTTGTATGTTTAGTTTTATGTTTAAAGGTTTGTGTTTTGTTATAATAGTATGTTATGTTATTTATGTTTTCTTTTTTTTTTATATATCTAATAATATAATTAATGTTTTGTCTTATTTTATTAGGTTCAAGTTCAGCTATTGAAGCAACCCGAGCCCTTCCAAGCAGTCTACTTGAGCCCTCTCATTCAAGCCTACTTGGAGCAGCCCTTCATCCATGCTCGGCCAGCCCACCTCACCATGCAGCCCTCCTACCCGAGCACTTACATGCAACAAGAAGCCTATGGAGCCGCCCATATATGCTACCCGAGACCAATGCAAGCAGCCAACTAAGCTTGGTCGGCCACCCACTTCATTTCCCCTCTCAATTTACATTGAATCTCTCCCCTCCTCATTAATTACATACATGCATCTCACCTTGAAGTGGCCGGTCCCCTCTCTTTGCCCCTTATACACACTTCCATTCATTCCCCTTGATATTTTAATATTCCTATTTCCATTAAATTGCATACAATGAACCTTCCCTCTCTCTCTCCATCATTAAATGCAATTCATGCACCTCTCCCACACATGCATGGCCGGTGTAACATCCCATTTCCGGCTAGACCCCTAGGAGTCGGTCTGTCGTGACAAAACCCTAGGAAGCCCAAGAATTTAAATACATCGACAGAGATTTAGAGTCACAGGTTGGTCACCCCCGTGACCGACCCGTCACGCCCGTGACCTAGGGCCTGACCCCCTTCGACGATCGTTGATCTCAGGAAGACGATCGTCGAGCGTAGAATTTGCATCCCGGGCCTATCACACCCGTGACCTACGTGTCACGCCCGTGACCTAGGGCGTGACCCCTTCGACGATCGTCCATCTCAGCAAGACGATCGACGAGTACAGAATTTGAAACCCGAGCTTGTCACGCCGGTGACCTATGTGTCACACCTGTGACCTTGGGCGTGACCCCTTTGACGATCATCGATCTCAGTAAGACGATCGTCGAACGCAGAATTTTCATCATGGGCCTGTCACGCCCGTGACCTACGTGTCACGCCTGTGACCTAGGGCATGACCCACCTTCGATGCTCGTTGATCTCAGGTAGACGAACGGCGAACTAGGAATTTTCCACAAGGACCTGTCACGCCCGTGACCTATGTGTCACGCCCGTGACAAAGGTCAAAACGTCAGCCATGCTGGAAATTTCTGTAACCCAAGTCATAATCAATTCTGATTATGGGAATTTACAGCAGGAGTATTTATGGGCCGTTTATTTCTCTAATTACTTAATAAAATGAGGAAGAGTTGACCCAATAGGAAATCTCCACCTGGATTAGTCATTTCATCTTCCACCTTTTCCTCACCCTCCACCATAACCGAAATATTATTAAGATAGAGAGAGCTTTCATGGCCATGAATGCTTCACCCTTTCCCCTCCCCACTTGGAGATTTATAAAAGCCCCCTTAGAGAAAGATGAGAAGGTTACACTCTTGACCAAACAGATTCAGATTATTGCTCTTGCTATAGGAGAAGTTCGGGAACGCCACCACCACGCCATGACAATATAACGTTCATCTCGTCTCCAAACCGCGAACAAGGTCCTCCTCTACTTCTTCTCTTATGGGTAGATCTTAGGATCTTAGAAATGAAGTTCGTGCTCAAAGGAGCCGGATATATCTCGCGTTTTCATGGAAAACCATGAAAAATATATTTTTGGGTACGCCGGAAACCTCCACCTCCGGCGGACAAACCACCGCCGACCGACAGTCATCGCCTCGATGGAGGTGGTGGTTGTGGTGGCTGGGCAGGGAAGTGACCGAATGGCCGGTGACGGAAAACGAAAGAGCTATAGGAAATATTTATTTCTGAGTTCAAGTTTCGGGTTTTGAGGAAGATGAGCAGTAAAGATATTTTTATAATATAAAATTAAGTATATAATATATAATGTAAATATACATTAAATGGGTCATTTTGATGTTGCAAAACGAGGCAGTTAGATGCTGGTTTAGGAAAAATGGCCAGTCACGAAAGTTGTAGCCCTTTGAGTCTATATTAATTTAAAATTATTTTCAACTCGTTTGGGTAAGCCGTTTGACCGCAACACCCGTTTTAGTAGGGGCTGTACTTAGAGTTGGGCAGGAACTAAAATAATTTCCCATGCTTCGTCTCTTGTCCAAATGACCTGAAATTTGGGCAAGAGGTTAACCTTAGCCATACCTAGAGGATGTCCAAAAATGTAAATTTTTGGAGACACTTTGCCTAAGGTTTTGTTTTAATTTAATTAAGTTAGAGGAATTTATTTAAGTAGTCAAATGACCTCCAAACCCTCCCAAATTTTTGTCAGTGTTCCCTGGCGATAAAACCTAGCTCTGTACAAAATTTCAACTCATTTGGATGAGTTTTGGATAGGAATTCACCTATTCTTAACTAGGCATTAATGAGGCGTTTTTTAGTAAAAAGTGCACTAAGAGGTTGGAGCGGTCAAATCACCTCAACAGAGGCTGATATTTGGACCACTAACTTAGGGGGGTTATCATAACCCACTTGGAGAAAATGGTGTGGTTTAGGGTTGGTTTACTTTAGGATCCAAACTCAAACCCTAAATGGAGGATTTTGAGGGTTGTGAAGGACATGGGGGAAATTTCTCTCGTATTGCCTTGAAATTCATAAGAGTTGACATCAACATGATATAAATCATCTGGATGGAATCTTAGAGGATTTGGAGATAGGTAGATACCTCAAAACCCTAACCTTAGTTTTAGGGTAAAATACCAATTAAGTAAAATCTATCACTAAACATTATCTAAAAGCTGTGAAAATTGGGTAGAGTTCGTTTTGGGGTGGGTAGAATCTATAGAAATTTTACTGGAATTTTATGTTGTCTATTTCCAGCACTTCATTTGTAACGATTGTTATAGCCCTAATGGATGTTTTAATTATTTAAATCTTTCTGTTCATTGAAACCCCATGAAATCTTGGAAGTAAATGTTTTAGTTCAGAATGGTTGTTCCTGGATTTTTGTATAATTTTTAGTTGAGTAAATCTAGTATTCTTCACAAATGTTAAAAAGAGGTTTTGTGCTTTAAAAATTAATTATGGATGATATTTCTGCTTAAAAATTATGAAACTTGGCCAATACTATTTTTAAAGTTGTACCTGCATAATATAATTAATTCATAATTTTTGGATGGATATTCTTTGTACTTGATTCATAAATGACGAAAGGTAGAATATATTGCTAAAATAGTTTTAATGCTCTTTTGATAATAGAAATATTGTGATGCTTTTGATTTACCCTTTTGAGATATAAAAATATTTATAATAATTTTGTTGGACGTCTTGCATGAGTACTTAGGGTAGTTCATGTTCAAACCGGTAGCCCAAGGAATTTTGAGGAAATTAATTAAATGCCAGATAAATTAGGAAAATTATTGTTTTCTGATTATAGGCTAATCATATCATGATATACCTCCAGTAAATAAGTTAGGGCATTTGGATGAGTATTGGATCATTTCCTAACCGGTTCGACATATAGTCTTGGTTGGTCTGCATATAGAAAAATGTTAAATTGCAATAGGACATGATCTGGGATAGTTGTTGGAATTAGTCATCTTGTCTGGGTGGATAGATGTGGATGATTTCATAATAGAATGATATGACACTACTAGAAAAGTGAGTATTGGCTACACTTTTTTTGGCCAGGGACTAAAAATCGTGGCTAATACACTGATATTAGCCACGATTGAAAAAACCCTGGTTAATAGTTATTTTATAGCCAGGGTTATAAATAGTGTGGCTAATACATATGTATTAGCCATGAAAAATAATATTCATGGCAAAAAAGAGATTATTGACCTAAATTTTTTCACACTTTTTCATTTCCCGCTCGATCCTGCGCTTACTCTCTCGCTCCTCTTTGATTTCTTTCTCCCTCCTGTCCTGACAGCATTTCCTCCCTCCCGTCCTTTCAGCCATTTCCTCCCTACCGTCCCGAAACCCTTTCGACTTCCGGTACCCGATAACCAACACACGAGCTCAAAATCCCGCCTTATCGGCCCTCTTCACCGAGTTTGTCCTTATCTGCAGCAGTCGGCCAACTGATAATTCCCCCAGCTGTAAGTTTGCCGACCACTCTCCTTCCCTTGTGATGGCGCCGACCCGCCCATGTTTGAAGACATTCGCCGTCGCAATCATGATAGTGAAGATCTCCACCGCTACCACCTACGTTCGCGGATGCTTTGCCGCCACGATCGTGATCCTGAAGATTCCCACCACCACGATATTGTTCATGAAGAGTTCCACCGCGCAGTCATGATAGTGAAGACCTCCGTGCACGGCCACGTGCGGCCGCATAAGCTCGAGGATGGCCATATCTAATGGAGATTTCAAATTTTGGTTTACTGTTAATGTTTAATAATTTCTGTTTAATGATTAATTTCATGTTTATTGATGAAGATGAAGTCGTCCCGCAAAATTTTGAGAAAGCTCGCCGCAATCGCAAACATCGCTACAACCTCCGCTCGCGGCCACGCACGACCGCTTAGCTTTTGGATGGAGTTTACAAATGCAACTTAAATTAATATTTTAGCAATTTTAGTTTTAATAGTTTTAGTTTTCATTAAATGTTTTAATTGCAAGTTAATTAAGTGCTGATTATTAATTTTTTTAGTTAATGTAAACCTTTTACAGGCTATGGGGAGAATTGAAAAGCGCGCAGGTTTCATTTTGAGAATCCCGTGAAGAGCTTCCCTAGGGTTCGGGCGACTGGGAGCTGCCAGCCCCCTTGTGCGACTAGCTCGCCGCCAGCTCCGTTGGACGCCTTCTGCTCGCCCGACGACGACAACCGCGTCGCTGTCGTTCTCTCGCGGTGTGATTCCGGTGGGCTCGTGCAGCCTAACTCCCGTTCCGGTGTGATTCCCCGCGGATCTCGTGGAGAGAGACGGCGGTGCCCTTTCTTTGCCGAGTGGCCCGCCCACTGCATCATTGAGTGAACTTGGGTAACGAATCTCTCCACTTTTTGTGTGATTTCTCTTCCATTTGTTGAGTCTCATTTTTGAGTTCATTTGCATCGTATTTCTTGGTTGAGGCCGGTGTTGGCTCCGAATCATTGAGTTCTTTTGCATCGTATACACAAGATGAAGAGAGTTTCCAGCTACTACAAAAAACTTCAATGGTATTCGTGTTTTTTTAATCTTGTTTGGGCTATTTAGATTCTTTTGCTCATCTAATATCTAATTTTCCAGCTACTACAAAAAACTTCAATGATATTGAATGCTGGATGATTGTATTTGATTCGTGGCATATTTTTTGTGTGTTAATGCTCTTGGTTTTGTTGTTAAATTTTTTTACTGGAAAGGACTATTTTTTTTAGATCCAGGCGTTCCTTAACGCACTGTGAGATTTGGTTTCAAAGAAGTCTCAAAATCCACAACTATAGATCACCCTTGGCTTCGTTTTTATTGATAAATTTGGTCTTAGTGGGCATACGTGTGTAGCTATTTTCTGATTGAGTTATACCCTTTGGATTACAATTTTCCTAGAATTATTTTAGATATATGGCTGGTTTAAGTTGGAAATTGTTTAATTTTCTGCTGATTTGATAATTTTTACTGTGGTAATACTGTTTTGTTGGTTCTAATTTATTTTTCCAATTGAAAACTATGGAAGAAGTTTACTGTAACAGGGCTTGCCGGTGGTGAACTGTGGGAGCACTTGTCTGGAGTCTGCTTTTACAACGAAAAAGAAAGTGAACAGGAAAAAGGAAATATCTTTATTCAATATACCCAAATTAAGTAAGTAGTATTGTTCATTACTCAATTATTAACATGTTTAACATATCAGTAATGTATATTTTTTAATTGTTTGTAATTTAAAAATTTTCAAGAGAGGTCTGGCCTTAGGGTTTATTTTTTAATTGTTTGTAATTTGAAAATTTCCATCTTATCATGCTTTAAAGCCCTCCATAATTGTGCCGAAATCTTAAGCTCCCTAACCTTTCCTATTCAACCTATTCATACATCTTAAGCGGAATGGACCTATGGCCTCCAGGTTTTGGCTATAAATCAAGTTGATCTAGATGGTTTGCAAGGAAATTGGCAGTTCCTGGCAGAAGTGGTGATGATGCTAAGTGTATTGCACCACCCGAACCATGTTAATTAGATATTGTGCTGATGGAGACCAAAGGATTTTGGTTTATGAGTACATGCAACTGGGATCCCTTGATGACCATCTTCTTGGTATGATGCTCATCTTGGACAAATTTATAGCTGGAGATGATTTTACTGTATTTTGATAAATACTGCAAGAGGGTGAGCTGACTTTATTTTATTTAATAAAGTTTCTTTTGAAGCAGTTCTAGTAAAAGAAATCAAATTTTGCCCTTGTTTGCATTTTATAGAAAGAATTTTCTTATGCTTTGATGATATTCATATATCTTATTAATATGATCGTTGATTCTCTTTCGATTGATCTAACAGTCTCATTGCAATTGCGTGTATTCTTAGGTAAATATTATGTTTATGTATATAATACTGTTAAGAAGTTAAAAGTGTATGATAACATTTTAAAAGTAATTTTTTGCCTGTCTTGTGTATTACATGAATCTCTATATGATTGTTTCTTTTTTTGTAGGTCGTTGCATCAGGCACAGGTTCGAGGATTATGGGTCTATAATTTTGTTAGGTATGACTATCCCTGCAATTTATTCTTTTTAATTTTTTCTTGGTATTGCATGGTTTCTCCAAATGGTTGGCAAAAAAAGCTAAAGCTTGAGTTCCTTGTGTGTTCTTGAGATAGGGGCAAATGCAAATTATCAAATTTCAAGGCTGGGCATTAAAATTTTAATGCTAAACAGTTGTATTATAACAAATAATGAGCTCGAGTGTCATTTGTAGCGTGAAATTGTTGTTTTGTAGTTATTTTCAAATTTAAAATTGGTCTTCAGTCTTTCAAATTCGATCTTTTTCATTAGTTCTGTCCATTTCTCGTTAGTACCAACGCAGGAAGCAGACAGTATAGATTTTCTCCTCAAAATTTATTAATCCATGCCTCTCAAATATTGAATTCACTGCTTATTACTCACATTTGTTTCACTTATTTAGGTTGATTTTATTGAAAATCACAATATTCCTAGGTTTAATCTCGGTTAGGTTTTCTTGATATTTAAAATATTTAGATTACTATTAGCTTCCTTAAGACAACTTAAAATCTTGTCTGGTGAGTAAACGACTTCTTAGAGATGATTGTGAAAGGAAATTTCCTCATTGCTGTATAAACATTAAATTCACTTTGGATTCTTGTAAAAGGTTCGTCCAGATTTAAAGCCTGAAATATGAATTTTAGATAGAGTTTTGAGTAAAAATTATTAATTGCATGGGACACCAAATACTTAATGCTGCCATTGTCATGACAAAATAATAATTTTTTTAGCTGTTTTTCATGGATTAGAGTGTAGAGCATCTCTAACTAATTGTTTCTTGTACATTTCAGGCCATCAGCATCCGTGGATCCTGCAAATGGAGGGGAAGGCAAAAGTTGATGCAGATATCTCTTTGATTATTAGTATTAGTTGTTTTTGTGAGTGTAATATGTAGGTGTTTGCTTTTATTTCTTATGTAGTAGGACTACACACATTCTTGGAGGTTGCAAGCGAATTTGGACAAAACTACGCAAATTACGTGATCTGACATTATTGTCTAGTGTTTATTGATTCATTTATAATTAGAAGTTGGAATTTCATGAGATCTAGAGTATTTTGAATGTAATTTTTTTTAAAAAAACATAAATTAGTATTTGCCACGGCTTGTAACTGTGGCAAATAGTTTTTAAAAAATAATGAGTTCACTTTTAGCCAGGGTTTCATACCGTGGCTAATAGTTGGCTTATTTGCCACGGCAGTTTTTCCCCATGGCTAATACTATTTGCTACGGCTAATTCGTGGCTTAAAATTTTTAGCCACGCCGACTTTATCCACGGATTTTTCCCGTGGCTAGACCGTGGCTAAAGCTTTTTAGCCACGGTTTTGGACTTTTTGCCAGGGAAATTTGCCCTGGCCAAAAGTCTATTTTCTAGTAGTGTGATGAGTAGTGAGAAGTGGTGTTGGCTGGAGTTAAGAGGTGCTCGGGTTCGATGAAAGATCGTCTTTCCCGAAGAGAGGAAGGTTAAAAATCACCCTAGGTTAGTCTATTGTAAAATGAGAAGGGAATGGGTAAAGGGAATCAACCAATAACAATAAATGCCTTGCGAAAGGGAACAATGGGCTTCAGCTACCATCATTGTTCCTAGTGCCCTTTGAGAGCCCTTCACAGGGAATACCGGGGGCAGTCCTTGGTAAACGTAAACTATAATAACAAGCTGAAAAGAGTAACTTAGTAATTAGGATCTTATATATCACAAACACTGTTAGCATAGGAATATTGTTGAGAGCTTCGGATCGACTGGTTAATAGACGGACAGAATGGTCTGGGGAGCTTCAGCTCGATTGGTTAAGAGACGGACGTTTTGGTCCGGGGAGCTTCGGCTCGGTTTTTGTTTGATTACGATTAAACTTGCATGTACATACAAAGGAATATCTAAGGTGGTGGGTCTTTGGTACGGGGTTGTCTTAGCACCGACGCCAGTACGATTACTCGGCAAGTGTGGTTTTTACACTTCGCCAAAGCTAAGTACGACGGTCCAGTCGGCAAGAGTACGCAAGAGTCCGCTTTGTGCACCAAGCGTTGAGGCGTACGATAGGTCAGACCGGTAGTGATATAATAGTTTTGAGGTGGGCAAGGCCCAACCCACCGCTTCCGTCTGCCACTACGGAGGTATCCTGTGAGGTAACAGCTCCGAAAGGGGGAACTAAAGGTCTGTGTGTACAGAGTCGGGTGTGTTAGTTGCACTTGCATGTTCCATCATACCCACTCCCATGTCATAGCATAATCGATTCATTTTATTCTGACACCTAAATTATAAGTGGAATGGGACGCTTATACATTAGGACTTGCAAAACGACCCCTTGGTCTATAAGCTTGTGTGGGCGAGTTTATAAATTAAGGTTAAATTCTATAATTATATGCTGATGTTTGATAACCGACACCCCAATGTATAAGTGGTATGGGACACTTTATATGATGGGAGCCTTGCAGAAGATCCCTTGGGTTATGCGCTTCCGCACATAAGTTAAGGTTAGTTTACCTACATTCTGTTTCTGTCATATTTATTATAGAATTGCTAGTTTAGTTCCGCTGCCAGCTGTTCCTTTGATTTAATCTCCACCTTCATGTCCTTCCCTTTCTTCCTCACCACTCGGTACCTAGGAGCCATGGGGGAAGGAGTAGGGGATGATAGGGCTTAGTCTTTATGACTAACGGTTTTCGAAGCGCATCATTTTAGGGAATCGTGGAGCCCAGCACGGGGGAGCAGCCCCAGAGACCGGTGCACTTGGAGATGGGGTAGTCTAGCTACAGAGTTCATATAGCCGAGACCGTTAGTCTCGACCCTGAGTAGATGTTCTATTTTTTCTTTCGCATGAGTGATTTGTAGTGAGCACATGATGTACCGGGCATAAGCCCGTATTTTTAGTACTCTGATATATTATTATGTGGACACTCCCTTCATGGAGATTTTATTTCTATATATGTGATTATCTTGTGGACTTGCTTTTATGTCTTTTTGCTACCTTTCTGTGATCGAATTGGCCAGCAGAATTGGCTCTTTGTGGTGGTGACCCTTCAGGGCGTGAAGGTGTCATCGCAAAGTGGAAGTTCTGGGCCTAAGACCCCGATGTTTTAAACGAAAAAAAGGAGGTCTTACAGCCGATCACACTCATGCCTCCCTTCATATCCTTCTATTTTCTAGAATCTTCCCTCCTCACCTATAAAAGGAACCCCTCCCCTACTTTTTAGAAACCCACTTTTTTTAAGCAATTTTATGTTAAGAAGTTTAGTGAAGTTTTGGAGTTGAGTTGTAGAGAGCAAGAGAGCTAGTGAGTAGTTATTTTCTTTTCATTATTGTTGTAGTCTTTTCGTTATTGTAATCTTTTTTTAGTCTTAATATAATATTGTCCTTTCTAAATATTGTGTTCTCTTTTATTTTTGCAAGTAATGAAATTGAATTTCTTTCATCTTACTTTGATTTCAATTTCCATTATGAGTAGCTAATTTTCTATTAGCACTTAATCTTGAGGATCCATGATTTGAGATGAGAATCTTCCTTATTTTGTAATTTTATTTTTGTTAAATTTTGCTCGATCCTTCTTTGATTTATTTTGTGTCGACTCCGTATTTCTGGTATACGGTAGTAGGACTTTGATCTCATTTCATAGTAGTCGAGAGACTCGTTGATTTGAAAGATCGCTCAAAGAAGGAAGGAGTTGCACACAATCCTAGAGATAGGACAACATAAATCCTCCAGATTGGAGTCAAATCCAATAGTGCGGATCACTACGATAATGCAACTTTAGGCCTCTTTGATTTGTAAAGAGATTTCGATCAATGCTTCTATAAGTTAAGAGAATCAATGCTGTAGCGAGATTTTGTCTTTTTTTCGGATCTGTCACGGTCGAGTTTAATTCGCAATTATAAAATTACATTTTTATCTCTCTTATCTCTTTTTATGGTGAATCATAGATCAAATGCTATCTTTTAATCCATAGTTTTGTTTTAATTTCGTTTCAGTCAGTTCTAAAATTTTCAAAACCCCCACCAGAAATCGTACGGTAGGATAATAGTTGAAGCGTTAGTAACAGTACTTGACAGCCCCGAGTTTAAATACGACCTTGGTACTACAATTTGATAGGTGCACTTGCCTCTTTGGGTTGATAGTTGGTTCAATCCACAAAGTTTTTGGCGCCGTAGCCGGGGACTTCTTCGTCAATATTTTGAAAAATGCATTCGCTATTACTTCTGCAAAAATCCAAAAAAGAAAATTTTCTCGTATTCAAGTTTTTATTTCCTTTCTTTTCTTCTCTCCATTCTCTTTCAATTTTTTTTAGTGCATGACCCACACGAATCTGTCGCTACTTGTTTGTTGAAACCGAAAACTTGGTCTCTGTGGAGTTCGACCCTTGGGGAAGGGGTGGTCGCACTCCTACTTCGCTCCTGCAAGAAAAACGACAAGAAGAGGAAGAGTGCAAAGGACTAGACCAAGGGCCCGGCGCGGAGGTCCCACCACTATCCTGGAAGATCTCAGAGCGCTTCCCCTCCTTAGCCAAAAAGACGGTCTAAGGAAACTCAGAAAGCACTGGGATACTGGAGACAAGTCCCTTTCTGAGGTGCCCCCTTGGGTCCTATTTACAGATTTCCGGAAACGGCCTGCAAATAGCCAACCTCCGCTGTTCTAAACAGCTATGTGTAGCCCAGCTGGGCCTGCCAACAGCGTAACTCCGCTGTTATAACTTGCTACGGGTAGACCAGCGGGGGCAAAATGGTAAAAATACTTCACGGCTGAGGGGCGAGTGGCCATATGATGGCTGGTACTCGGCAAGGGTGCTGAGTACCGGGTGGAGTCGGTACTCGACGTCCCAGCTTGGCACTAAGCGAGAGTGAGCTCGGCCGGTCCTACCCGCCCGCTATTTGGCGAGCTCTCGCCTCCTGCCGGGACTGACACGCCAAAAGGCGCGGGTCGGGGCTGACTCGCCTAAGGGCGAAGGCCAAAGGTTGGCTCGCCCGAGGGTGCGGGCCGGGGCTGACCCGCCTGAGGGCGCAGACCGAGGGCTGGCCCGCCTTAGGGCGCGAGTCGGGGCTGACCCGCCTAAGGGGGAAGGCCGAGGCTGACCCGCCTACTCTCCCAGGTTCCCTCGGCGAACACGGGGTTATAAACAATCCCCGCTCTTTGCGAGTTTCGCAGGAGCTCGGAAAGAAACATCCAATCCCACGTGTTTGGCGGGGGCCCTGCTGAGCTTGAGGGAATCTTTGGAGGGGGTCCCACCTTTGCTCTATAAATAAGCTGCCGGACTTTTGATGAATACTCCTTTTCTTTGCCCACTTCCGTGATTTAAAAGCCGGAAGATGCCTATGTCCGAGGAGATGCGGGCGAGCTTGGCGGCTGTGAGGGAGGGTGCCCGGGAAGCGGCTCTTGAAGCAGCCCCGTGGTTGGCGCGCGGATCGCCCGACCCCCTATTCAATCCATTAAAAGGAAAGATCACCCGTAGGCCCCCACCGAGCAGTGACCCTGCTTTTGGTTCGGCCGGCAATGCTGATGTCGCTCCTGAGGAATGAGGTTTCCTTATTCGATCCGTCGCTCCTCCTGACTTTTCTTTTTGACAGTAGGATCCTCATGACGATAGGGCGGATAGGGGGGATCAGGGAAATCCCCTTTGGTGGTGATGGGTCGGGCTGCCAGTCCCCCTTCTCAGGAACATCTTCCTCCTGCAACTCCTCCGTCTCCAAGACCCCCTGGCTTGGGGAAACCATTTATTAACCCTGGAGGACCAGCATTCCAGGGTCGGCCGGGCTCTTCCCGACCTGCTGATGTTTCGGGCGATGTGCCGATGCCCGGTAACTCCCTTACTTTAGCCTGCTAATCAATTGCCGGCTTCCTCTAACTTCGACTCCGCAGGTTACAAAACGGTCTCTTCTGACGTCGAAATGAGTAAGGGATATTTGCCTCCCCCCGATCTGGACGGCATCGCAGGTTATCTGGGCGACCCGCTGGATACCGCGAGGATAAAGACGCAAGTGACGCGATTATTTCAGAAACACACGCTGCTACTACATGAAATCTTTGATAGAGTAGAGAAAGACAAAGCTGAGACGGAGGAGTGACTGATGGCTTTGGAAGGAGCTGGGCGAACTGCTGACGAGGATGGAGCAATGTCGCCGGGCGCGCACATTACGTGGGCCGAGGAGAGGCTTAGGCCGGTCTCGGAGCAGGTTGATCTGACCCAGCGGGAGCTGACGGCGGTCGCGAGTATCACTATCCTTGCGTGCCGCCCCAATTCGGCAAGTGGGGGCGGGGCAGATTGAAATGGATTCAGTACTGAGCCGTCTGCCTCGCTCCCGTTGGTGCCTGCTGCTATTCGCTGGGTACGAGTTGCCTCGAATCTTGATCAAAACTATCGGAATCGCAAATATTTGCTTGAAAATAATTATTCGTCTGTAATAATTTAGGACCTATCCCGCCCGCTTATGGGCGTCCGCTCGCTGTGCTTTTTCTTTTGGCTGCTCTGTTCTAACTTTGTAAGTGATGAGGGTGAGGCGAGCCGGCTCCGCCAGTTCGCCTTCTTGCTTGCTCGGCGTCGCGGAGTTAGCCTTCCTGGGCCTTAATCGCATCTATTCTGGCGGTAGCAGGCCGACTTCCCGCGGGTCTTCCTCTTAAGGGCTTGCGCGCAACTCTTGGCGAAGCCCGCGTCGCTCGTTACTCTCTCTCACGCGGAAGCGAGTGCGGGCGGCTTGCGGTCGAGAACCTCTCGCGGCTGACCTGTGAGTCGATGAGGATCCCGGTCGGGTTCAGAAGTTGAAGCGTCGGCGTTAATCTTGCTATCCGCACTTTTCCTGCCACTGAGGTTTTTTTCCCGCCCCTTTTCTCTCTATAAATAGGCTCCGCCGATCTACTTTTCACCTACCGCATTAAAATCTTCTTCTTTCTTTCCCCGCGAGGAACTTCCCCCCTCTTTTTTTGCTTAGTGCACCTCTCACAAAATTGTTGGCGACGGCGGCAGCGGTGAGGCGGATGGGAGGGGAAAGTGTTCTTGGGCCTTTTCTGAGCACGATTTCCCTCCCGACGCTATCACTGAACAGGAATTCCAAGAGGCCCTTGGCCAATTCGTCCCGCCAGGCTTTGAGGCGACGCGGCCCGAGACGAGCGAGCGCATAAATGATCTTTCGGCAAAGGAGCTTGCGATTCCCACCGCCCATTTTGAGGCGGGTCTTCGGCTGCCCTTGTGGCCGAAAATCCGTTAAGTCTTCAAATATTTCGGGGTTGTCCCTAGAAAGATGACCCCTAACTCTGTCGCGCTGGCGGTCGGGTTCGCTTGCTTACTTCGAGAGGAGAGGATCGAGTTCAGCCTCGCTATCTTCCGCAAGCTGTTCTCCTTTCGGACGAACAAGGATGGAACCGTCTGCTTCGCTAGCAGCCAGGCGAAGGTGCGGGTGACAGTGAACAAGAGCCACAATTTGCTAAAGAAGTTCATCTTCGTCAAGGGGGACTTCGACAACGTCCCCCTCTCGCCGATCCAGCTCGGCGAGGCGAGCTACCGTCCGCCGACTTTGGGGGGCCATGAGGCGGCACTATTCAGGTTCTTCGCCGGGAAGAACTTTGAAGTGGCCTACCTACGCAGGAACCTGGACGACCTCGTCCCCGTCCCACCCGGTGAAGGTAAGTGATTCGACTGCTTCCGTTTTTCAAAAAACCATCCTTTAGAAAAATCTTAAGTCCCACGCTTTTGCAGGAGAGCGCGACATTCCTCTCCATCCTCCCTATGAGAGCGCACGACTCGCATCTGGCGAGCTTGCCCGGGCCGAGGCGGCTGCCGCCGCACACCGTGAGCTATCCCCATTCCCCCAAAGCAACAAGTCGCGAGCGAGCCCAGGAGCCGCCACCGCCCAAGAAGTCGAAGAAAGCGAGTGATGTGCCTCTCCCGGCTCGCGACAAGGGCAAGGCTCCTGCTGATCAACCATCCACTGATTCTCTTCCCCCTCGCCCCTCGGCCACTCCGGCCATCGGCCTAGCTGATGCGGGGGCAGATACGTTGCGGCCAAAAGAAGGGGGCAAGCCAGCAGGGAAGCTAGTCCCCCGGGGCATCGCAACTTCGGATACCGGGAGGGGCCCTTGGATGAGCTCGGAGTCCCGCTACTTCAGTGGGACAAGGAGACCAACCAGGTGTTCTTACCCTCGGCACTACCGAGTTGGGTGGAGCAGGAAACCGGCAGTGGGGATGCATTCAACCTCTTCTTCGGCGTCTACAGGCGAGAGGATGCCGCTTGTTGGAACACCCTATTACTAATTTGGGTAAGGATCACTATGCTTGTCTTAGGAATCCCAGTTGACCTAGTTGTATAGTTGAGAAGGTCAACATTAGAATGAGTCTAGGGCTTAGAACTTAGGTTTGGAGCTGCCCCCAGGACCATTCCAAGATAAAGGTTGAAGAGCTAAGTCTAAGGCAATTTTCGTCGAGCTCAGGTCGACGAATCGTCGAACTCCGTTCGACGCTCTCTGAGCTCAACTTCAATAAATCGTCGAACTCCGATCGACGATCTTCGAGCTCAGATCGACTATCTGCTTTTGGCTAGCTTCTACTTAGTCGTCGAACTTCCCTCGACTATCTTCTAGCTCAGTTCGACGATCCCTCCTTCAAGTTATTTCTCAGGTCGCTGAGCTCGGTTCGATGATCTTCGAGCTCAGATCGACGTTTTCTGTCTGCTTGTCTCATTTCATCTCTGAGCTCAGTTCGACGATCGTAGAGCTCAGATCGACGTTTTTTTTTGAGAGATCGATGCTTTCAGGAATTCAAATGCTGCTGTTCTTTGGAATGTTTTTGAATATTATCAGCATTTATGTCAGAAGATCTCCCAGCCGTTTGTCTTTATTCTGGAGCAAGTTTCAAGGAATTATTCAGAGAATGTTTGCTGGACTTTCCTCTAGAAGACAAGACTCTTTTTGGAAGACATTTATGACTCCCAACGGCTAATTTGGACAAGAAAACTTCAGAAAATTTCAATTCCTCTCTTCTGTGTTTTCAAGATATACAGAATACACAAGAGAAAACATACATAGATTGACAAGAAAGAAAGTGAACACACAGAATAGAGAATACTGATAGCAGAAGAACAACAGAAGAACTGTGACTTCAAAAATCTTCTTGCTGACTGAAAAGTGTTCACAATCTCATCTCAGAACTCCAGACACCTCATTTTTCAGCCTTCTTGCTGAAACCATCCTTTGCTGGAGATCAAAGTTCTGAAGACCTATCACCCTAGAGCAAAGCTTCTTTTCCTGAACCTTTCTACATCTCAGGGGGAGCTTTGACATCATCAATCCACTTGTGCTTCTCTCATTTGATTGAGAACAGAGAAGACACCCTTCACTCTTATTTTTCTTTTCCTGCTGTAAAAGGGTTCTTGAACTCCCTTCAAAAGTTCTGTCTGGTTCTGTGAGCCTTGTCAAAACTCAGTGGTGGCAAGACACCTTACCAAAAAATCCAGTTTTGGTTTTTGAGCACCTTATCAAAAGCTCATTTGTGTCAGGACACCTGATCAACTCATCCTGAGTGGATTCCTACCAAGGGTGGTAGAAGAGTGGATGTACCCAGGTTTTTGGGGAACCACTATATTTCCTTGTGTCTTCTGGTTTGTTTGTGTGATTAGTTTGCTGTGTGCTGTGCTTTTTTACTTCTTAGTTTTTAACTTCTTACTAGCACTCTACACTATATCATAAATTGAATTTTATATGTGCTATTTATTTCAACTGTGAAAAACTATTTTAAAATACTCTATTCACCCCCCCTCTAGAGTTGAGATAGATCTTACCCTCAATTTCAATTGGTATCAGAGGAAGGTTGGTTGCTCATACAGGCTAACACCTGAACCAAAAAGATCCTTGATAAGATCAATCTCTTAAGGGGATTATTTTCTATTCATCTATCTTTTTATTTAAAGACATGGCACAGAACAAAGATTATGCAAGCACCAGACCACCAGTGTGCAACCTTTCTAAGTTTGCACTCTGGAAGGCAAGGATTAGATTATACATGAATTCTATTGATGAAGACATTTTCAATTCTGTCTTGACAGTTTGTCCAACTCCACCAGCAAGCTCAAGTACAAGTGCTGTTCCACCTCCTTCTGGAACAGATGCAGATATAAAGAAGTGGAAGACTGCAGATGCTAAGGCTATGAACATCTTAGCCCAAACAATGTCTGATGAAATTTTTCAGAAGGTAGCTGAATGCCACTCAGCCAAAGAAATCTGGGACAAACTCTCTGAAATTGTCTCAGGATCTGCTGATGAAAGGAAAGATAGAAGATCTCATCTGATAAGCCAATATGAGAACTTCAAAAAGGGAGAAGCTGAATCAGTGGCTGACATGTACAATAGACTAAGTCTAATTGTCAATGAGCTAAAAACCCTAGACAAAGAAATCTCACTGACTGAGCTGAATGACAAAATCCTGATGTGCTTCCCCAGCACTTGGGATTCAAGAATCTGGCCAATCAAGGATGCCAGAAGTTTAAATGAGATTACTACTGAAGCTCTCCTGGGCAAGCTCAAATCCTATGAGCTGCTCATTAAAAATAGAGAAGAAGAACAAAAGGCTACCTCTCCAGCCACAAGGAAAGAAAAGACCATAGCCTTCAAAGCTGTAGAAGAGGAGCCTGAAGATAAAGCTACAGGAAATGATGAGCTCATAAGTCTACTGGCCAAAAGATTCTACAAGATGGCCAGAAAAGACTTCAGAAAGAGACCATACAAGGGTCATGATAAACCAAGGTATGATAAATCAAACAACAATAAAGAAATTATATGCTTTGGTTGTAGGAAACCAGGCCACATTGTGCCTGACTGTCCAGAAAACAAGAATAAGGACAAGAAGGAAAGAAGAGAAAGAAGAAAAGAAAAGGATTACAAGAAGAATAGCTCAGACAAAGCCTCCTCCAGCAAGAACAAACATACAAGGAAGGGCTTTGTTGCTGAGACATGGAGTGAGACTGAAGAAGAATCTGAAGCCTCATCCAGCTCTAGTGATGATGAGGATGATGCAGATGAAAAAGAATTTTGCATGATGGCTATCAATGCCTCACAGCAAAACTCTGATGAAGAATCAGAATCAGATTCAGAAACTCAACCAGATGAAGATCAGGTAATCAACTCTTTTGTTTTAATTCTGAGGACTTCAAAGATGAATTTAAGACACTGTGTCTAGATCTATTAAAATCTGAGAAGGAGATAATCTCTCTCAGGAATCAATTATCTGAGCATAGTGTCCTAAACTCAAAGAACCTCAAACTCTCTGAGGAGTTAGAATGCTGTAGGGAGGAGATAGCCTCACTGAAAAGTGAACTATCAAAGGCCAAAAAGTTTGAAGAATCCCTAAATGGGAGAAGTATCAGACTGATGGACATCACAAGTACAGTGAACTCTAGATTTAATAGCACACTGGGCTTGGGTGCCTCATCCAGCCAACCTATAATTTTGACAACTCCAATCAAGTTTGTCTCTGACAAAGGAAAGGGAGTAATAGAGGTACCCAGGAAGAATGCAGATCTGTCAGGGAAAAATTTAGTTCAACAGATGGCGTCGAGCAGAGCTCGACGATCGTCGAACAGAGCTCGACGATCTAACTACAGATCGTCGACCTCAGCTCGACGATATCCAAACTCTGAACTTCAGCATAATCGATCTTCGAACAGAGATCGACGATCTGACCCAAGATCGTCGACCTCAGTTCGACAATCGTCGAACAGAAATCAGGACTGTGAACATTCCTTCAATGGCACATCTAGATTCAATCCTAGAAGTCCCACATCCCAAGGCTTTAATCCCTATACTGAATGGATAGTACCTCCTAGGAGATACCATCCTGAAGGTTATAAGGATCAACCTGGGATGTCCATTATTTCAGAATTCAAGGGATATCAACCTAGGCCCAAGGTTAACTGGGTCAAAAATAAATAAGCTGTTTTTGTGCAGGTGAAGACCTATCCAGCATCAAACCATCAATGGTATCTGGATAGTGGGTGCTCAAAGCACATGACAGGGGACAAGGACAACTTCACTTCCTTCAAAGCCAAGCTTGGACCCAAAGTAATTTTTGGAGACTCAAGCTTTGGAACTACAAAAGGATATGGTGTAGTCCAAATTGGCTCAGTCACATTCAAGAAGGTGGCATATGTTGAAGGACTCAAGCACAACTTGATAAGTATCAGTCAACTGTGTGATGAAGGATATCAAGTGACATTCAACAAAGCCATATGCAAGGTCAAGTCAGAGGACAACACAATTGTGTTGACAGGTAACAGAAGAGGTAACATTTACTTGATGGATTTTCATTCACCTGTAGTAGATATTTGCCTGTTCAATTCCATTTCAAAATCTAATGTTTTATGGCATAAGAGACTAGGGCATATTAACCTTAGAACCATTGCTAGGCTATCCAAAGACAACTTTGTTAAAGGACTACCTTCTGGTCCCTACAAGAAGGAAGGACTTTGCAAGGCTTGTCAATTAGGCAAGCAAACTAAAAGTAGTTTTAAATCAATTAATAAAAGTGATTCACCTAGGATTTTGTACCTGTTGCACATGGATCTTTTTGGACCCATATCTGTACAAAGCCTAGGAGGGAAATCCTATACTTTAGTGATTGTAGATGACTTCTCAAGATTCACTTGGGTATTCTTTCTGAGGAAGAAGTCTGATAACTTCAAGTGTTTGACAGATTTTCTCAAATGTATTCAGATTGAGTTCAACACTCACATTGCCCTGATCAGAAGTGATCATGGGACAGAGTTTGATTCTCTTCTCATGCAAGAGTTCTGTCAAAGGGAAGGGATCAGGCACACTTTCTCAGCCCCTAGAACTCCTCAAAAAAATGGGGTAGCTGAAAGGAAAAATAGAACACTCATTGAATCTGCAACTACATTATTGGCAGATGCTCACCTACCTCTGTCCTTTTGGGCTGAGGCAGTGAACACCTCCAACTATGTGTTGAACAGAAGCCTGATACACAAACTGAAGGGCAAGACTCCCTATGAATTGCTCAAAGGGAAGAAACCTAAAATAGGCTATTTTAAAGTTTTTGGTTGCACTTGTTTTATTCATAACAATGACAAGAAATATCTAGCAAAATTCCAAGCTAAAGCTGATGAAGGAGTATTTCTGGGATACTCCATGATCAGCAAGGCCTATAGGGTTTATAATAAATCTTCCTGTAAAATTGAAGAATCTGTTCATATTATTTTTGATGAAGCTAACATGTCCTTCAAGGAGAAGAATGCTTCTACCATAGAACCTTTGCAGGCACATTCTCTAGCTGAAGACTTGAACAAATTGCAAGTTGCTGAAAAGAATGAGAGCAGTGATGATGAAGAAGAAGTTCAACATCTTGAAGAAAATCATCCTGAAGAGCCAGCTGCTGTCCCACTAGAGGAGACAACAACAACACAGGCTGGTGAACAATCAACACTCCTGTTGACCTAGTAACAACAAGAGATCATCCAATCACCCAAGTAATTGGAGAAATTTCAGCTGGTGTGCAAACTAGAAATCAGGTCAACCAGAACCTGATGCACACTTGCTTCCTATCTCAAATTGAGCCTCAATCCATACAAGATGCAGAGCAAGATCCACACTGGATCATTGCAATGCAAGAGGAGTTGCATCAATTTGAAAGGAACAAGGTTTCGGAACTAGTGCCTAAGCCAAAGGATCATCCCATTGTTGGAACAAAGTGGGTATTCAGGAACAAGCTGGATGATCAAGGAGTTATAGTCAGAAACAAGGCAAGGCTAGTTTCTCAAGGGTACTCTCAACAAGAAGGAATAGACTATGATCAGACATTTGCACCAGTTGCAAGGTTGGAAGCCATCAGAATATTCCTAGCCTATGCTGCTCACAAAGGTTTCAAAGTGTATCAAATGGATGTAAAGAGTGCATTTCTCAATGGGGACATCAAAGAGGAAGTCTATGTTAGACAACCTCCATGTTTTATCTCTCTAACTCACCCTGATTATGTTTACAAATTGCATAAAGCATTATATGGTCTCAAGCAAGCTCCTAGAGCATGGTATGAGACCCTAGCATGCTTTCTTCTGGAAAATGATTTTGTTAGGGGGAGAGTAGACCAAACTCTTTTTATTAGAACCCATAAGTCCCATACCCTACTAGTGCAAATTTATGTAGATGACATTATTTTTCGTTCTACTGATTCAAAATTGTGCAAAAAGTTTTCCAAGCTTATGCACTCTAAATTTGAAATGAGTAGCATGGGTGAGCTGTCCTTCTTCTTAGGACTGCAAGTCAAGCAACATGCTGAAGGCATATTTATTTCTCAAACCAAGTATGCAAAAGAATTGGTTAAGAAATTTGGTATGTCTGATGCATCATGTATGAAAACACCCATGCCCTCAAATGCTGTAATAGATGCTGATGAACATGGGAAACCTGTTGATCAGACAACATATAGAGCAATAATTGACTCTTTATTGTACCTTACAGCTAGTAGGCCTGATATAATGTTTGCCACATGTATTTGTGCTAGATTCCAAGTTAGCCCTAGAGAGTCACATTTAATCTTAGTTAAGAGAATTCTTAGGTATGTTAAAAGTTGTCCAAATCAAGGTCTCTGGTATCCAAAAGATTCAGCATTTGATTTAACTGGATTTTCAGATGCTGATTATGCTGGATGCAGAATAGACAGGAAAAGCACCAGTGGAACTTGTCAGTTCCTTGGTGATAGACTTGTCTCTTGGTTTTGTAAGAAACAAACATCTGTGTCAACTTCAACTGCTGAAGCTGAGTATATGGCTACAGCAGTTGTTGTTCACAAATATTATGGATACAGAATCAGCTTCTAGACTATGGTTACAACTTAGAGAAGTCAAAAATTTTCTGTGATAATACTAGTGCTATCTCTATAGCACAAAATCTAGTCCTCCATAGTAGGACAAAACACATAGAAATTAGGCATCACTTTCTAAGAGATAATGTAGAGAAAAATAAAATTGAACTTCAATATATTCCTACTGATTTGCAAAGGGGAGATATTTTCACCAAGCCTTTGGATGAAAAGAAACACACCTTCTTCCTCAATCAGTTAGGCATGTTAGATGGAGGAAGCCTAAATTAAATTACAAGATTTTGTAAAGCTAAAACAGACCAAGACTAGGCTAAAAATTTCCTCTCTTTTTGTGTCTGTAGAATAAGTTCTGTCTCTGAACTGAGCTCGACGTTTTCCCAGAAAACGTCGAACGGAGATCGACGGTTCTTGAGGCGTCGATCTGAGTTCAGCGCCGCCATTTAATCTAGGCTTTCCTTCTGTCTGCTCCTTGGTCGTCGAGCGGAGCTCGACGCTCTCAATAACGTCGAACGGAGTTCGACGCTATTGGCGTCTCTTCAAATTCCCTCTGTAGCCCAAATCGTCGAGCTGAGTTCGACGCTTCTTCGAACTGAGCTCCACGATTTTCCTTTTTCGCGTCGAACCCTAATATAAATTTTTTTTCAGCCGTCGTTCTCCTTTTGCGCTTTCATACTCTGCAACTTTCTTTCTTTTCCCTCCAAATTCTCTACGCTTGGTCGTTTTTGGTTTTCTGTTGCAGGTGAATATGGCTGAATCAAGTGCTGCTATTGCTAAGATGAAGTTCGACACAGGATTTGACATCGACATAAACTCCTTCGATGGAAGCGACCAGCGCTTCAAGGACATCCTAAACTTATTCAGAGAACAACAGCTGACTCCAATAATGACTACAAGGATGAAGATCGCCTCAGAAGAAATTAAAGAGTGGTGTTATACCGCAACAGACGAGACTGAGAATTCTGTTGTCGGCACCATTAAGGGGACTCCGGTCCTTCTATCCCCGGCTCTTTTAACAGAAGTTTTTCAACTCAATACTGGAGAAGACTCCATTGAACTGTCTGGAGAGGAGTATGACTCCATGCTGAATAGGATGGGTCACAATGCAGTCAACCCTCATAAGCTATTGAAGAAAAATCTGGCTATAGAATTTCAATTCCTGGCTGATGTAGTTGGGAAGGTGCTGCTGGCCAAGCACTCAGCTCATGACACCATATCCAGATATCAGTTCTGCCTGATGGGAGCTTTATTAGATAAGAAACACCTTGACTGGGGCTCCATCTTCTTCACTCTGATTAAGAAGAAGATCAATAAGACTGCAGTTAGTTGTGGGAGAATCTTAGGGGTCTATCTGCACAACAGGTGCCCTGACCTTTTAACCTCCTCTGGCATGTTCATCAATGCATCTAAGAGGCTTTCCTGTGCCCTCTTCAGTAAATGGGACAGGCAGATCATAAACCCCTCCAGGGCTGCTGCACCACTTCATTCAGGCACAAGGACTATTTCAGTCACTCCTCCAGCAGAAGAGTTGCCTGCTTCTTCCCCTCCTCCAGCTATATCCACCCAAGCCGTCACCTCCTCACCACCAGTCACCACCATAATCATCTCATCCCCAATTACCATTTCCTCACCTATGTCATCCCCTCCACTATCCACCTCAGAGGAATTCCATCCTCTCTTTTCCTATTCAACCTTCACCCTACCATCCTTCTCACTTATAGTTGATTCCTTCATGGATGATTCACCCTCTACTCCTCCTGAGCTACCCTCAACCTCCTCCTTTCAACAAATGCTCCATGACATTCTCTCTCAACCCTCCTTCACACCCTCTCTTACTTCCCCTATCTCCACCTCAACCTCCTCTATCTCCATTATTCCATCTTCTGAACCAACCATTCCCTCTCCACCTTCCTCCACATTTTCAGCTTCAGCCACCATCCCTCCATCCACCTTTGCTCCTACCTCTGCTCAAGCCCCACTTGAGCATGTAGATCTTCCTAGTTTGGCAGACAGGTTGTATGAGTTGCTAGCTCCCAAGCTGACATCTCTACTGGAGTCTTCCCTGGCTCCACTCCTGAAGCAAGTCCAGGAGCTATCTACCAAGCTTGCCTCCCTTTCCTCCTCCCAGGCTATCCCTTCTTTTGGGTGCCTTGATTCACCTCTCTCTGAACCAAGGCAGGGGGAGATGCCTTATGAAGAAGTGGATGTGCCAGCTGCTGATCATATGTCTGCTCCAGCTCCAGCTCTTGGATGTGCTTTTGCACTGAATCTGCAGAGGCTGCTATCTATATTTGATACAGTCCATTTCAGCTGTCTGCCTGCAACTCCTACTGAAGATTTGTCTAAGGCCATTGTGCCTGTATCTATCTATGATCCCAGCCATATTGATTCCTACATCAAGTCCTAGAAGGCTGTGGATATCTCTGATGCTGCTACTAAGGCCACTGTGCCTCTTTCTGTTGAAATTGCTGCTGCTGCTACTGCTGACATAGAGATGATTCCAGCAACTGATGCTGATGAAATTGCTGTTGAGACTGCTGATAAAGAGCTTGCCTCATACTTAGTAGATCCCACTCCTGCTGTTGCTGCTCCTGCTCTAGTGTCTGCTGCTGATTCTGTCTGCTCTGCTGCTGCTCTCTCTCCTCCTGCTCCTGCTGTTTCTGCAAAGCTTAAAGCTCAAGAAGAGCTTATCAGAAGAATTGATGATCTGTATGATCAACCTCAAAGCTCTGAGAGTGATCAGTACAGGACTGATTCTGATGATTCTGCTAGCACTATTGCCAAGAAGAGAAAAGCTAGAAGTAAAGCAATGATGTCAGTCCCTCATGCCAAAGCCAAAGACTCCAATGATATTCCATACTACATCCTGCATGACTGCCCCATCTCTGAGCCATGGATGCAATTCTCCAAGAACCAACTGAAAGCCATGAAGAAGAGAAGGAAGCTTAATAAGTATGAAAAAGGCCCTTCTCAATATCAGCCTCCTCCTCCTCCTCCTCCAGATTCTGGATCAGGCTCAGCCTCTCAAGCTCCAGCTTCAAGACAAAGCTCCTCTCAATCCTATCCTAGATATTACCAAAGGGGACAACATCAAAGAGGATTTCAACCCAGAAGGGGTAATTACAGAGGAAATCAAAGAGGACAAAGATCCTATCAAAGGGAAGGACAAGGCCACTCTGACTCTACTTCAGGTCCTTTCCCTTACAAGCTGAAAGACACAGTTGCTTCAAGGATTTCTCCTGCTTCTGAATCTCTCAACAGATATGAACCTCCTGTTCCATTTGAGGATCCTGAGAACAACCCTGTGTCCTGGACAGCTAGGATGAAAGAATTGGCTGCCCTTGACCAAATAAAAAGGGCCAGAGAACAAGGCAAAGAAATCTCCAGCATAACAACTTTATCAGAGCAGAGAAAGAAAGAACTGGAAAGATATGCATCAAGGAAATTTTTCAACCCAGAAGATTACATGAAGCTGCACCCAGAGGCTGTAGTTCCAAGGCCAAGATCTCAAACTTCTCTAGGTGCAGATGATGATAGAAGATCCAAGAAAGAAGCTCTAAATCCTAACAGAGAAATTTTGTTTAAAAAGGGAACTGATAGGAAGTGAACTGTGTAAGCTAAACATTTCATCCACCTTTGGATATCTGCTGCTATTTATCTGTGATCTGCTTTGCTGCTATATATCTTCTCTGCAATTTTGTATTAGCTTCTGTATTGTTGTATGCTTTTCATTCCCTATGATTGTCTGTAAATAGTAATCCTAACCCAAATAGGGGGAGATTGTTGGAACACCCTATTACTAATTTGGGTAAGGATCACTATGCTTGTCTTAGGAATCCCAGTTGACCTAATTGTATAGTTGAGAAGGTCAACATTAGAATGAGTCTAGGGCTTAGAACTTAGGTTTGGAGCTGCCCCCAGGACCATTCCAAGATCAAGGTTGAAGAGCTAAGTCTAAGGCAATTTTCGTCGAGCTCAGGTCGACGAATCGTCGAACTCCGTTCGACGCTCTCTGAGCTCAACTTCAATAAATCGTTGAACTCCGGTCGACGATCTTCGAGCTAAGATCGACTATCTGCTTTTGGCTAGCTTCTGCTTTGTCGTCGAACTCCCCTCGACTATCTTCTAGCTCAGTTCGACGATCCCTCCTTCAAGTTATTTCTCAAGTCGCTGAGCTCGGTTCGACGATCTTCGAGCTCAGATCGACGTTTTCTGTCTGCTTGTCTCATTTCATCTCTGAGCTCAGTTCGACGATCGTAGAGCTCAGATCGACGTTTTTTTTAGAGAGATCGACGCTTTCAGGAATTCAAATGCTGCTGTTCTTTGGAATGTTTTTGAATATTATCAGCATTTATGTCAGAAGATCTCCCAGCCGTTTGTCTTTATTCTGGAGCAAGTTTCAAGGAATTATTCAGAGAATGTTTGCTGGACTTTCCTCTAGAAGACAAGAATCTTTTTGGAAGACATTTATGACTCCCAACGGCTAATTTGGACAAGAAAACTTCAGAAAATTTCAATTCCTCTCTTCTGTGTTTTCAAGATATACAGAATACACAAGAGAAAACATACATAGATTGACAAGAAAGAAAATGAACACACAGAATAGAGAATACTGATAGCAGAAGAACAACAGAAGAACTGTGACTTCAAAAATCTTCTTGCTGACTGAAAAGTGTTCACAATCTCATCTCAGAACTCCAGACACCTCATTTTTCAGCCTTCTTGCTGAAACCATCCTTTGCTAGAGATCAAAGTTCTGAAGACCTATCACCCTAGAGCAAAGCTTCTTTTCCTGAACATTTCTACATCTCAGGGGGAGCTTTGACATCATCAATCCACTTGTGCTTCTCTCATTTGATTGAGAACAGAGAAGAAACCCTTCACTCTTATTTTTCTTTTCCTGCTGTAAAAGGGTTCTTGAACTCCCTTCAAAAGTTCTGTCTGGTTCTGAGAGCCTTGTCAAAACTCAGTGGTGGCAAGACACCTTACCAAAAAATCCAGTTTTGGTTTTTGAGCACCTTATCAAAAGCTCATTGGTGTCAGGACACCTGATCAACTCATCCTGAGTGGATTCTTACCAAGGGTGGTAGAAGAGTGGATGTACCCAGGTTTTTGGGGAACCACTATATTTCCTTGTGTCTTCTGGTTTATTTGTGTGATTAGTTTGCTGTGTGCTGTGCTTTTTACTTCTTAGTTTTTAACTTCTTACTAGCACTCTACACTATATCATAAATTGAATTTTATATGTGCTGTTTCTTTCAACTGTGAAAAACTATTTTAAAATACTCTATTCACCCCCCCCCCCCCTCTAGAGTTGAGATAGATCTTACCCTCACTTTCACTGCTGTCTATGGAGAGGAGGCAAAGCGGGTGCTGATCTACAAAAGTGCGCGGGCCGAGCTTCGTAGCCTAGAGCTGGCCCATATGGTCGACCGGCGGTGCCTTCGGTTGGACAAGAACGTCCTGTCCCTTGACAAGATATTCGATGAGAAGGAAGCGGCCCGCAAGCTCGCTCGAGAGGAGGCGGACGAACTGCAGAAGCGGGCCGAGGCATCCGATGCCGCCCTTGCGTAGTACCTGGGGGTTGTGGTAAGTTAGCTAACTCGCGTTGGCCTTCCCTCATTTTGCGCGGTTTGACCCAGTGACTTTCCTTTTCACAGGACGCGGCGACGGCTAGCCGGCTGGGTACAGAGATCACCACCATTTAGTAGGAGAAGCAGGCACTACAGGCGCGGGTGGATGCACTGGAGGCTGCCGCGGCTGCGCCGCCGCAGTCTATAAGCGGCTGTCAGCTCGCTCATTACAGCGATTACGAGATCGAGGTGATGATGCAGAAGAATGCGGCCAGCGCGACGAAGTACAATTTCCAGATGTTGCAGTGGGCCAACCTACTCAGGAGCAGTTGTGCTAAGCTATCGGCGAACAAAGTGGTACCAGAGCTATTCCTCCCGGTACCAAAGCCGGGCGGCCCCCTTTCATCCTATATGAGGTAACTCGCCGCTTAGGGCTCGCCTCGCCGAGGGCTTGCACTCACTTGATTTTCTTTGTAGCAATGTCGAGGGCCAATGCCTGGGTTTTTGTAATTTTTCTTTTTGATAAGTCTTAGTGTAATCAGAAACCTTTGATTCATTCCTATTGCTGTAATGTAAATGTTTTCTTTTTCCGCGCTTCGCCACTTGCTTCTCGCATTCGCTGTTTACATTCTGCATCGAATGTTCATTCTTTGACTTTACTGCCGCGGGCGAGTGAAGCCGTCTGTTCGCTCTATATTGGGAATCTTGACTTAGGAGCGTGGGGAACGTTGGGTAGTCATGGGGCGGACGGGCGACTCGCACCCTCTGTCCGGGCTCGCTGCTATTCTCTTACCGCAGAGCGGGCGAGTAAGGCCGGGTTATTGCGCTAAAGGGCCTCGCGAGGGTCGGCCTTTCCAGGAGTCTTGGTGTAGCCAAATTCTCGGCACCCGCGTCCTTTCCTCGGGCCTCGCCGAATGACAGGCTGCAACCGACACTCCCAGCTCGCCGATTCATTGGGGTCTTCTTGCCGGCCCGTCGGCCCAATCATTCATGACGCGGGCAGCGAACTCCTTCCCTTATGCGCTGCGCCTTCTGGAGCGTCCCGCCTTAGCAAGACGGCGGGAGGGTCCGGGCGGACTCCTGGAGTGATGTCCGCCCGATCCTTGTGGCTTGGCAGGGTCCATCAGCTGAAATCAGCTGGAGATTAAACTTGCTTCTCCGAGTGTCATCCAGCCCTACAACCTTGGTGGGAACCTGGCAGCGGGATCTGCTCGGGGTCTGGGGCAGACTCCTCCGAGTGACATCCAGCCCTGCCAGCTTGATGGGAGCCTGGCAGTGGGATCTGCTCGGGGTCTGGGGCAGACTCCTCCGAGTGACATCCAGCCCTGCCAGCTTGGTGGAAGCCTGACAGCGGGATCTGCTCAGGGTCTGGGGCAGACTCCTCCGAGTGATATCCAGTCCTGCTAGCTTGGTGGGAGCCTGATGAGTACCATTTTATACCTTATTTTGGACTCATCTAGGCCTTTTTCCTCAGCTTTGCACTATCTTTTAGCGCCATTAGTACTCCTTTCGGTTAGCTACAACATTCCACGCCCTGTGCACCTTTTTAGCCCATTTTTATGTGTGTGCATTTACATTCTTGCTATGATTATTATTGTTTGCTGTGGCTGCCACGATCGATGACCCGTGCAGTTTTCCTGCAGGTTTGGGGATTGTGAGGGCATTCGGGATAAGTGTTTCACTATTTTTGGCAAAGGAGTCAGTGGTCGTGCGTTTTTACCCATGCACGACCATCGACCTCCTAGCGCACGATCACTGATCGTGCGCAGCCCGGACTTATTTGTGAAATCCCTGTCTTGAACCTTCCGCACGATCACTTGCCATACCGCGCACGACCACTGCTCGTGCGCCGCCGATCGTGTGCAGTTATACCCATTTTACAAAGTTCTGCCTGGCTATTTCCGCACGATCATCAGCATTGCCTCGCACGATCACTGATCGTGCACTGCGAATCGTGCGCGACCATTGATTTTCTGATGCAGGTCTACAGGTTGCTCGCGCACGGGCGCTGACCTTGGTCGCGCACGACCACTGGTCGTTTGCCAGTGGTCGTGCGCTCTATTTATTCTGCAAGCTATAAAACGCCCTGTTCCGCGAATTAGGGTAACAGACGTTGTTACAAAACCTCCGCCAGTCCGCCGTTTCGCCCTCCAGCAGTTCCATTCGCCTCCACCATCATCCCTACCATCGGGAGGACCTTCTCCTGCAATTCCGAAGCATTCCGCATCCTCCGGTGATCCTCCCGGCCATTGAAGCATTCTTCTCCGAGCTTTTCACCAAGGAAGAAGACGAAGCATACCTAGAGAACAGAATTACAGGCCCTCGAGGTGACAGCTCGGTGGTACCGGAAGCCCTCCTCGGACTGCGCTTGGAAGCAGATTGACAACCCGCACCTCCGGCCAACAACCGCGGTGGATCTTCAATCTCGTGGTTTTGCATTTTCTATCTTTTCTTGTTGCATGGAATGTTTATGCATGTAATGAACATCAATTTCTAGTGTTAATTTGATCGTTTGTGTTTCATCTTGCTTATGAGAATTATTCTTTGATGCGCCTCGCTCCATCTCGCTCCACTCCACACGTTCGTTTCACTCAATTTCACTCCGCACTAATCACCTCACTCGCTAGACTTCCATCCACTCACCAACCGAAGTACGGCATCACGGCCGCTACATCCATCTCGCCTTGAGAAGCGGTGATTGCGACCCGCATAGTTTACATTAGTGTAATCGGTCGTAAGGCCACCAACCAAAGCCCCTTCTTCTTCTATTTATTTCAATTAACTCTCATAACAATAGTTTTATTGTCTAAATCGTTCGACGCTAATTGCATTCCTCAAGAGACCGACATCCGGGGATTTATTCCCAACTTTATTACTTGTGCGACCGGTACGCTTGCCGTATTTTACGCGCATCAAGTTTTTGGCGCCGTTGCCGGGGAATGCAACTGTTGAACGATTATGATTTCTGGAAGTATTGGTATAAGAGTTAGTGCTTTTTGATTTTTGTTTCTTTGTTTTGTTGCTTCAGTGGATGCAGGGACGTGCTGCAAGAGATCTCGTTACTTACGATCCTGTGATCGAGTGAACTCTTCCTACGCAAAGGCATGCCGCTGCTATCAATCCAATCACAATGGGAGATCAGTTGAATAATGACAACGAAGTTCGTGTTAGAGGGAACCTCCATGATAACCGGAACGGGGATGAGAATGAGGTGAATCCGCCGCATGTTCGAACCATGAGAGACTACACCACTCCCACTGTAGGGAGCATTTACCCTGGGTTCGAACCGGCGATCGCAAACCAGCAGTTCGAGATCAAACCAACAATTCTTAACATCATCCGGAACAACGCACAGTTCTCCGGAATGCCCACGGAGGATGCCCATCTTCACTTGGCAGACTTTTCGGAAATCTGCGCTACTTTCCGCTATGCTGGGATTCCTGATGATACGGTCAAGCTCCGTCTCTTCCCCTTCTCTCTACGAGACAAAGCCAAGTCATGGCTTCATGCCCTTCCTCCTGGAACTGCCACAACCTGGGAGGCTCTTACCACAAAGTTTCTAGCCAAATTCCATCCGGTCGACCGTATCGTGAGCTTGAGACGGGCCATCGCTAATTTTAGGCAAAATGACCATGAGAGCTTAGCGGAAGTTTGGGAGCGCTTCAATGAGTTGCTGCGGAAGTGCCCCAACCACGGATTCCAAACGTGGAATCTCGTGGAAAGCTTCTACTTCTCCATCGAACCTCAACACCGCGCCATGATTGATGCCGCCTCTGGTGGAATAATTATGAACCTTGCTCCTGAGGATGCTTTGAGAGTTTTGCAGGACACCGCCATGCACAGCGCCTTTTGGACCGCAGGAAGGAATACCCTCCGTGGGACAAGTGGAGTCTTTGCTGTGGAAGCATCAAGGCCCACTGCTGCTGCTCCGGTGTTGGCCATTTCGTGTCATGGATGCGGAGGTGCCGATCATCATAGCTTTGAGTGCCCTGGAGTGGAGGTAACGTATGAATCCGCCTTTTCCAATGAAACTGTTAATTTTATCGCGAATCAAAACAGGGGCGCGCCTTATGGAAATGCGTATAATCCGGGTGCGATAAATCACCCGAACTTCTCATGGAATCAAAACGCACCGGGCCAACGATGGCAACCGGGGCAGCATCAAAATGATGCCTCCGCCTCCAGAATCCAACCGCGGCCGCCTCACCCGAATTACCCCCAAGGGCCCCCTACCGTAAAAACCAATTCATTGGCTGAAATGTTTGAAAAATTTGTTGAAGTTTCCCAGACAAACATGACAAACCAAGCCGCTTCAATGCGTAAGCTTGAGGCACAGGTTGGCCAATTGGCTCAAATGGTCTCCGAGCGCACTCTTGGTACTCTCACAAGCAACACCGAAAAAAATCCCCACGAACAAGGGAAAAGCCTTGGGGAGGAAAGGCTGGGGAATAACAACGAGCTCGTGATTAGCTGTATGATCAACAATGTTGAAACCACTGCTTTATGTGATTCCGGAGCATCTAGCAACATCCTCACTCTGCAGGATGTCGCGAAGATGCAATTGCAAATAAACACCGAAGACCGGAAATCACTTATTTTAGCTAATGGAAATGTGGTTGATACTGAAGGTGGTGTGAGGGAAGTTGAGATCGAGGTTAACGGCAAACATTTTACCACTGATTTTCAGGTCATGGGACCAAAAGAAAATGACTCCATTCCGATACTTGGTGTCCCATTCCTGACGGCCAGTGGCGCATCCCTTGATTTTTCCAAAGGACGCATCACCTGGCCGGCCGATGATTTCGCCCTCGATGATACTTACGTACACCCCTCTCTTGTTCAAAACGACTTTTTTCTGAGTAGTGCAGATTTCAAGGAAGATTCTGGAATCCAAGCTTTGAAGGCAACCCTTACGGATGAGAAAACAAAGGGAGGATTGACCGAGACGATTGATGAGAAGAATGACTTATTGACCACGAAGATGTTCGAGTGCACCAAAGACACGACGACCATGCCATTTCCCACCGATGTTGTTGTTAAGCATGACATTCCTAGTTCCATGCGGGAGAAATCCCTAGCCATTTATTCTTGTAATAATATTCATGACTGTTCTAAGCGTTCTGTCGCTTGGGCTGATCCGATCGCCGTCGCGATGCCGGAAATGACGCCATCGATCATAAAATCTAAGAAAACTGTGGAATCCACTCCTTGGAAGTCTCTATCGGTTGAGAAGTTGAAGGAGGCCAAGCGTTTGCGCGATAAGCGTTATTCTTCCTTCCGGCGTGAAGACACGCACCATCTGAGCAAGGGGAAATCCCCTTCTCAAGATGCTATGAAAAATTCTGCTTCTCCTTCGCTCTCCACCAGAAAGACTTACCACAAATCGGCATATAGCTGATTGCTTCTTTGCCGCTCTGCCTTGCTTTTCCTGCTTATTTTTCCTAGTTGCTTTGGGACCTTATTTCGCTCTCTATTTCGTAGCTTTTATTTTGCTGTAAAAACATTCTATACAACAGCTAATACAGGTATTTGGTCCAACTTAAGGACGGTAAACAAAAGGGCTATTTGGGAGACAACCCAAGCTTGGACCTTTTGGTCCACTCGTTTATTCTTTTTATTTTATGTTTTCTATTTTTTTGTATTTTCTGTTGTTCGGCCTAATTCGCAGGTTCAGCTTATCTTTTGTGCGAAGCAGCAACTCCCACGAATCATCACGCAATCTTCTGGCATGCTCATCTCTTTGGAGCATAGGTACTCTCTCTCGCTTCAGATTTCATTCCTTGGTTGAATGTCTATTTTCTTACTTATGTTTTCATTCAAGTCTGGGGGGAAGAGCCGCTTGTGCACTCCATGAGCACATTTAATTTCGCATGACAGTAGTTTTCCTTTTTTGCTTCATTATTTTAGACTCCTGCTGCACACACTTTGTCACCCACATGAGCGCGCACTTGACCACGCGTGCGGCTCAAGTTGATGTATTATTTCGTGTAAACTTTAAGATGGTGGTGCTGACGTAGGATTTTGATTTAGAGTAGTTCGAAACTCGTGCAGTGCTCCTAATCGAGTGCTCACGTTGTGTAGAAATTGTATAGATTTAGTTTTTCTTTATGCTTGCAATTTATATTTTTTCTGCACTCGTAAATACTATCTATCCTACTCAAATCTATGAATCTGGAGTAATCACTCGGTAGTGTAGGAATGTGTGTAGGCATCGCTAGCTTTGTATTGCTCGAGTCGGGAGGACGGATCACTTTTCTCGGTGACTAAGAACTTGCCCCAGGCTACTTTCGAAGCATTGGTGCACGGTTAGTCGAGCGTGAGCGTGATGTAGGCCATCACTTTGGCCCGGTTGAGCCTTGCACCCGTCCTAACATAGCCCTCGCTAGCCCCGTTGAGCCTACCTTCCTTTTGTTTCAGCTCCACACTCAATTCACCAATGCCTCAAGCCAATCCTAGTCGCACACCCGCGTCGAGCTCTAGTTCCAAGCATTTTCTCGTTGGGTTGTTGATGTGGGAAGTGGTTTTGTGAAAATTGTGGATTTGCCATCTTGTTATATTTGCTGAAATTCAAGAATTTGAAAAAGAAAAATTTATAAAAGCAAAAATTGTGAAAAAGAAACGAAAAAGAGAAAATAAAAAGTATAAATGAAAATCTGTTTTTGAGAAATCTGTTTTGGGGTAGGCGGTGCACACACCCATGTTATAAAAACCAGGTCTGGGGGTGTGGTGCACTCGCATTCATTTTGCTAGTGGGAAATCTGTAATTGTGCGAGCTCCGTTGGGTTGTGCGTAGCCTTCGTTTTCATCTTTTTCATCCATACCTACGTCTACACCCAAGCCCCAACTCTTCACCTAAAGTCCTACGGATTTATGCTCGAGTCGAACTAGCATCGTGGAGAAAGTGTGAACGGGCAAGCATATGGTCCCCGACATTGGTGGATTCCTTTGGAGGTAATCACGAGCCCCGCTCTTTGGCAATGCTCCACCATCCGACTTGCCTATTTTCTTCCTACACATGACCGCGCGATTCTCCGGAAATTCAACCTTTGAGTAGTGATAGTATTTATTTACGTTTATCGAAAATTATAAATTGCATAGCATGATTAAAAACTCCTTCTATTATATTTTCTATGCACTTGTGTTTCTCGATTTCTCGTCCTACTGTATTTTGAAATTACTATGTCAGCTAGCCATTTTTGAGTCCACAAGGTGATTATTTGCCCGGGACGTACAAATGGTTAAGTCTGGGGGTGTGATGAGTCCCTATTTTATACCTTATTTTGGACTCATCTAGGCCTTTTTCCTCAGCTTTGCACTATCTTTTAGCGCCATTAGTACTCCTTTTGGTTAGCTACGGCATTCCACGCCCTGTGCACCTTTTTAGCCCATTTTTGTGTGTGTGCATTTACATTCTTGCTATGATTATTATTGTTTGCTGTGGCTGCCACGATCGATGACCCGTGCAGTTTTCCTACAGGTTTGGGGATCGTGAGGGCATTCGGGATAGGTGTTTTACTATTTATGGCAAAGGAGTCAGTGGTCGTGCGTTTTTACCCACGCACGACCATCGACCTCCCAGCGCACGATCACTGATCGTGCGCAGCCCGGACTCATTTGTGAAATCCCTGTCTTGAACCTTCCGCACGATCACTTGCTATACCGCGCACGACCACTGCTCGTGCGCCGCCGATCGTGCGCAGTCATACCCATTTTAAAAAGTTCTGCCTGGCTATTTACGCACGATCATCAGTATTGCCTCGCACGATCACAGATCGTGCGCTGCTGATCGCGCGCGACCATTGATTTTTTGATGCAGGTCTACAGGTTGCTCGCGCACGGGCGCTGACCTTGGTCGCACATG
Organism: Platanthera zijinensis; assembly: GCA_039513925.1. Classification (NCBI taxonomy): domain Eukaryota; kingdom Viridiplantae; phylum Streptophyta; class Magnoliopsida; order Asparagales; family Orchidaceae; genus Platanthera; species Platanthera zijinensis. The sequence goes on along the minus strand of CM077079.1, from coordinate 180,792,161 downwards.
ACCACTGGTCGTGCGCTAGTGGTCGTGCGCCCTATTTATTCTGTAAGCTATAAAACGCCCTGTTCCGCGAATTAGGGTAACGGACGTTGTTACAAAACCTCCACCAGTCCGCCGTTTCGCCCTCCAGCAGTTCCATTCGCCTCCACCTTAATCCCTACCATCGGGAGGACCTTCTCCGGCGATTCCGAAGCATTCCGCATCCTCCGGTGATCCTCCCGGCCATTGAAGCATTCTTCTCCGAGCTTTTCACCAAGGAAGAAGACGAAGGATACCTAGAGAACGGAATTACAGGCCCTCGAGGTGACAGCTCGGTGGTACCGGAAGCCCTCCTCGGACTGCGCTTGGAAGCGGATTGACAACCCGCACCTCCGGCCAACAACCGCGGTGGATCTTCAATCTCGTGGTTTTGCATTTTCTATCTTTCCTTATTGCATGGAATGTGTATGCATGTAATGAACATAAATTTCTAGTGTTAATTTGATTGTTTGTGTTTCATCTTGCTTATGAGAATTATTCTTTGATGCGCCTCGCTCCATCTCGCTCCACTCCACACGTTCGTTTCACTCAATTTCACCTCATTCGCTAGACTTCTGTCCACTCACCAACCGAAGTACGGCATCGCGGCCGCTACATCCATCTCACCTTGAGAAGTGGTGATTGCGACCCGCATAGTTTATATTAGTGTAATCGGTCGTAAGACCACCAACCAAAGCCCCTTCTTCTTCTGTTTATTTCAATTAACTCTCATAACAATAGTTTTAGAGTCTAAATCGTTCGACGCTAATTGCATTCCTCAAGAGACCGACATCCGGGGATTTATTCCCAACTTTATTACTTCTGCGACCGGTACGCTTGCCGTATTTTACGCGCATCAGAGCCTGACAGCAGGATCTGCTCGGAGTCTGGGGAAGACTCCTCCGAGTGACATCCAGTCCTGCTAGTTTGGTGGGAGCCTGACAGCAGGATCTGCTCGGGGTCTGGGGAAGACTCCTCCGAGTGACATCCAGCCCTGCCAGCTTGGTGGAAGCCTGATAACGGGATCTGCTCGGTGTCTGGGGCAGACTCCTCCGAGTGACATCCAGCCCTGCCAGCTTGATGGGAGCCTGACAGTGAGATCTGCTCGACGTCTAGGGCAGACTCCTCCGAGTGACATCTAGCCCGGCCAGCTTGATGGGAGCCTGGCAGCGGGATCTGCTCGGGGTCTGGGGCAGACTCCTCCAAGTGACATCCAGCCCTACCAGCTTGATGGGAGCCTGACAGCGGGATCTTATCGGGGTCTTGGTCAGACTCCTCCGAATGACATCCAACCCTGCCAGCTTGATGGGAGCCTGACTGCGAGATCTGCTCGGGGTCTGGGGCAGACTCCTCCGAGTGACATCTAGCCCTGCCAGCTTGATGGGAGTCTGGCAGCGGGATCTGCTCGGGGTCTGGGGAAGACTCCTCCGAGTGACATCCAGCCCTGCCAGCTGGGTGAAAGCCTGACAACGGGATCTGCTCGGGGTCTGAGGCAGACTCCTCCGAGTGACATCCAGCCCTGCAAGCTTTATGGGAGCCTGACAGCAGGATCTGCTTGGGGTCTGGGGTAGAATCCTCCGAGTGACATCAAACCTTTCCAGCTTGATTGGAGCCTGGTAGCGGGATCTGCTCGGGGTCTGGGGCAGACTCCTCCGAGTGACATCCAGCCCTGCCAGCTTGGTGGGACCCTGACAGCAGGATCTTCTCAGGGTCTAGGGCAGACTCCTCTGAGTGACATCCAGCCCTGCCAGCTTGATGGGAGCCTGACAGCGGAATCTGCTCGGGGTCTGGGGAAGACTCCTCTGAGTGACATCCAGCCCTGCCAGCTTGATGGGAGCCTGGCAGCGAGATCTGCTCAGGGTCTGGGGCAGACTCCTTCGAGTGATATCTAGCCCTGTCAGCTTAGTGGAAGCCTGGCAGCGGGATCTGCTCGGGGTTAGGGGCAGACTCCTCTGAGTGATATCCAGCCCTACCAGCTTGATGGGAGCCTGACAGCGGGATCTGCTCAGGGTCTAGGGCAGACTCCTCCGAGTGACATCCAGCCCTGCCAGCTTGATGGGAGCCTTGCAGGGGGATCTGCTCGGGGTCTGGGGCAGACTCCTCCGAGTGACATCCAGCCCTGCCAGCTTGATGGGAGCCTGACAGCGGGATCTGCTCGGGGTCTGGGGCAAACTCCTCCGAGTGACATCCAGCCCTGCCAGCTTGATGGGAGCCTGATAGCGGGATCTGCTCGGGGTCTGGGGCAGACTCTTCCGAGTGACATCCAGCCCTGCCAGCTTGATGGGAGCCTGGAAGGGGGATCTACTCGGGGTCTGGGGAAGACTCCTCCGAGTGACATCCAGCCCTGCCAGCTTGGTGGAAGCCTGGCAGCGGGATCTGATCGGGATTTGGGGCAGACTCCTCCGAGTGACATCCAGCCCTGTCAGCTTGGTCGAAGCCTGATAGCGGGATCTGCTCGGGGTCTTGGGTAGACTCCTCCGAGTGACATCATGCCCTGTCAGCTTGGTGGAAGCCTGAAAGCGGGATCTGCTCCGGGTCTGGGGCAGACTCCTTCGAGTGACATCCAGCCCTGCCAGCTTGGTGGAAGCCTGGCAGCGGGATCTGCTCGGGGTCTTGGGAAGACTCTCTCTTCAACTTGCATAAACATACGAACCTGAGCATCTCGACAAATAATTTTATTTCATAGAACAGAGTTTACATAATTTAGGGGTAAAAACATTTCAGGTCGTCACCACTCCAGGTGGGACCCAAGGTCTCGCCTTCCGCATTCCGAAGGCGATAACCTCCCGACTTCAAGACCTCTTGCACTATATACAGCCCTTCCCAATTTAGGTTGAGTTTCCCTACTACGGCTGATCTCCCTGCGGCGTCCACCTTCCTCAAGACTAAGTCCCCTTTCGCAAATTGTTTGACCCTGACGTGCTTGTCAAAATATTTGGCTATTCTTCTCTTCACCTCCTCTTGCCTGATGGTGGAGAGGTCCCGCAATTATTCTACCATGTCAAGGGAGAGCCGCAGTTCCTCCTCGTTCTCGGCTCTCCACTCTTCCCTGTCTTCTCCTGCATCCACTACCCGCGGTGTTCGGACCTCGAGCTCTATGGGAAGCACCGCCTCGCATCCATGGGAAATCTTGAATGGGGTCTCTCCTATGGATGTGTTGGGCGTGGTTCAGAGGGCCCATAGGACCGAGGGGAGCTGCTCCACCCAACTACCTTTTAGGTTTTCTACTTTCTTCTTAAGGAGGTTGATGATAATCTTGTTCGCTGCCTCCACTTGCCCATTACTTCTCGGATGATGGATCGAGGCGAACCTAAGGTCAATTTCGAGCTGTTCGCAAAAGCCGAAGAATTCCGCGCTCGCGAACTGAGGTCCATTTTCCGTGATGATGGCTTTGGGCATCCCGTGGCGGCAGATGATCTCCCCCCATACGAAGTTCCTCACGACTTGGCAGGTCACCTTGGCTAACGCCTTAACTTCAAACCACTTGGAGAAGTAATCGATCAACACGAGCAGGAACCTCCTCTGGCCGCTGGCTTGGGGGAAGGATCCAACCAAATCCATTCCCCAGATTGCGAAGGGCCAAGGGGCCATGATGCTCCTGAGGCGCTGGGCCGGTTGTAGCTGAAGGCGAGCGAATAGCTGGCACTTGTGACACTCCTTTGCGAATCTTGCCACATCACGGCCTAAGGTCGGCCAAAAGTATCCTTGTCTGATGATCCTCCCCTCCAGTGTCCGGCTCCCAGAGTGGCTCCCGCACTCCCCGGAGTGAACTTCTTCCAAGATTTTTCTGACCTCCCCCTCGGCCACGCATCGGGCCAACATGCTAGAGAGGGTCTTCCTGTATAGCTGGCCATCTCGCAGGAGGTAATATGCCGACTTGTACTTGAGCTTCTTCCTATCCATCCCCTCGGGGTATTCCCCCGTGGACGGGAAGGTCGTGAATGGGTCCATCCATGAGGTGCGTTGCACCACCTCCATCAGTTCCCCCTCCTCGACGGAAGGCCGAAATAAGTCGGTGATGATTCCTCCCGCCCGAGGACCAGATTTTGCTAGTTGGTCCACCTGCTCATTTTGCTCTCGGGACACGTGCCGGATGGAAAAACTCTGGAATGCGCCGATAACCCCCTTCACCTTAGTTAAGTACAGCTCCAGGGTGGGCTCCCTGACCTCGAACTCCCCCTTGATCTGGGAGGCCACCACCATGGAGTCAGGACCTCCACATCATGCACTCCCAACTCCCTAGCCAAGCATAGCCCTGCAATCACTGCTTCATACTCAACCTGGTTGTTGGTGATGGGGAAGTGTACTACCACCGTCTGCTCTATCCTTGTCCCTTGGGGGCTTTCTAGGATGACCCCGACTCCCAGGGAGTGCTTCCCCGAAGTGCCGTCCACCATAATATTCCAAGGAATCGGGCGAGTGAGGCCTTCCTCCGCCACATCGACCACGTATTCAGCTAGAAAATCTGCCATAACTTGTTCCTTGATCGAGAGGCGAGGGACGAAGGAGATGTCGAACCCGCTCAATTCCACCGACCACTTTGCCAATCTGCCCGAATGCTCCACCCCACCAAAGATATTATGAAGGGGGTGGTCGGTCACAACTCTGATCGAGTGTGCCTGGAAGTAAGATTGAAGCCTCCGGGCCGAGATGATTAGAGCAAATGCCAACTTTTCCAGGATGGGGTAGCGGAGCTCGGCTTTCCTCAGCACCCTACTAACATAGTAAACTGGAAGCTGCTTCTTCCCCTCTTCCCGAACAACCACGGAGCTCAGGGCCTCCGCCCCGACGCCCAAGTATAGAAATAAGTCCTCCCCCTCCTTTGGCCCTTGGAGCAGGGGGGCTTGAGTCAGCTGCCTCTTCAGAGCCTGGAACGCCTCCTCGTATTCCGAGCTCCATTCGAACTTCCGGCCTCCCCTCAAAGTTTTGAAGAAGGGAGAGAACTTTTCCCCGGCTCGAGAGAGGAACCTACTAAACCCCGCTAGCTTTCCTGTCAGCCGTTGTACCTCTTTGGCATTTCGCGGTGGCCCCAACTCCAAAATTGCCTTTACCTTGTCAGGATTTGGTTCCACACCGGCGGGGGTGAGGAGATGTCCCAGGAATTTCCCCCTGCTCGCCCCGAAGATGCACTACGAGGGGTTCAGTCTCATTTTGTACTCTCGGAGGGTAGCGAAAGTCTCCTCCAAGTCCCGGAGGTGAGAATAAACGTCGAGGCTTTTGACCATGAGATCATCCACGTACACCTCCAAATTTCTTCCCCTTTTCTCTCGGAAGACCCTGTCCATCATTTTTTGGTAAGTTGCACCTGCATTCTTTAGCCCGAAGGGCATCATTTTATAGCAACAGCACCAATCTCCCGTGATGAAAGAAAACATCTTTGACATCGGGAGGGTGCATCCTGATTTAATGATAACCTGAAAATGCATCTAGGAAGCTCATTATAGAGAAACCGACGGCTGAATTAACCAGCGTGTCGATCCTAGGCAAGGGGTAACAATCCTTAGGGCATGCTTTATTAAGTAAAGAAAAATAAACACACATCCTCCACTGGCAGTCTCCTTTTTTAGCCATTACAACGTTGGAGACCCAGCCGTGGTATTGGATTTCAGATACAAAACCGGCCTTAAGAAGTTTGGCCACCTCCTCTCGAATTGGCTCGGCCAGCCTGTCTGCTGTGTACCTCTTCTTCTGCTGGATGGGGTGAGCCTCCGGATCCAGGTTGAGGCGATGACAAGCCACGTCGGCATCAATACCTGGCATCTCCGTAGCACTCCAGGCGAAGATGTCCACGTTCTTTTGGATGCATTCAAGCATCCTGCCTTGAGCCTCCGGAGTCAGACCTCCGCTGACACGAACCTTCTCCACCCTGCCGCCAAAAGTGAGAACCTCTATCTCTACCACCTCTTCCGCCGCCTCCAGACGGGACTGATTCCCCCACTCCACAGCATCCTCTCCTCCGGGGGTGAAGACTTCTTCCTCGACATCCTCCACAGCCATTGCTTCGGCCGGTCCCTGGACTTCCTTCGCCACTTCTTCCCGGGCGCGGCTCTCCTCTGTTTCCATACCTTCTCTGTCAGCCTCCTGCTCCGCCTTCTCCATCCTCCGCCCCATCTCCTCAGCTCCCTCCTGCCAAGAGATAGAGTTCACCACCGTGATGTAGCACTCCCTCGCTACTTTGGGGTCTCCGCGGACCCGGACCTGAACCCCCTCGACGTTGAACTTGAGGCACTGGTGAAAAGACGAGGGGACGCAGCGGAAGGCGTTGATGAGGGGCCTCCCGAAGATAGCGCTGCAGCTACTGGGGGCATCCACGATGACGAATTTGCAATTGCGGGATTGCCCCCCTAGAGAAACAATGAGTCCCACCCCTCCTTCGACTTCCTTCCTTTCCCCCGAGAAGCCAAACAGGGGCCCGTCTGAGGCCAACACCCTCCTAGACTCCACCTTCATTGTGTCGAACGCCTTCTTAAAGATGACGTTGACCGAGCTCCCATTGTCGATGAGGATCCGGAAGATGGTGAAATCCTCGATGGCCGTCTGGATGACCAACGCATCGCAAAAGGGGTCCTCATGTCTTGGCATGTCCTGGATAGAGAACGTGATTCTCTCTTCTGGGGGGGGGGTCTGGGATGTGGAGCCAACGCTCCTGCGATACATGGTGTGGAGGCTCGCCTTACGGGAGGCCTCGACCCCTCCCCCCCCCCCCCCCCCCCCGTCGATTGCTCCTATCCCTCCCCGGGACCCCACATCGGCCCGGTCTTTGCATCTGTCCTCCTCCCTCCTAAGAAGGACTTCTTCGATCCGCACTCCCTGGCGGTCTTGTTTGTATTGCTGCTCCCTGTTTCCCCTTATCTCGAGGAATTCCAGGCACGTGACGGTGGAGTGCCCTTCTTCCTGGTGGAAGTCACAATACGGCAATTCTACCCTTACTTCCCTTCTCATCCTCCTTGCCGGCCTTCTTCTCTCCCCCATGGCTATGGCCATTGCCTGTTCTTGGTTGGGTAGAGGTGGCCTTTGGCCTCGCCTCCCTCCGGGAGGGTTGAACTGGCCCTGGCCTCCCTGGCGACGGTCCCCTCCGTGGAACCCTCTCCTCGCCCTCTGCTCCTGCCACTCGGGCCTCCATCCTAGATGACGATTTGGCTCTTGGCGCACCCAACCGGGCTGCTGCTGATGCTGCCCATCCCTCTGATGGGGCTCGACTCTCCTCTCTTCCTGTCCTCTACCTCCTCTGGGCCTCTCCTCTTCCGTAGCCCATCTGGCTAGCTTTTGGTCAAACACTGGGTTCGATGCCTCCCCGTAAACTTCTCTCGGCGCCCTCTCCATTAACTCCTCGTAGGAGAGGGGGGGAACCCTTTTCAACTCCATGCGAAATAAACCCTGCTGCAGTCTCAGGATGAAGGCCATCATTAGGGTATGGCCCGGCGTCTCTTGTACCTGGGCAACCTCCTCCTGGAAGCGGTCGACGTAGCTTCCCAGGGTCTCGTTAAACCCCTGCTTGATACGGAACAGAGATTCCGACTCCCTCTTCCTCCTTTTAGTGGTGGTAAATCTCAGCACGAACCCCCGGCGTAGATCTTTGAAGCAGTAAATGGAGTTTGACGGCAGCTGATGGAACCACTCTCTTGCTTTCTCCCTAAGGGTAATTGATAATACGTTTTGTATCCTAAACTATTATCGTATTTTCTATTTTATATTGTGCAAATTATGTCTATTATTAGTTTATTTTTATCATTTTTATGTAAATATTATTGCCACTGACTTTTTCTTGTCTTTTTGCAGGTTTCCAGAAAATTGGCCAAAATGACCTGTCACGCCCCCCTGTCACGCCCTCCCTGGGCATGACCTAGGGCGTGTCACCCGATCCCCAGGACTCCTGCTGGAAGGGACAAAAAAATGGTCAAAACCGCTGTCACGCCCCCCTGACACGCCCTCCCCGGGCGTGTCACCAGGCGTGACCAGGGGCGTGTCGCCCTCTGCCGCAAAGCCTGCCGCCGCATTAAATGCCGTTTCTCCACAGCACGAAAACAGTACTGTCACGCCCCCCCCCCGTCACGCCCGTGACATGGGCGTGATACCCTCCTTTTTCGGTGACTGACGGATTTCCGACCAATGATTTGGACATGACGTGCCTGTCACGCCCCCCTGTCACGGGCGTGATCTAGGGCGTGACCACCGACGTACCAAAGCAATCATCCCTCCCGCCAGAATCCAGAGCCCGAGGTCAACATAGTACTGTCACGCCCCCTGACACGCCCCCCCTAGGGCGTGTCGGAGGGCGTGACCAACCCGAGAAAAAATCTATAAATAGAGCCCCCCTCTCTTCATTTTAGGAAGCTTTGGTTGAGAGGGGGAGGTGCTGCCCCTTTGGTTCATGAGTTTTTTATGCTCTCTCTCTCTCTCTCTCTCTCTCTCTCTTCCTTTGTAATTTTTGCTTAATCATGGTTTAATATTTAGTTGCCCTAGCTTTCTTTGTAATCTTTAGTGTTGCTTAGTGCTTAATATAGGGCTAGAATAGGATTTAATTTTCATGCACTTGTAATTTCAATTTCAATAGTGTAACTTGTCTTTTTTCATTAATAAAAGTGTTCTTCCTTTACTTGTGTTCCTTTATATGTTTTTCTACTCATCTCCCCTCCTACACTCCATTATGATTAACTAATCCTCCTTGTACTCGATCTTGATGATCCGAGGTTAGAGCGATTATGTTATGATGTTTTAATTAATCTTTTCTTTTTAGGTTAGGACCTTGAATTACTTTTGATTAATCACGGGTTGGAGGTATATTTTCGATATATACTCTCCGCCTTTGCTTTCATTATGGGCTAGCCGAGAGGCCGAAAGAATGAAGTGAGCATTCAAGAGTAAAGGGAGTTGTACGCACCCCTCGAGAGAGGCAGACGTCCAAATCTCCCGGATTGGAGTAAAATCCAATAGTGGGGTTCACCGCGTAAAGCGAGTTTTAGGCCTCCGATTTAGACGAGAGTCGGTCGGACCTTCCTAAACTCAATTGGGCACGACTTCGAGAGAAGCGTGTTCAAACTTTAGGAACCTCCACGGTCAAGGACCCTTATCCTATTAAGTTTAGATTTTTATCGCATTTTCTTAATCGTCTTTAGCCGAGGTGAATTTTGATCGGGTACATTTCCATTTCATATTTTCTTCCTTTCGTAGTAATCTCCTATCTTGTGCTCTTTAATTAACTGCAGTAGTTTCCTTTCTAGCATAGTTCTTTACTTAACAGCTTTACTTAATTGCAGTGTTTCTTTTTCTAGTATAGCTTTACTTTCTCCCTTGCACTTAGATTTTCTAAAACCCTATTTTTTTCCGTCGATAAGATAATAGCGTTCATGTGAGTAAGCTTAGCCAACAGTTCGCGGATTTCAATACGATACTTGTGTCCCCTTGCTACAATTCGATAGGTATACTTGCCTCATCGGGTTGCTAGTTCGGTTGCGTTTATTTTCTTCGAACCCTAGCGCGCAACAAGTTTTTGGCGCCGTTGCCGGGGATACCAACTTCCGTTGATATTTTGAAAACACGAACCTATTAATTTTATCTCTTCTCTTTCTCATCCTCTTTCTTTAAAATTTTAAAAAAAATCAAAAATTTTATCACCGCTCTTAATAGAAACCAACCTCATAATTTTTCTATGCCACCTAATTCTCTCGAAAAGGGCAAAGGGCTTTAAGCGCCACTGTCTTGTCTAGTACCTTGCGAACCCTTCACGGGGTAGTCCTTGGGATGTTTGGGAGTTAATCTATAAAAAAAAATATCTATTTCAAAAAAGAAAAAAAAATTTCTAATCTTTTTTCTTGTTTATCCTTTTTCTCTTCCTCTTCTTCTTTTCTGTTCTTTTAGTGCATGACCCGCGGGAGTCCGTCGGTTATTTTGGACTTGGACCACGAAATTAAGCGTACTCTTCGGAGAAGATCGCGATTTCAAGGTCCTACTATACAAGTGCCGGTTGAGGACTCCGAGTCATTTGCTACTTTAAGAATGGAAGAACCCAACGTAGATGAGGCCATGCAAAGGACTATGTCCTATTATGCACGACCGAACCTCGAGGGAACAGAATCAAGTATAGTCCGCCCTGCTATAGCAAATAATAACTTCGAATTAAAGCCTAGCATAATTCAAATGGTGCAGCAATATGTGCAATTTGACAGACTTCAAGATGAAGATCCGAACGCACATATAACTAGCTTTCTTGAAATTTGCAATACCTTCAAGATAAATGGTGTCACAAATGATGCGATCAGGCTGAGACTCTTCCCCTTCTCTCTAAGAACTAAATCTAAGCAGTGGCTTAACACACTTCCAAAAAATAGCATAACCACTTGGATTGAATTAACTGAAAAATTTTTGGCGAAGTATTTTCCACCAGCTAAAACTGCAAAACTTAGGAACGACATCTCTGCCTTCGGACAAATAGACTCTGAAAACCTTTACGAAACCTGGGAGAGATTTAAAGAATTATTAAGATGATTCCCACATCACGTGCTGCCTGTATGGTTACAAGTGCAGACGTTTTATAACGGGCTAAATCAAAGCACGAAGCAAATGATAGACGCAGCTTCTGGCGGTACTTTAAATCATAAGACCCCGGAAGCCGCTCTTGAGCTTTTTGAGGACATGTCCATGAACACTTATCAGTGGAATGTGCCTAGGTCCCGACCGAACAAGCCTGCAGGTATCTATGAAGTGGACAACGTCTCCCAGCTCGCTCTGCAAGTAGAAATCCTAAGCAAAAAAATCACGGAGATGACTGCTGCCTCCGCCCCTCAGGTATGGGAATCTGCAACCCCTACTCCAGAACATTTAGATTATGTTAATAATATGCCTAGAACTGCTTTTAATAATTTTTCTGCTGCGAATTTTCATCCGCCTGGTTTTAATTTTCCGAATAGTTATAACCCTGCTTTAAGAAATCATCCAAACTTTTCATGGAGTAATCCATTGAATGCGACGCGCCCACCCCCGCAAAATGATTTTTCTGCACCACCACCACCACCACCACTTCTTCAAAATTACCCAAAACCTCCAAGCTTGGAGGAATTACTTTCTAAATATATCACCACAAATGACGCTACCATAAGAACTTTAACCGAAAGCGTAAAAAGTTTAGAAAATCAGGTAGGACAGCTCGCGAAAATAATTTCTGAGCGACTCGCAGGGTCTCTTCCTTCCAATACCGAACCCAACCCGAGAGAGCAAGCGAAAGCTATAACTCTTCGGAGTGGGAAGCAAGTCTCCGGTATGGTAAGTGAAGAGCCCGAGGCAAGCTCCGCTTTCGCTTTTAAAAATCAAAGCTCCGCTCCCATTTTAAAAATTCCGCCATCTACTGAAGAAGTAATCACCCCTACTTTAGAAAATAATCTCACTCCACCCCCCATCTTCAAAAATAATTCAACTCCTCCATACCCCTCTGAACTTAATAGACAATGTCAAGATGATCAGAACTCCCGCTTCTTAGAAATCTTCAAACAAATCCACATTAATCTTCCCTTCCACGAGGCTATTTCGCAGATGCCGAAATATGCCAAATATCTTAAAGACCTCCTCACAAACAAGAAGAAGTTAGAGAATCTTTCGCACGTCACGCTAAACGCCGAGTGCTCCGCCGTTTTAACAAACGGTTTGCCGAAGAAAATCAGTGACCCGGGTAGTTTCTCTATCCCGTGTGTCTTCGGTGATCTTTTTATTAAACACGCGTTAGCCGACTTAGGCGCAAGTATAAACCTGATGCCCTTTTCGTTGTTCAAAAAGTTAGGGATTGGTAGCCTTAACCCCACGCGTATGAGTATCCAGCTAGCCGATAGATCCGTCAAGTACCCGTTAGGAATAGTGGAGGACGTTCTAGTGAAAGTCGACAAGTTCATCTTCCCGGTGGACTTTGTCATTTTGGACATCGAAGAAGACGTCGAGGTTCCCCTGATCCTTGGCCGACCCTTCCTTGCCACCTCCCGAGCCATCATTGACGTAAGCAATGGTAAGCTCTTTCTTCGAGTAGGCGACGACGAAGTCACATTTTCTATCACCCCTTCGATGAAGAACACCTTAGCGAACGATGACTCATGTATTTTCGTAGACGTCGTGAGTGATGATTCTTCCTACTGCCTCTCCGACTTTGAAAAAGAATTTTCTACTTTTTGCTCCTCTTCTCTTACAACTGAATCACTGCAAGGAAGTGATGAATCTTCTTACTGTCTTTCTGAGTTTGAAAAAGAATTTTCTGATTTTTGTTCTTCCTCTTTTCTTCCCACTGAATCACTACAGGAAGCCATCTTGGCTGCTAGCCCCACCCCTTATTACGTTCCTTATAAAAAAGTTTATGAAGATATTATTTTTGAAAAAGATAGAATCTCAAAATCCTCTTATGAAGAACCCCCTACCCTAGAACTTAAAGAACTTCCCGAACACCTTAAGTATGCTTTCTTAGAAAAAGACTCCAAGTTACCAGTTATCGTTTCGGCCTACCTCACGGATATGCAGAACGATAAACTTCTTCTAGTTCTACGTAAGCATCGCCGGGCTATTGCTTGGCAAATTTCTGATATCAAGGGCATAAGCCCATCTTTCTGTACCCATAAAATTTTAATGGAAGATAATTCACGTAACTCGATCCAACCTCAGCGCCGTATAAACCCAAACATGAAAGAAGTAGTTAAGGGCGAGGTTATGAAACTATTAGACGTAGGAATTATCTACCCTATTTCGGACAGTAAGTGGGTTAGCCCCGTTCAGGTAGTTCCAAAGAAGGGAGGGATAACCGTAGTTAGTAATGAGAATAATGAATTAATCTCGACGCGGACGGTGACGGGTTGGCGTATGTGCATAGATTACCGTAAGTTAAATGACGCCACCCGCAAGGACCACTTTCCTTTACCATTTATCGACCAGATTTTAGAACGTCTCTCCGGCCATAGCTTTTATTGTTTTCTCGATGGCCTCTCGGGGTACTTTCAAATACCCATCTCTCCCGAGGACCAAGAGAAAACTACGTTTACTTGTCCCTTCGGCACCTTCGCGTACCGAAGAATGCCGTTTGGATTATGCAATGCGCCAGCTACATTCCAGCGATGTATGCTCGCAATATTTGACAAGTACGTAGAAAGCATTATGGAGGTATTCATGGACGATTTCTCCGTGTTCGGCGATTCCTTCGATAGATGTTTAGAAAACCTCAAAAAAGTCTTAGAACGATGCGAAGAAACTACCCTTGCCCTAAATTGGGAAAAATGCCATTTTATGGTGAGGGAAGGGTTAGTTTTGGGTCATAAAATTTCTGCTAAAGGTATTGAGGTAGACGTTGCCAAGATAGAAGTTATTGAGAAGTTGCCGCCACCTACAAACATAAAAGCTATAAGAAGTTTCCTAGGCCACGCTGGTTTTTATCGTCGTTTTATAAAGGACTTCTCCAAGATCACTAAGCCCCTCACCCATCTCTTAGAAAAAGAAGCTCCATTCATTTTTGATGACTCTTGTATTTCTGCCTTTGAATTAATTAAAGAAAAGTTAATTAACGCACCGATTATGATAGCTCTGGTATGGGACCTTCCTTTCGAGATTATGTGCGATGCGAGTAGTTTTGCGGTGGGAGCCGTATTAGGTCAACGCATATCTAAAAACTTCCACCCCATCTATTACGCTAGTAAAACCCTCACATCTGCACAAGAAAATTACACCACAACCGAGAAGGAGCTCTTAGCTATAGTATTTGCGTTTGATAAATTCCGCCCTTACATTACTCTTTCAAAAATCATTGTTTTTACGGACCACTCGGCCCTCAAGTACCTTCTTGCCAAAACGGATGCCAAGCCTCGCTTGATTCGCTGGGTTTTACTCCTCCGGGAGTTTGACTTAGAGATCCGTGTTAAGCGAGGAGCCGAGAACTTGGCCGCCGACCATTTATCAAGATTAGACAACCCCTTTATAGAAAAATTAAATGAAAATTCTTTTAATGATTATTTTCCTGATGAGAAGCTGCTTTTAGTTAACACATCTACTTCTCCTTGGTCCGCGCACATCGCTAACTATCTAGTGGCCCGGGTACTCCCAAAGGAGTTCTCCTCTCAGCAAAAGAAGAAATTCTTTTCTGAGCTGAAGAACTACTTTTGGGAAGACCCACATCTTTTCAAAATTTGTGCGGATCAAGTGATAAGGAGATGTGTTTCTTGTGATGAAGGAATTGATATTCTAAAACATTTGCATGAAGGTCCGACAGGTGGGCACTATCAAGCTGCTCGCACCGCTCATAAGGTGCTCTGCGCAGGTTTTTACTGGCCTAGCCTGTTTAAAGACGCGCAAGCCTTTGTGAGCAGGTGTGATAGTTGCCAACGGTCGGGCAACATCTCTAATAAAAATGAAATGCCGCAAAATTATTTCTTAGAGTGCGAAATTTTCGACATCTAGTGAATTGATTTTGTTGGCCCCCTTCCTTCTAGCTTCGGGAACAAATATTTTTTAGTTGCTGTTGACTATGTTTCATGATGGGCTGAGGCCCAAGCTCTTCCTACGAACGACTCCCGAGTTGTTGTCACGTTTCTAAAAAGAATATTTTCTAGATTCGGTACGCCACGCGCAATCGTTAGTGATAGGGGTTCCCATTTCTGTAACGCGCAATTTTCAAAAATCCTTACCAAATACGGCGTTACACATAAACTGTCCACTGCCTACCACCCCCAAACTAACGGTCAAGTCGAAGTAGTTAATAGAGAAATAAAAAGAATATTAGAAAAGACTGTTTCAACTTCTAGAAAAGACTGGTCAACCAAACTTGACGATGCTCTATGGGCCTACCGAACAGCGTACAAAACCGCCCTCGGATGTACGCCGTATCAGCTGGTCTATGGAAAATCGTGCCATCTGCCCGTAGAGTTAGAACACCGCGCCTTTTGGGCCTTAAAATTTTTAAACTTCGATCCCCACTCAGTCGGTGACCTTCGAAAATTTCAACTAAATGAACTCGACAAGTGGCGCTCTTATGCTTATGAAAATAATAAACTTTATAAAGAGCGGACGAAGCGTTTACACGATAAACACTTAAGGCACCCTAAAAACTTTAAGCCGGGCGACCAAGTCCTTTTATATAATTCTCATTTACGTTTATTTCCGGGCAAATGAAAATCTCGCTGGTCTGGCCCGTTTTCTGTTTTAGAAGTATTTCCTTATGGAACTGTTTTAATTTCTCACCCTGATAAGGGTAATTTCAAAGTGAATGGTCAGCGTCTTAAACTCTATTTTTCTGGTGATGATGATGTCAGTCCAAACATTATTAAGTTTCTGCTTCACGAACTCTAATCTTGAACTTTTTATTTTTTGCTAAAAACAATTTTATTTCGGGACAACAATATTTTTGGACAATATTAATTTTTTTGATGCGTCGAGCTAAACGACGCTTTAACCAAAGGGCGCTCTTGGGAGGCAACCCAAGTTATCTTTTTCTGTTTTCTTTATTTTACAATTTTTGCCTCGGACGGCTTCGACAAGCTGAAGCTTCTGCGATCGCCTGCTCCAACATTGCTGAATCTATCACGAAGTCCAAAGAAGACATTCGGAGGAGCGGCATCACTCAGTTTTCGCTGCAAATAAATCCGGGGAAGTACCTGTATTTCAATTCTGTCTTTCAATTCTGTACTTTATTTTTCTCTCCTTCTCCAACCCCCTTCTTTTGCCATTGAGGACAATGTCTGTTTTAAGCTTGGGGGAGGACTTCCTCCTTCACTTTTGCTTAGTGTAAATATTTTTCTTTTTGTATATATTTTAAATATTTCCAAAAATAATAATAAAAAAAAATCTTAAAACTCCAAAAAAAAAAGAGAAAAAAATTTCTAAAAAACCAAAAAAAGAGAATATTTCTCAAAATTAAAAAAAATATATATGTGTTTTTGAATAGTTTAGACATTTCGGTATTTCAATAGTACCCCTAGTTTTTGTTTTTGTTTCACTCAAAATTTTCTATAAACAACTTAGTTAATTATAATATTTCTAATCATTCATTTTAATTATGTTTCACAAGTAAAATGTTGGCCATGCTGTGTTTCTAATTCACGGTAGCATGTTAAGGTGAAATATTTTTCTAAAAACTCGCATTTCTATTATGTTTTTTTTTTATTTCCTTTACTTTCTCAAAAATTCATCATCCACTATTTTCTTTTTCATTTTTGAATAATTTTTGTAAAGTCAACTTTTGAATAACGTAATAGATGTGAACGATCCAAGTCACCTATTATTTCTATTTTTAAGTTAATTTCATCAATATTCTTTTATTATCTAGGACTCGCTTTTTGAAAATTTTCAAACCTTTGTTTTAAATAAATTCAAAAGCGTGAAAATGATTTAGGCCGTTTTTGTTTTCGTTTGAGCTTTCCTGCCAACCTAAAACTTTTACCACTAGTTAGCCGTTTTTGAGCCTTTTTCCGATTTCATTTGATAGCTCCTCCCTTCATTTCAGTTTCACCAAATCCAAAAATTTCCAACCTATCGAATCGCACTACCCTTTTTGAGTTTCATAAATTATTTTGACGATTTTGATAGGGTATTTTGTGATTTTTGTGGGAGAAAGATTTTTGAAAAAAAAAGTATGCTCAAAAGTGATGTTCATCTCTGTTTGGCCAACTCAAAAAGGAAAATAAAAATATTTATGGCCTTTGTTTTGAAAAAAAAAGGGAAAAAATGGAAAAGAAAAGAAGAAAAAGAAAGAAGAAAAAAAAATGTGTTTATATTTTTATGAAAGTTTTTGAAACTCTTTGCTTTGGTTTAGTGTGATTTTAAACCTTCACGTTTATCTTTGAATTCCACTCCTAATCATTTTCCTAAACCAAACGTTTCTGTCATATTTAAATCCTTTTGATTCACGCTTTTTGATTTTTATTTAACAACTAAGAAAAGAAAAACAGTAAATCAGTTTTAGTTTTAGATTTAAACCTAGATTTTTGTTAATTAAATTGATATAATTATAATGCGTTGCTTGGATCCAGTAACAACTCAATGCGTATTTTTCATTTTCGTTGCTTTTCTTAAGTCCATTTAAAAAATCTCGCTAAAATTTTGGATGATTTGTTTTTATTAAGTAAAGTTTATAAAAGTTTTACCATACCTAAATAATTGTTTTAGACTTACATTTCACCTTTTCCCTACTAAGAATTTCGCATAGTACTTGTGTAGGCATAATTAGAACTTTTTGATTAGTCCTTTTTATAAATATCTAGTTTTTATATTTTTGCTTGGGGACAAGCAAAGATTAAGCTTGGGGGAATTTGATAATACGTTTTGTATCCTAAACTATTATCGTATTTTCTATTTTATATTGTGCAAATTATGTCTATTATTAGTTTATTTTTATCATTTTTATGTAAATATTATTGTCACTGACTTTTTCTTGTCTTTTTGCAGGTTTCCAGAAAATTGGCCAAAATGACGTGTCACGCCCCCCTGTCACGCCCTCCCTGGGCGTGACCTAGGGCGTGTCACCCAATCCCCAGGACTCCTGCTGGAAGGGACAGAAAAACGGTCAAAACTGCTGTCATGCCCCCCTGACACGCCCTCCCCGGGCGTGTCACCAGGCGTGACCAGGGGCGTATCGCCCTCTGCCACAAAGCCTACCGCCGCATTAAATGCCGTTTCTCCACAGCACGAAAATAGTACTGTCACGCCCCCCGGTCACGCCCGTGATATGGGCGTGACACCCTCCTTTTTTGGTAACTGACGGATTTCCGACTAATGATTTGGACATGACGTGCCTGTCACGCCCCCCTATTACGGGCGTGACCTAGGGCGTGACCACCGACGTACCAAAGCAATCATCCCTCCCGCCAGAATCCAGAGCCCGAGGTCAACATAGTACTGTCACGCACCCTGACACGCCCCCCCTAGGGCGTGTCGGAGGGCGTGACCAACCCGAGAAAAAATCTATAAATAGAGCCCCCCTCTCTTCATTTCAGGAAGCTTTGGTTGAGAGGGCGAGGTGCTGCCCCTTTGGTTCTTGAGTTTTTTATGCTTTCTCTCTCTCTCTCTTCCTTTGTAATTTTTGCTTAATCATGGTTTAATATTTAGTTTCCCTAGCTTTCTTTGTAATCTTTAGTGTTGCTTAGTGCTTAATATAGGGCTAGAATAGGATTTAATTTTCATGCACTTGTAATTTCAATTTCAATAGTGTAACTTGCCTTTTTTCATTAATAAAAGTGTTCTTCCTTTACTTGTGTTCCTTTATATGTTTTTCTACTCATCTCCCCTCCTACACTCCATTATGATTAACTAATCCTCCTTGTACTCGATCTTGATGATCCGAGGTTAGAGCGATTATGTCATGATGTTTTAATTAATCTTTTCTTTTTAGGTTAGGACCTTGAATTACTTTTGATTAATCACGGGTTGGAGGTATATTTTCGATATATACTCTCCGCCTTTGCTTTCATTCTGGGCTAGCCGAGAGGCCGAAAGAATGAAGTGAGCATTCAAGAGTAAAGGGAGTTGTACGCACCCCTCGAGAGAGGCAGACGTCCAAATCTCCCGGATTTGAGTAAAATCCAATAGTGGGGTTCACCGCGTAAAGCGAGTTTTAGGCCTCCGATTTAGACGAGAGTCGGTCGGACCTTCCTAAACTCAGTTGGGCGCGACTTCGAGAGAAGCGTGTTCAAACTTTAGGAACCTCCACGGTCAAGGACCCTTATCCTATTATGTTTAGATTTTTATCGCATTTTCTTAATCGTCTTTAACCGAGGTGAATCTTGATCGGGTGCATTTCCATTTCATATTTTCTTCCTTTCGTAGTAATCTCCTATCTTGTGCTCTTTAATTAACTACAGTAGTTTCCTTTCTAGCATAGTTCTTTACTTAACAGCTTTACTTAATTGCAGTGTTTCTCTTTCTAGT
This sequence comes from Platanthera zijinensis, assembly GCA_039513925.1. Classification (NCBI taxonomy): domain Eukaryota; kingdom Viridiplantae; phylum Streptophyta; class Magnoliopsida; order Asparagales; family Orchidaceae; genus Platanthera; species Platanthera zijinensis. The sequence continues at coordinate 180,773,273 of CM077079.1, read as the reverse complement.
ATAGCTTTACTTTCTCCCTTGCACTTAGATTTTCTAAAACCGTAGTTTTTTCCTTCGATAAGATAATAGCGTTCGTGTGAGTAAGCTTAGCCAACAGTTCCCGGATTTCAATACGACACTTGTGGCCCCTTGCTACAATTCGATAGGTATACTTGCCTCATCGGGTTGCTAGTTCGGTTGCTTTTATTTTCTTCGAACCCTAGCGCGCAACAGTAATGGCGAAGAGTCGGAACTTGAACCCGTCCGACATTTGTCGGATTGAGCCCACGTCCTCAAACCACTGGACGTGCTTGATCGGATCCCCTTTTTCGGTGTAGTAGGACATCTCGGGCTCTCTGAACCCATTCAGGACTGGCGCAGAAGAAACCAATTCACTAAAGGGACTACCTCCACCCACCGGGCGAGTTGGTGGATCTCGCACCTTTAGCTCACAGAACCGGCCGCCGCTCCCCGAGCCTGGGAAGAGCACTCGCCCTGGGAGTTCGGCACCTCGACCTTCCTCAAAGACTTCCTTCCCGACTCGTCTGATAGGGGCCGCCTCGCCGAGTGCCGAGTCCGCGAGGACAAGGATCACCGGGGTCGCACTCTCGGCCCGCATGCCGAGTGCGAGTCGGACCATGCCGAGCATCTCCTGTCTGAACTCCTCGAACATCTCTATGGTGGCGAGAGGGGGTGGGCGTGGCGAGTTGGACCTGTCCGATCCCTGCACTTCTCCTCCAGTCATTGAACTCGCTGAAGGTTTTCTGAGTTGACCACCATCCACGCTCACCACACCAAAATGTTGAAACCAAAAACTTTGTCTCTGTGGTGTTCGACCCTTGGGGAAGGGGTGGTCGCACTCCTACTTCGCTCCTTCAAGAAAAATGACAAGAAGAGGAAGAGTGCAAAGGACTAGACCAAGGGACCGGCACGGATGTCCCACCACTATCCCGGAAGATCTCAGAGTGCTTCCCCTCCTTAGCCAAAAAGCCGGGCTAAGGCACCTCAAAAAGCACTGGGATACTTGAGAAAAGTCCCTTTCTGAGGTGCCCCCTTGGGTCCTATTTATAGATTTCCGGAAATGGCCTGCAAATAGCCAACCTCCGTTATTATAAACAACTATGTGCAGCCCAGCTGGGTCTGCCAACAGCGTAACTCCGCTGTTATAACTTGCTACGGGCAGACCAGCGGGAGAAAAATGATAAAAATACTTCACGGCTGAGGGGCAAGTGGCCCTATGATGGCTGGTACTAGGCAAGGGCGCTAAGTACCTGGTGGAGTCGGGTAGAGCGGGTACTCGCCTTCCCGGCATGGCACTAGGCGAGTGTGTGCTCGGCCGGTCCTACCCGCCCGTTATTTGGAGAGCTCTCGCCTCCCGCCGGGACGGACCCGCCAAAAGGCGCGGGTCGGGGCTGACCCACCTAAGGGCGCAGGACGAGGGTTGGCATGCCCGAGGGCGCGGGCTGGGGCTGACCCGCCTGAGGGCGCAGGCCGAGGGCTGGCCTGCCTGAGGGCGCAGGCCGGGGCTGACTCGCCTAAGGGGGCAGGCCGAGGCTGACCCGCCTACTCGCCCAAGTTCCCTCGGCGAATACGGGGTAATACATTGTTGATTTGGACCCAAAAATCGAATGCTCCTTTCGGAGACAACTACGATTCGGGGCTTCCACTTCTCAAACAGCGGTTGAGGATTCCTATGGTGATTGCAATTTTAATTCTGAAATGGGAGATCCCAACCTAGGAATGGCTCAGCAAAGGACCATGTCCGATTATGCTCGACCCAACCTTGAGGGTACAGAAACAAGTATTGTTCGACCTGCGATTGCGAACAATAACTTCGAGCTTATGCCTAGTATCATACAAATGGTGCAGCAATATGTACAGTTCGACGGATTACAAGATGAAGATCTGAACTTAGATATTGCAAATTTTCTTGAAATCTGTGACACCTTCAAAATTAATAGTGTCTCAGACTACGCTATTAGGCTAAGACTCTTCCCCTTCTCCTTAAGGACCAAAGCCAAACAGTGGTTGAGTTCTCTTCCAAGAGGATCAATCACTACTTGTAACATATTAACTGAAAAATTTCTGGCAAGATATTCCCCCCCCCTCGCCAAAACTTCAAAATTAAAAAATGATATTACTTCTTATTCTCAAATTTCTTTTGAGACCCTCTATGAAACTTAGGAGAGGTTCAAGGAACTGTTGAGACGCTGCCCCCATCATGCTCTGCCAGTATGGTTACAGGTACAAACATTTTACTATGGACTAAATCAAGAAACTAAGCAAATGATAGATGCCGCTTCCGCTAGTTCTTTGGACCGTAAAACTCCGGAAGCCGCTCTTGAGCTTATCAAGGACATGGCAATGAACACGTATCAGTGGAATTCGTCTAGGACTCGCCCAAATAAACCTGCAGGTATCTATGAAGTGGACTCTATATCGCAACTGGCGCTGCAAGTGGAGATGCTGAATAAGAAGATATCGGAGATGACTACTGCATCCGCCCCTCAGGTATATGAAATTGTGAATACTGCTACTGCCGAGCAGGTGGATTATCTAGGGAATATACCCAGGCCTGCTCAAAATAATTCTGCGAATTTTTCTGCTTTTTTTAATTTTTCTGCACATCCTGGTTTTAATGCTTCTACAAACTCTTATAACCCTGGATGGCGTAACAATCCTAATTTTTCTTAGAGTAATAATTATAATGTCGCACGTCCACCGCACGATTTTACACCACACCCACCACCACAACAAACCAAAATCTTCAAAAAACTCTCTCTTTGGAAGAAATTTTATCTAGATATATAAGCTCGAAAGATGCTACTATTAGAAATCTAACAGGCTCAATGAAAAATTTAGAGAATACGGTCGGTCAATTAGCAAAGATGGATTCTGAGAGGCCACCTGGGACTCTTCCCTCAAATACTGAGCCAAACCCAAGGAAGCACGCGAAAGCGATTTACCTTCGGAGCAGCAAGGTAATTCACGAGCCCACCATAAGGGAAAAGCCAAAGGTGATTGCCTCTCCTACTGCTGAACGAATTAGTGAAGAAGAAATAACTAATAAAAATTTTTGAAAAGAAAACTCTATTTTTAAAATGAACAAGAAACATCTATTTTGGAAAAAGAAAAGATGGTTTTAAAAATAATGATCTCGAGATTTTAAAAGAATTTCCGCCACCGCCCTACCCCACTAAGCTTAGGAAAGATAAGCTAGATGATCAATATCAATGCTTCCTTGAAATGTTTAATCAAATTCATATCAACTTGCCATTTCATGAAGCGAATAGCCAAATGGCAAAATACGCCAAATATCTTAAGGACCTGTTAACGAACAAAAAGAAATTAGAAAACTTATCTCATGTTACGTTAAATGAAGAATGCTCGGCGGTCATAAAAAATTCCAATCTTCCTAAAAAGATAAATGATCCGGGTAGTTTTTCAATTCCTTGCATTTTTGGCGATCTTTTTGTAAAACACGCGCTAGCGGATTTAGGTGCGAGCATCAACTTGATGCCTTTTTCATTGTTTAAAAGCTAGGATTGGGCACTCTCAGCCCTACGCGTATGAGTATTCAATTGGCTGATTGATCGATTAAGTATCTGTTAGGTAACATTGAGGATGTGTTAGTGAAGGTCGACAAATTCATCTTCCCGGTGGATTTTGTCATTCTTGTTATTGAAGAAAACGTCGAGGTTCCCCATATCCTTGGTCGTCCCTTCCTCGCCACCTCTCGTGCAGTCATCGATGTGAGTAACGGGAAACTTTTGCTTCGCGTGGGAGATGACGAGGTGACGTTTTCAATAAATCAATCCATGAAAAATTCTTTAAAAAATGACTACTCATATTTCTTCCTTGATGTTTTAAATGAAGACTCCTCTCTTTCTCTTTCAAATGTTTCTTCCAATGATTTTTCTTCCTCTTTTTATGATTTTTCTACAAATGTTTTTGAAGACACGGTTTTGTCCACACAAGCCAACTTTGCAAATGAACAAGTGTTTAGACAAAACAATTACGAAAATATTGTTTTTGAAAATGACAAAGTTTAAAAAAACTCTTACGATGAACCACCCAACCTAGAACTAAAACCCCTTCCCAAACATCTCAAATATGCCTTTCTTTAACAAAATTCTAAATTGCCCGTTATAATCTCGGCTTTGCTTTCTCAATCCAAAAACGATCAATTGATTGAACTACTACAAAACAATCGTCGAGCTATTGAATGGCAAATTTCTGATATTCCTTGCATAAGCCCTTCCTTTTGCACCCACAAAATATTTTTTGAAAATAATTTTAAGGGTATGGTCCAACCTCAACGTCGTCTTAATCCTAATATGAAAGAGGTTGTGAAGGGCGAGGTTCTTAAGTTATTAGATGCAGGGATAATCTATCTTATTTCCGATAGCAAGTGGGTAAGTTCGGTTCAGGTTGTACCTAAGAAGGGTGGGATCACGGTAGTAACAAATGAAAATAATGATTTAATTCCAACAAGGACAGTAACGGGATGGAGGTTGTGCATCGATTACCGTAAATTAAATGATGCCACTCGTAAGGATCACTTCCCCCTTCCCTTTATCGATCAAATTTTAGAACGCTTATCCGGGCATAGTTTTTATTGTTTTATCGATGGTCTTTCGGGATACTTCCAAATCCCTATCGCGCCTGAGAACCAAGAGAAGACAACATTCACTTGCCCTTTCGGAACTTTTGCCTACCGTAGGATGCCTTTTGGTCTATGCAATGCACCAGCTACATTTCAGCGGTGCATGCTGGCTATTTTTGATAAATATGTATAAAACATTATGGAAGTGTTTATGGATGACTTCTCGGATTTTGGCGACTCGTTTGAGTTATGTTTAAAGAATTTAGGAAAAGTTTTAAAACGCTGCGAGGAAACAAATCTAGTTTTAAATTGGGAAAAGTTCAACTTTATGGTACATTAAGGCTTAGTCCTTGGCCACAAAATTTCTACTAGGGGAATTGAAGTGGACAAGGCAAAAATCGAAGTAATTGAAAAGTAACCGCCGCCTACGAATATCAAAGCGATAAGAAGTTTTTTAGGGCATGCGGGTTTTTATCGAAGATTTATTAAGGACTTTTCAAAAAATACTAAGCCTCTCACCCACCTTATCGAGAAAGACACTCCTTTTATTTTTGACGATTCTTGTTTAGCGGCGTTCGACTTAATTAAATCCAAAATTATAAATGCTCCGATTATGATCGCCCCAGTTTGGGATTTGCCTTTTGAAATTATGTGCGACGTAAGTAGTTTTGCGGTCGGTGCGGTACTAGGACAACGTATAGCATAGAATTTCCACCCAATCTATTACGCTAGCAAAATGCTTAATTCAGCACAAGCAAATTACACTACAAATGAAAAGGAACTCTTAGCTATCCTTTTTTGCTTTTGATAAATTCCGACCCTAATCACTCTTTCTAAAGTTATCATTTTTACGGATCATTCCGCTTTGAAGTACCTCCTTTCTAAACCGGATGCCAAGCCGCATCTTATTCGTTGGATCCTATTACTTCAAGAATTTGACTAGGAGATCCGAGAAAAGAAAGGAGCGGAAAATTTAGCAGCTGATCATCTTTCATGCCTAGAAAATCCTGAAATTGATATTTTTGATGAAAATTTACATATTGATTCTTTTCCGGATGAAATTTTTTTTAATGTTTCTTCTTCTACCCCCTGGTTTGCCGATTTGGCCAATTATCTGGTGGCCCGCGTCCACCCAAAAGAATACTCCTCTCAGAAAAAGAAGAAATTCTTTTTTGAGTTGAAGTATTATTTTTGGGAGGACCCATTTCTATTTCGCATTTGTGCGGACCAGGTGGTAAGAAGATGCGTCTCACGGGAAGAAGGTCAACAATTTTAAAACATGTTCATGAAGGTCCGACTGGCGGGCACTTTAAGCAAACCGCACAGCACACAAAGTACTTAATGCTGGCTTCTATTGGCCCAGCATATTTAAAGATGCACAAATCTTTGTGGGCGGGTGCGATCGGTGCCAGCGGAGTGGAAACATCTCTACAAAAAATGAAATGGAACAAAATTATTTTCTCGAATGCGAAGTTTTTGATTTGTGGGGCATAGAATTTGTCGGCCCATTTCCCTCAAGTTTAGGAAATAAATACATTTTAGTCACCATAGATTACGTCTCTAGGTGGGCGGAGGCCCAAGCTTTACCAAGTAATGATGCTCGCGTAGTCATAAATTTCTTAAAAAAATTATTCTCTCATTTTTGTTTTTCTCGAGCGATCATTAATGATGGGGGAGCCATTTTGTAACGCCTAACTAGCTAAGGTTTTAACTAAATATGGCATTACATATAAATTATCCACTGCTTATCACCCCCAAACTAACGGTCAAGTCGAGGTAGTCAATCGAGAACTAAAAATAGTTTTGGAAAAAACTGTTTCTACTTCTCGTAAAGATTGGTCCCTAAAATTAGACGATGCTCTTTGGGCCTATCGGACAGCGTACAAGACCGCCATCGGTTTTACTCCTTTTCAATTGGTCTATGGAAAATCGTGTCATCTTCCGGTAGAAGTAGAACACCGAGAATATTGGGCGATAAATTTTTTTTATTTCGATCCGCACTCAGTCGGTGAGCATAGAAAAAATCAATTAGATGAACTCAATGAATGGAGAGCGCACGCTTACGAAAATAATAAAATTTATAAAGAACGCATGAAACTTTATCACGATAAGAACCTGTGCCATCCTAAAACATTTAAACCAGGCGATCAGGTTCTTCTTTTTAATTCGCGTTTATGTATCTTCGATCGAAAACTGAAATCTCATTTGTCTGGACCTTTTATGGTCAAACAGGTTTTTTCCTTATGGCACTGTGCTCCTCTCGCACCCGGATAAGGGTGATTTTAAAGAAAATGGCCATCGCTTAAAGTAATATTTTCGAATGATTATGTATCTCCTACTGCGGAACAACTTTTATTTATATCGTAATGTTTTCTTTCTTGGAAATTTTCTTTTATGATGGACATTTTGTTTTATTGTAAGACTTTTATTATAATTATTGGAACATTATATTGTTGTAATAAAGAACAATCTTGGGCACCTGCCCACAGACTTAATTTTTCTGCTTTTATTTTTCTCTTCCTTACGGTGGCCAACCAAGCAAGTTCGTGATCGCCGCTCTAACGTTGTTGATTTCAAGATGGATCAAGTAAAGTATGTTGATGATCAATTGCGTTAAAAAGCAAGCATGGGGGAGCGACATCCACCTTCATCTCAAAAACCTGGGGAAGTCCTGTTTTTTTTATTTACTTTACTGCATTTTATTTTTCTCTCCTTCTCAGTCTCCTTCTCTTTCTCGTTTTTTTTGTTTCTTTCATTGAGGGCAATGAAGAACTTTAGCATGGGGGAGGGTTTAGTTGTCTTCTTTCTTCATTTCTTTCAAAAAAAATGTTTTAAAAAAAAATCACAAAAAAATTAGTATAATTATATTAAGTCTTTTAGGAGTATTATTTTTATTTAACTATATCAAAAATCCAAAAAAATAGAAAATACAAAACCCAAAAAATTTAAAAAAAAATGCTAAAATCTATTTGAAAAACAAAATTGAAAATTATTTTCCATCTTTATTTTTTTGTTTCTTCTAGTGATGTGTAGGCCCGTGCGGTTTTGTAGTTCTAGATTGATTTCTTTGAAAAGGTCTGCTTAATCTATCATTTTAACATAGCTTAGTTTTACTAGTTTCTAGTTCTTAAATATAGGCATCTATTTTCTCATTTTAAGATAGCAATTTTTAGTTGCTCTTCTTATTCGGTTAGTTACGTACGAATGGTTGCTAGGTAATATTAGCTCTTTTTCTTTTGTGGGGTAGTCTTCATTGGTGTCTAGATCTTGTCCCTAGGTACTCTCAAAACATATGCGTCGTTTTTACGTACTTTAGAAATGATTTAGGCCACCCTTTGACTCGTTTGCACTTTTATTGCCCACCAAAAAATTTACCATTGCAAAACAATTTTTGGCCTTTTCTATGTTTATTTTATTTAGCTCCACCTTTATTTCATTATTTTCACGAAAGCCAAAATGCCTTTCCTATTTTTCACACTAAAACTTTGAGCTAGCTTATAAATCATTTTTGGGAAGGGGTATTATCTTTGAAATGAAAAGGAAATTTTAAAGCCTATTATTGGAGCTCTCTTTTATGAAAAAAATGTTTTATTATCAAAATGTTATCAAATCAAAAAAAGAGAGAGAAAAATGAAGTTTATTTGTGTCCAATTTATTAAAGTAAAAAATTTTATGGCCTTTTGTTTGTTTGAAGTGCTTATCATTTCTCTTCATGTTTGCATTTTTATCTTTGAGCTCAACCTTGGTTTAGTGTGTGTTTTAGCCATCACGTTTATCTTTGATTTTCAATTCCTAATCATTTTCCTAAGCCAAGTCTTAACGCCTATTTTAAGTCCTTTTGATCTTTAGATGTAATTTCGCGTAGTGGAGAGAGTTTGAACGGACAAGCCTATGGCCACCATCATTGATGGATTTCTTTGGAGGTTATCTTGAGGTGATTTAGGGTTAATCGTTATTCTAGCAACCTAGTAGTTCGTCAATGCTCCGTTTATTTAGAACTTCTATTTTTGTTTCTCTTATTTTCATTAATTTTGGATGCCTTGTTTTAGGAATTTTGAAATTTGTAATTCTTCTTTATGTTCTAATGATAATTTTAGGTTTCCACTTTTAAGTTTTCTATTTTGCACTTCTCACCCACTAGTTGATAACATAGGAATTAGGATGGTTTAATTTTTCATGTTTTGTTTTTCATATTCATGCAACCTAAAAATGTCTTGTTTCTTTTTATCATTCCTAAGTTCTTAAATGATATTTGCTTGAGGGCAAGCAAAAACTCTACCATGGGGGAATTTGATGACTTGTTTTAGTCATCGTTTTTGGGGTAGTCTAGTATGCAAAATCCCTAGTTTAAATTACATTTTTAAGTATATTTATGCTTATTTTATTTTATTTCTTATTTGCTGTCTTTTGTTATGATATATTAAATTTCTATTTCTATTTTATCTTTTATGTATTTTGTTTATGTTATGTTGTTTTGTCATGTTTGTATGTTTAGTTTTATGTTTAAAGGTTTGTGTTTTATTATAATAGTATGTTATGTCATTTATGTTTTCTTTTGTTTTTATATATCTAATAATATAATTAATGTTTTGTCTTATTTTGTTAGGTTCAAGTTCAGCTATTGAAGCAGCCCGAGCCCTTCCAAGCAGCCTACCCAAGCCCTCTTGTTCAAGCCTACTTGGAGCAGCCCTTCATCCATGCTCGGCCAGCCCACCTCACCATGCAGGCCTCCTACCCGAGCACTTACATGCAACAAGAAGCCCATGGAGCAGCCCATACATGCTACCCGAGCCCAATGCAAGCAGCCAACTTAGCTTGGCCGTCCACACACATCATTTCCCCTCTCCATTTACATTGAATCTCTCCCCTCCTCATTAATTACATACATGCATCTTACCTTGAAGTGGCTTGTCCCCTCTCTTTTCCCCTTCTACACACTTCCATTCATTCCCCTTGATATTTTAATATTCCTATTTCCAATAAATTGCATACAATAAACCTTCCCCCTCTCTCTCCATCATTAAATGCAATTCATGCACCTCTCCCACACATGCATGGCCGGCCACACTCATGCCTCCCTTCATATCCTTCTATTTTCTAAAATCTTCCCTTCTCACCTATAAAAGGAACCCCTCCCCTCCTTGTTAGAAACCCACTTTTTTAAGCATTTTTATTTTAAGAAGTTTAGTGAAGCTTTGGAGTTGAGTTGTAGAGAGCAAGAGAGCTAGTGAGTTGTTATTTTCTTTTCATTATTGTTGTAGTCTTTTCATTATTGTAATCTTTTTTTTTATCTTAATATAATATTGTCCTTTCTAAATATTATGTTCTCTTTTATTTTTGCAAGTAATGAAAATTAATTTATTTCAACTTACTTTGATTTCAATTTCCATTATGAGTAGCTAATTTTCTATTAGCACTTGATCTTGAGAATCCATGATTTGAGATGAGAATCTTCCTTATTTTGTAATTTTATTTTTGTTAAATTTTTCTCGATCCTTCTTTGATTTATTTTGTGTCGACTCCGTATTTCCGGTACACGATAGTAGAACTTTTACCTCATTTCATATTAGTCGAGAGATTAGTTGATTTGAAAGATCGCTCAAAGAAGGAAGGAGTTTCACGCAATTCTAGAGATAGGATGACGTAAATCCTCCGGATTGGAGTCAAATCCAAAAGAGCGGATCACCACGATAATGCAACTTTAGGCCTCTTTGATTTGTAAAGAGATTTTGATCAAACTGTCTATAAGTTAGGAGACTCAATGCTCTAGCGAGATTTTGTCTTATTTTCGGATCCGCCACGGTCGAGTTTAATTCGCAATTATAAAATTACATTTTTATCTCTCTTATTTCTTTTCATGGTGAATCATATATCAAATGCTATCTTTTAATCCATAGTTTTGTTTTAATTTTGTTTCAGTCAGTTCTAAATTTTTCAAAAACCCCACCAGAAATCGTACGGTAGGATTATAGTTGAAGCGGGAGTAGCAGTACTAGACAACCCTGAGTTTAAAAACTACCTTGGTACTACAATTCGATAGGTACACTTGCCTCTTCGGGTTGATAGTCGGTTCAATCCACCAGGCTCTCATCTAGCTGGCAGGTCCAAAGGCTCGCCTATGGGGGAGAGGTTTTGGTTATGAAATCTTCATCAACACCCCAAGCTAGGCTCGGTCCCAGGTTGACCCGCTGCGTAGACTCTCATCTAGCTGGCAGGTCCGAAGGCTCGCCTGTGGGGGAGAGTTTTTGTTTATGAAATCTTCATCAACACCCCGAGCTCAGCTCAGCCCCAAGTAGACCCGCTGCGCATGCTCTCATCTAGCTGGCAGGTCCGAAGGCTCGCCTATGGGGGAGAGGTTTTGGTTATGAAATCTTCATCAAAACCCCGAGCTCGGCTCGGCCCCAGGTAGACTCGCTATATAGGCTCTCATCTAGCTGGCAGGTCCGAAGGCTCGCCTGTGGGGGAGAGGTTTTGGTTATGAAATCTTCATCAACACCCCAAGCTCAGCTCAACCCAAGGTAAACCCGCTGTGCAGGCTCTCATCTAGCTTGTAGGTCTGAAGGCTCGCTTGTGGGGGAGAGGTTTTGGTTGTGAAATCTTCATCAACACCCAGAGCTCGGCTCGTCCCCATGTATACCAGCTGCGCATGCTCTCATCTAGCTGGCAGGTCTGAAGGCTCGCCTGTGGGGGAGAGGTTTTGGTAATGAATTCTTCATCAACACCCCGAGCTCGGCTCGACACTAGGTAGACCCACTGCACAGGATCTCATCTAGCTGGCAGGTCCGAAGGCTCTCCTATGGGGGAGAGGTTTTGGTTATGAAATCTTCATAAACACCCCGAGCTCGGCTCGGTCCCAGGTAGACCCGCTATGCAGGATTTCATCTAGCTGGCAGGTCCGAAGGCTCGCCTGTGGGGGGGGGGGGAGAGGTTTTGGTTATGAAATCTTGATCAACACCCCGAGCTCGGCTCAGCCCCAGGTAGACCCGCTGCGCAGGCTCTCATCTAGCTGCCAGGTCCGAAGGCTCGCCTGTGGGGGAGAGGTTTTGGTTATGAAATCTTTATCAACACCCCGAGCTCGGCTAAGCCCCAAGTAGACCCGCTGCGCAGGCTCTCATCTAGCTGTCAGGTCTAAAGGCTTGCCTGTGGGGGAGAGGTTTTGGTTATGAAATCTTCATAAACACCCCGAGCTCGGCTCGGCCCCAGGTTGACCAGCAGCGCAGGCTCTCATCTAGCTGGCAAGTCCGAAGGCTCGCCTGTGGGGGAGAGGTTATGGTTATGAAATCTTCATCGACACTCCGAGCTCGGCTCATACCAGGTAGACCCGCTACACAGGCTCTCATCTAGCTGGCAGATCTGAAGGCTCTCCTATAAGAGAGAGGTTTTGGTTATGAAATCTTAATCAACACCCCAAGCTCGGCTCGGCCCCAGGTATACCCACTGCGCAGGCTCTCATCTAGCTGGAAGGTCCGAAGGCTCGCTTGTGGGGGAGAGATTTTGGATATTAAATCTTCATCAACACCCCGAGCTCGGCTCGGCCCTAGGTAGACCCACTGCGCAGGCTCTCATCTAGCTGGCAGGTCCGAAGGCTCGCCTATGGGGGAGAGGTTTTGGTTATGAAATCTTCATCAACACCCCGAGCTCAGCTCAGCCCCAGGTAGACCCTCTGCGTAGGCTCTCGTCTAGCTGGCAGGTCCGAAGGCTCGCCTGTGGGGGAGAGGCTTGGTCCTTGGTTCTTGGTCCTTGGTTCTTGGTTCTTGATCCTTAGTTAATTTTACACTACTCTGAGCTCGGCTCGTCCCCAGGTAGACTCGATGTGCAGGCTCTCATCTAGCTGGCAGGTCCGAGGGCTCGCCTCTGGGGGATAGGTTTGGTGTTTAGAAATGTTCCGACATTGATGTTCTAGGATAGGCAAAAGACACACCATGAGGGCAGACCCCAAAAGGATCTTGGCCAAGAGAATTCCCAGCAAGAAAAGGTCTCGGCCAGGAGAGGTCTCGGCCAGGAGATCCCAGCTGGGGGATCTCGCAAAATGAAGTTCCCGGCGGGTCCAGGTAAGGAGACCCGATCGATCGCTCAAAATAAGGAGGGGCGGTCTTCCCTTAAAAGGCCTATGAATGACACTCACGACAAATGGTTCTCGGCAGAACGCAGGAACGACGTGTCTAAGCCTCAGGTTTTCGGTAGGTTCTAACCTATCTACCTCTAAGGGAGACTATCCTAGAGGGGGCAAGGGACCTCGGCGGAAGCTCTCTTGAGCATCATTCGTTATCAATAAAAAAAGGAAAAAGGAGGGGTACAAACACTGACAATTCATACATCTAAATATGATTACAAAAAGTTAGAGCGTCTCGCTCATTACAGAAACAAAAAGAGAAACGTAAACCCATCAGGGACAAGCGCTGTATCCGCTCGAGCTCCCGCTTTAGCTACTATGGGAGCTCTCGCCCGAGCTCTCCCCAGATGTCTCGCCAGCAGCCGTGGGGGATCTCGGGACATCCGGGGGCGGAGAGTCGGGCGCACCTAGGGGCTTCTGCATAGGCTCGAAGAGCCAGGGAACAAGTTGAGGAGCGGTGACGATCTTGCCACTCTCGTTCAAACATCCCACATCCCGCAACATCTCAAGGGTCATCCTGACCATTGCTTGAGCGTTGGTATGCATGAGCTTGTCGATATTCTAGTCCGAGAAGTGACGGCTCCTCAGCCTCTCGTCCAGCGATGGGGGAGGCGGAACGACATCCGTTTCTGCGCGCTGGAGCTGGTCCTTTAGAAGGATGTTCTCATATCTTAGCTCGGTCAGCTCCGTGCGAAGGGCTGTATTCTGAGCAGAATCCTGCAGAAGGGAGAAACAAATCAACATCTAGACGACCGGTGGATTATAGAGGTGAGAGCGAGTGCTTGAAAGATTTCGCTTACCTCCTCTGCTGGGTGCGAGGAAAGGCATCTCATAGCATCTGCCAGCTGTGCCTTTAGAACCGCCGCCTGGTCCCACTCCTTGAGAATCTCGCCGAAGTTGCGGACAATGGTCATGCTCCGGCATGCGCACATGTGCGCAAGCTCGAACCCACGCATCAGAGCCCGGACGGAGTCAAAGGCCAGGCGCCTTGTGGGAAGCTGATCATAGAGGCCGGCATACTCCCGGCTGTAAAGATGGAAGCCCAGAGCGAAAGCCTCGCCGGTTACATGGTCGCGCTCCGCCCAGCTGGGGAGGAGGGTCGAGATGGATACTTTGTTGGTCTCATGGTCCCACCGCAGCAAGAACATCCCCTCAGCGTCGAGGCACTTCACGCCGAGGCCAAAATTCCTGTGCCCCTTTAGCACCTCCTTGGACGGAGACTGAGTGGAGGTCTCGACAGCCACCCCCTCATCCCCAGCACCGCTTACGGCTGGAAGGTTCTCGGCAGGGGCCGCGACGCTATTCCTGGCAGCAATGGTCATCTCGCAGGCCACCTGCAGGACCTCCTCGAAGGACCGACCGGGTGTGAGAGGTCGGGCGGGCATAGTCATCACGGACTTCCCTTTGTCGGCCACAGTTGTCTTCGGACTTTTTAGCGGCTGGGACAAAAATGCGTCGGGCTTTCGCTTCCCGGTACTGGTCGAAGGAGGCGGGGAAGGCTTGTCCTGGCAAGCCTGAGCCGCGGATTTCGCGAGAGCAAGCGGATCTCTCACAGCCTGGCCCTCAGTACCCTGAGCCTCGGTAAAGGGTTGGTGCAGAGGAACTTCTCGCTCTCCTGCAAGGGTGGCAATAGAATGTATTGAAATTTAGAATGGGAATATCAGGTTGAGGACGAGACCGTACCTCCACCGGGGGGCACGGGAGGGAGAGAGTCGACGTCCCATCGGAGGAATGGGATATCGAATTCTTTAGTCCCAAAGAAATCTAGAAGGGAGCTATCGCGCGATCCCAGGGTATGCAGCTTGTAGGAGGCATCCTTATATTGTACAGGCACTAGAGGAACACTGCCGAAGTCGTCAGAGAAGAAGATAAACTTCTCGCCACAATGATGATGCTTGTTGGCGAGACAGGTCGTCTTGAGCAGTTTCCTAGAGAAGAAGACTACCCCTCCATTCGCACGAAAGATGATCAGCTTTCGGAAAATCGGGAGGCTGAACTCGATCTTCTCCGATCGCATGTAGCAGATGAACGCTACAAGGATGGTGACCGAGTTAGGGTTTTGCTGCGCAGGGACCACTCCGTAGTAACGAAGGGCCTGGTGCATCTCCGGCCAGAGGGGAAGGCGAAAGCCCACCTCGAAGTGTTCGAGGGGGATGGCGAGCTCCCCCTCTCCCGCGGTGTTCACCCTGTCTCGGTTGCCAGGATTTCTCGCGGTGAAGCCAGCGGGAACATACTGAGAAGTGATCCGTTTGTACTCTTCAAGGGTTAGGCAACAAGTGGGAAACTGATGCTTTCGGAAGGCTTCCGCGCAATGTGAACGCCCCTCGTTCTCGCCCGACATTTTGTCGAGGGGATGGAAGGCAAGATATGAAAGGAATGGGCGAGAGCAAAGGCTTGGAGAAAACAAGAGAAGAAAGCGGGAGCAAGGGAAAGTTCTCGGCAAGTCGCTAAAGCAACGAGGAGAGGAATGAGGGTTCCGGATCGGAGAAATAAATGCGTTTGGTGTACTCATCTATTTATAAGAAGCCGTGGTAATGATGACTTTTCTAAAAATGAAAAAAATATATATATGATGAAAATAGTGGTGGAGGTACAGGCGTCATGCCCCGAGACTACGACGCCTTGGGTTCCGGCCTGGGATGACAGCGACCGGCCGAAGGTTCAGACTCGCGCGAGCATTTTGAAACGGCCGCGTGAAGCATAAAACGAAAACCGGAGCAGGGATCGCTCTCATCGGGCGAGAGTTAAAAAGGAAAAGAAACAACAATAATAATATACAATGATTGAAAGGTTACAAGTGAACAGTCCAGAACATCAAGAAACAGGGTAATTTACGGGAAGGGAAGGCCGAGAGGAGAGAAGGGGCGAGGCTTCGGCGATCAGTACGGCTCCCAGCGCCATCGTCCTCTCTCCCGCCGTCTGGTCCTCGGGGGTGCCAACAGGTTGTAGTAGGAAGACAGGGTGGTACACCGTAGGTTGATCCGACGAGCCTGGTCTCGAATCTGCGCGATATAACTCCCCGGGGAGGACTCGGCGATAGGCCCACCCGGCCTCCCCATCTCGCCAAAGAAATAGTCGAGCTCAAGGGCCTCGAGCCTATGCTCCACCATCTCGTGGAATTCTTTTGCCGCAGTGGCGCGGGCCCGCTCCCGCCGCACTAGCTTCAATAGGAGGGCAACAATCTTCTTCCCTCATCTCTTTACGCTCCCAGTGTCATTTACAATGTCCTCCATATCGCCAAATGAAGGAAGGGATGAGCTCTCGCCATCCTCTTCCTCACCCTCCTCATCATCGTCTTCATCATCATCATCAGCCCCAGTTCGCGAGTATGGATCATCTGGGAAAACAGCTTTCATGGTTACAGCGAGAACTGAGTAAGAACTACAGTAATGTTTCGCTTACCTGCCACATGACGAGAGCCACTGGCCGACGGCTAGCGAGAAGGCCCGCCCCCCCCCCCCCCCTCCCTCAATCCCGTAGAGGAGGTGGAGTGGCTTTCTGCATTCCGGCCAAAAAGCCTCGCGTACAGTGATCCCGGCCTGGCCGGAAGCATGAGGGAAGTCGTTCTCTCTCTCGAGATGGCTGACCTCCTTTTGGGCCTTTGAGGGGCCGGTAGACACCCCTCCCACCAGTAGTGTGGGATTAGCCTCTTGGCCGAGCAGGTTAGAAGTAATTATTTCACTCTCCCGGGTGGCGAGACCCGGGTCGGCGAAAACTGATGATGTGAGAAGTCAGCTTGACAGTAGGTATTGGCTACGGATGAAATGGTCAGAAAGGGGTAACAGAAAAAAGCATACCCACGGTTCTCGGAGAGGCAGCCGGAGGAGTGACCTTCGTGACCTATGGTCTATCCTCAGGAGGGTGAGGCGACGTGTCCGGAGGTACCAGCGGTGACCTGGTATCGTCACCTCGAGCCGCTTCCTACGAAAGATATTGCGCTAGTTACCAACCCTTGCGCATGCTCAGATCGTAGTTGACTCGCAATCTTGGGGATCAGTAAATTAGAGAGGCATACCTTCTACGGATGGGAAGCACCATCCACTCGATCGGGAGTTGGGGTAGGCGAGTCCCTGTTCTCGCGGGAAAGGTCCCGCTGGATCACCTTCTCCTTATTTTTCTTCTTCTCTTTCTTCTTATTTAGCGGAGAAGGATTAGCGGCTGACGACTTTTTCGTAAGCCAAGGGGCAACCACAGCGCTTTTCGCCAAGGCTCGTGCCTGGGCCGCATTGATGCGATCTTGGAGATCTTGCGGGAGTTGCTTGTCAACAAGTTTGGAACGCATGAAGAGATCTCGCGAGAGCTCAGGCAGAAAGCGGCGACTCAGGAAAAGTTTTACGGTCGTTTATCTACACATATATATATATATAAAACCATGGTATGGCCCACCAAAAGATTCTCATTTTTTGAAAAGACACGTGCCCCACGAATATTGCTGGGTTGAACGTGTATTTTCGAGCGCAGGGCTAGCTAAAAAAGAGCGGGGATTGTGTACAACCCCATATTCGTTGGGTGGCACCCAAAGGAATCAACGGTCGGGGTTGGACCAGCCTTGGGCTAGCGTGGGCAAAAAGACAAGAAGAGATCTCACGCCAGAGGAGCTCCCGCCTAGGAGCAGGCGAGATCCCGCCTAGGAGCAGGCGAGATCTCGCCCATGACTAGAAGCGGGCGAGAAGGCATTGAGTGGTCTGAACGCCGCGCTTAGTGAGCTCCACTCACTCAACGCCGTGGTCGGCAGCTAGGGCGCTTTGTTAGCTCCACTCACTCAATGCCATGGTAAGCGGCAAGGGCATTGGGTGAGCTCCACTCACTCAACGTCGCGTCAACCGGTACCCGCTTTCGGCAGAGTCGACGAGAAGGATTGCATCTCGTAGAAGGCGGGGGCCAGCTCAGCTTGAGACTTTCGACACTCCTTTTTAGCTCCCACCAAATGAAGGCAAGAGGGTTCTCGGCATAGAGTTCTCGCCGGGTGGGGCCCAGGGTTCAGGGTAAAAGTACTTAATCGCCCTCGGATAAAATTACCCATACACCCCTAGGGGCTGCATTTAGTACTTTACAAACAACGGGATTTGGCTATTGGCAGACCAGCCGGGGGTATTTCACTAACTTCAAGTCAGCAAAAGACTATAA
The DNA here is from genome assembly GCA_039513925.1 of Platanthera zijinensis. Classification (NCBI taxonomy): domain Eukaryota; kingdom Viridiplantae; phylum Streptophyta; class Magnoliopsida; order Asparagales; family Orchidaceae; genus Platanthera; species Platanthera zijinensis. The sequence continues at coordinate 180,755,448 of CM077079.1, read as the reverse complement.
ATAGACTAATAAGGTCTCCTTAGAAGGCGGACTCTCATTATTCTCCAAATTTCTAGTGCTTTCTGGGGAGCTCTTAGCCCAGCTTTTGGTCTTGGAGGGGAAGCTCTCAGAGATCTTCCGGGTGTGAGGTGGGACCTCCCTGCTGAGGCTTTGGGTCAGTCCTAGGTACTTAGCAACCAGTCGAGGGTTGGGACTTGAGAGAAGTAGGTGTTGGCTGCACCCTTATTTTGAACTCCCGTTGAGGTCAATTTTGGCTTCAACAATATGTACAATAGACTTAGCTAAATTTTCAATGAGCTGAAAACCTTGGACATGGACATAACCCTAACTGAGATAAATGACAAGATTCTCATTTACTTCCTCATCTCATGGGATTCCAAGATCTAGCCAATCAAGGAAGCCAGAAGCCTGAATGAGATCTCTACTGAATCTCTATTGGGAAAACTAAATTCTTATGAGAAGCTCATGAAGACCAGAGAAGCTGCTGAGCAGAAGACCTCCACACCAGGAAGAAAAGAGCCAAGCATTGCATTCAAAGCATCTAAATAAACAGAAGCTCCCTTAGCTAGTGAAGAATTTCTAAGTCTCTTAGCCAAAAGATTCTACAAAATGGGCAAGAAGGATTTCAGAAGGAGGTCATCTAGACAGGATGACAAACTATGGTATGACAAAACACCTACTAAAGAGATTGTGTGTTTTGGATGGAGGAAACCTTGACATATCATATCAGAGTGTCCATAGAATAATAATAAGGATAAAAGAAGAGAAAAGGAATCTAGAAGGCATTACAACAAGCCCTCCTCCAGCAAGCACAAAAGAAAGGACAAGGGTTTTGTTGCTAAAACTTTGAGTGAAACTGAAGATCAATCTTCATCTTCCAGCTCTAGTGAAGATGAAGAGGAAGCAAAAGTAAGAGAATCTTGCTTGATGGCTATAAATGAATCAAGCAGCCTCTCAGATGATGAGCAGTCAGACAATGAAGAAACTCTATCTGAAGAAGATCAGGTACTGTCCTCCTTTCATTTTGATTCAGATGATTTTAGAAATGAATTTAAATCACTATGTATTGATTTGATAAATTCTGAGAAGGAAATCAAACTACTTAGAGATAGGATATCTGATCAAGACAATCTTCTATCAGAAAACATCAAGTTAAAGGATGAACTTGCTAATGAACAAATCATTTCACTAAAAAATGAATTATGTAAGGCAAATCAACTTGAGGAATCTCTCAATCGGAGAAGCCTTAAGCTGATGGACATCACAAGCACTATAAATTCTAGATTAAATGGCAAGCTGGGCATAGGTGCTTCATCAAGCTTACCCCCTATATTAAGGAAAAATATACTTTCTACACCTATCAAATTTATCTATAAAAAAGGCAAAGAAAAAGTAGACAATCATAATATTAATCAAATAGAATTAAAACAGAAAAATAAGAAAAAGAGAGAGAATAGGAAAAAACCTAACTATAACATGTTCAGCAGATTTTGTCAAACTCAGATCGACAAAATGTGTACAGTTCGTCGAACTCAAGTCGACAAACTCCAAACACACACTTTTATTATGATTATTCTCTGAACTGCGATTGACGAAATCAGTATTGTTCTTCGAGCAGAGATCGATGATATTGGGGCACAGAGAATGAATACTTTCATTCTCTGAGCGGATTTCAACGAACTCATCCCCATTCGTCGACCTCAGATCGACGAACTTACCATAATTCATCAACCCCAGTTCAAAATTACAGAAACATTAATTCTTCCAGATCATTTAATCATCTAAGAGAATATATTAATCCATTCACTCAGTGGATAATTCCACCAAGAAGATATCACCCTCTAGGGTATAAAAATCAACCTAAATTTTCTTATATTTCAAGTTTTAACTATAAAAAGAGACAAGGACCCAAGGTAACCTGGGTCAAGAATATCTAATCTGTTTAAATGCAGGTGAAAGACTATCCCACCATAGAGTAACAGTGGTACCTGGATAGTGGCTGTAAAAGCACATGACTGGCAGCAAGGATAACCTAATTAACTACAAGTCTAAGATAGGACCCAAAGTAATATTTGGTGACTCCAACTGTGGCCAAACTGAAGGCTATGGAAAGGTCAAAATTGGAGCAGTCACCTTCAGGAAGGTAGCTTATGTAAGTGGACTGAAGCACAACCTGATATCCATAAGTCAGTTATATGATGAAAGGTTTCCGGTATCATTTAATAAAACCTCCTGTATTATTACTTCAGTAGATAACCAAATTGTGTTAATAGGTACTAGAGTAGGAAACATCTATGTAGTAAACTTTAAGTCTGCTAAAACTAAAGTATGCTTATTCAATCAAACTAGTAATAATTATGAACTTTAGCATAAGAGATTAGGACATGTTAATTTGAAAAACATTGTTAAACTCTCTAGGGACAACCTTATTAGAGGATTGCCCTCTTGCCCCTACAAGAAGGAAAGCCTTTGCAGGGCTTGTCAATTAGGCAAGCAAACTAAAAATAGCTTTAAGTCACTTAATAAGAGTGATTCACCTAAAATTCTGTATTTGCTCTATATGGATCTCTTTGGACCCATTACTGTATAGAGTTTAGGAGGGAAGTCTTATACCTTAGTGATTGTTGATGACTTTTCTAGGTTCACTTGGGTGTTCTTCTTGAGAAACCAATCTGATAACGTAAAGGTTCTTATAGACATTCTTAAGAGCATAAGGATTGAGCACTCTACTCCAGTTGTATTAATCAAAAGTGATTATGGTACTGAGTTTGAGTCTCTTCCCATGCAAGACTTCTGTGAGAAGGAAGGTATCAGGCACTATTTCTCTGCTCCTAGAACTCCTCAACTAAATGGGGTAGCTGAAAGGAAAAACAGGACCCTAATTGAAGATGGAGGAACATTACTTGCAGATGCTTACTTGCACCTATCTTTTTGGGTAGAGGCTGTAAGCACAACAAACTATGTTTTGAATAAAAGCCTGATTCACAAGCTTAAGGGCAAGAACCCCTATGAACTACTCAAATGGAAGCAACCTAAAGTAGATTATTTTAGAATTTTGTGTTGTATTTGCTACATTCACAAAAATAATAAGAAACTCCTTAGAATGTTTGAAGCCAAAGCTGAAATAAGAATTTTTCTTGGATATTCCCAAATCAACAAGGCATATATGGTTTATAATAAATCAACTATGAAAATGGAAGAAACTATACATATTTCTTTTGATGAAACAAACATGTTTTATAAGGAGAAGAATCCTTCTACCAGTGAAACTTTGCAGGAACCACACTTGTGTGAGAAGTTGGATGAGTTGACCCTCAACAATGAGTTTGTTGCACATCCTTCTCCACATGCTGTTGAAGACAGTGAAGATGAATCCATTGAAGTGGATGTTCAACAAACAACAGCTACCATAATTCCACAAGAGGAATTAATTCACCAAGCTGTTGGTGAACCAACTCCTCCTACAGAATTAGTCACACTTAGAGATCACCATGTATCTCAAGTTATTGAAGACATATCAGTAGGTGTACAGACAAGGCATCAACTCCAGCAGGACATGATGCATGCCTGCTTCATATCTTAAACTGAGCCCCAATCTATCAAAGATGTTGATCAACATCCACACTGGATTATTGCAACGTAAGAGGAGCTTAACAAGTTTGAGAGATGTAGAGTTTGTGATTTAGTTCAAAGATCCAAAGACTAGAATGTCATTGGAACTAAATGGGTATTCAAAAACAAACTAGATGCTCAAGGTATTATCATCAGGAACAAGGGAAGGCAAGTTGCTCAGAGATATAGACAAGAGGAAGGCATTGATTATGATCAAACATTTGCTCCTGTTGCAAGGCTTGAGGAAATCAGAATCTTCCATGCTTATGCTGCTTACAAGAAGTTCAAAGTATATCAAATGGATGTCAAAAGTGCATTCTTAAATGGTGAACTTAAAGAAGAGGTTTATATGGAAAACCACCAGGTTTTATCTCTCCTACTCATCCCTCTTATGTTTTAAAATTACATAAGGCTCTCTATGGTCTAAAGCAAGCTCCAAGAGCATTGTATGAGACCTTAGCTAGCTTTCTCCTAGAGTATAATTTTACTATAGGCATTATAGATAGGACTCTATTCATTAAACATCAAAAGGATAAAATTTTATTTGTACAAATTTATGTAGATGATATTATCTTTGGCTCTACTGATTCATAACTATTGGTGGGCCAAAACCCGAACAGGCAAGTGTACCTGTCGAATTGTAGTACCAAGGTCGTATTTAAACACGGGGTTATCAATTACTATTACTCACGCTCGAACTATTATCCTACCGGAAAATTGTTGGGATTTGAGAATTTTTAAAGGTAAAATAAAAGATAATTTTTTTGACGAAAAACTAATAATAAAAAGCTAGCACCCGATCAGTGAATCACCATGAAATGATATAAGAGAGAAAAAAAAGTCATAGTTTTAATTTTGCAAATCATACTCGACCGTGACGGATCCGAAAATGAGACAAAATCACGCTAGAGCAATAGGTCTCCTAACTTATAGACTCTTTGATCGAAATCTCTTTACAAACCAAAGAAGCCTAAAGTTGCATTATCGAGGTGATCCGCACTATTGGATTTGACTCCAATCCGGAGGATTTACGTCGTCCAATCTCTAGGATTGCATGCAACTCCTTCCTTCTTTGAGTGGTCTTTCAAATCATGAGTCTCTCGACTACTATGAAATGAGAACAAGGTCTACTACCGTATACCGGAAATACGGAGTCGACACACAATAAATCAAAGAAGGGTCGAGCATGAAATAACAAAAATAAAACTAAGAAAGAACATAAACTCTCATCTCACTTCATGGATCCTCACGATCGAATGCTACAAGAAAATTAGCTACGCATATTGGAAAGGAGAACGTCAATAATAAGAGAAGAAAATTTCATTAATAACAATAAAAAGAGATGTTCACAATGCTTAAACGAAATGATATTAAAAACTCTTAAAAAAAAGAAATTACAACTAGGCAACTAGGAAATAAAATTACAAAAGCTCTCTTGACTTGTACTCTCCACTTGCTCTTTCCAAAAGCCAACCTCCAAAAGATGAGACCATGGGCTCCTTTTATAGATGGGAAGGGAAGATTCTAGAATGAAGAGGAGGGGAAGGGCCACAAGGGGGGCACATAATGGGATGGATGTATGTATGACATTTAATGAGGGAAAGAGAAGGAAGACATTTAATGTAGATGGAGAAGGAGGGAGGTGGCCGGCCATGTAGGGGGAGAAATGTTCATGCATGACTTTAAATGAGGGGAGAGAGGAGGTATGGATGCATTGTATTGTATTGAAGGGAAGTGAAAATAAAAAAAAAAGAATAAAGAGGGGGGGGGGTGAATGTGGAATAAATAAATAAAAGAGAAGGGGAAAGAGAGTTGAGAGGCCAGCCACATGCATGTTTTTTTAAATTAAATGATGGAGAGAGAGAGAGAGGGGTTGTGGCCGGCCATGCATGATTATATTAATGGGCTTCATGTAGTGGGCTTGGGATGGATGATGGGATGCTCTTGGAGGGCTCGGATATCTTCATGCATGCATGATTTGCTGCTCCATGTGCTTGAAAGGTTGAAGTGGGCTGCTTCAATGAAGAGTCGGGTACGGGGCTTGCTTGGGCTCGGGTAGAGGGGCTGCACCTAGAGGTCTTGACTTGAGGGCCCAAGCATCTTCAAATCTTGCATGGGGGTCGGGGCTCACATGCATGAACCTACAAAGTAAAACAAAACAAAACAAAACATAGATTAGTTAAACAAAGTTAAAACAATAAAACATCAAGTAAAAAAACATATCAATAACATTCAAACATAAAAATAAAATAACAAAACATCAAAAAAACATTAAAACATAATAAAACAACAAAACATAAATAAACATAACATAATATATATAGTAACATAATATATATAATAAATTAAATAGATTTTAATATCAAAACATAAAATGACATCATAACAAACATACAAAACACAAAATTATAATAAAACTTAAATATTTTAACTACTTAATTACCCCAAAAAAGGATGACTAAAACTAGTCATCAAACTTCCCTATGCTTAGACATTTACTTGCCCTCAAGCAAATAGAAATAAAGAACTAGGAAAAAGCAAAAGATATTTTTTTTATTTCAGGTTCCATAGTTAAGAAAAGCAAAACATGAAAAATTAAACTATCTTAATTTCCATGTTATCAACTAGTGGGGTGAGAAGTGCACAATAGAAAACTCGAAAGTGGAACCCTAAAAATCTCATTAAAACATAAGAAAAGTTTACACATTTCTAAATCTTAAAACAAGGCATCCAAGATAAATGAAAATAAGGAAAACAAAGGTTGAGGTTCTAAATAAACGGCGCATTAACAAACTACTAGGTTGCTAGATAAAAATTAACCCTAAAATACCTCAAGGTAACCTCCAAAGAAATCCATCAATGATGGTGTCCATAGGCTTGTTCGTTCACACTTTCTCCACTATGCGAATTTACATTCTAAAGATCAATAGGACTTCTAATAGGCGTTAAGACTTGGCTTAGGTAAATAATTAGGAAAGGAGAATAAGGATAAACATGAAGGCTAAGACACACTAAACCAAGGTTGAGCTCAAAAATATATAAAAAACATGATAAAAAAATGAGAAATGACAAGCAAGTCATTTCTCAAATTCAAACTACAAAATAAGGCCATGAAATTTTTTTTTTATTATAAATTTTTGCCACAAATAAATTTCATTTCTTCTTTCTTTTTTTTTGGTTTTTTTGATTGATTTTTTCCTTTTTTTTGATAACATTTTGATAATAACATTCTTTCATAAAAGAAAGCTCCAAAAATAGGCTTGAAAATTTCCTATTCATTTCAAAGGTAAAACCCTTTCAAAAAAATAATTTTTATGCTCAAAGTTTTAGTGTGAAAAAATAAGAAAGGCATTTTGGCTTTGGTGAAAATAGTGAAATGAAAGGTGGAGCTAAAAACAAAGAAAACATGGAAAAGGCCCAAAAATTGTTTTACAATGGTAATGTTTTTGGTGGGCAAGAAAAGCTCAAACTAGTCAAATGGTGGCCTAAATCATTTCTAAAGTACGTAAAAACGACGCAAATGCTTCGAGAGTAGCTTGGGACAAGTTTTAGACACCAAGAAAGACTACCCCACAAATGAAAAAGGGCTAATATTACTTAGCAACCATTCGTAAGCAACTTGACCGAATAAAAAGACATAACTACGAATTTCTAACTAATAACGTAAATGACGGATGCCTATATTTAAGAAGAAGAAACTAGTAAAACTAAGCTATGTTAAAATGATAAGTGTAGAAAACCATTTCAAAGAAATCTACATTGAACTACAAAAACCGCCCGGGCCTATACATCACTAGAAGAAACAAAAAAATAAAGATAGAAAATAATTTTCGATTTTGAATTTCAAATAGATTTTAGCACAAATTTTTTTATTTTTATTTTTTCTATTTTTTTTGGGTTTTTGATGTAGTTAAAATAAAAAGCAATACTATAACTATACTAATTTTAAAACACATTTGTTTAAGTATGAAAAGAAGACAGAAAGAAATCTAGACCCTCCCCCATGCTTAAATTCTTCATTGCCCTCAATGAAGGAAACAAAAAGAAAAATGAGAAGCGGACTTAGAAGAAGAGAAAAATGCAGAAAGTAAATGAAATAAAAAAAACAGGACTTCCCCGAGTTTGTGAGATGAAGGCGGATGTCGCTCCCCATGCTTGCGTTTTAGTTCACTTGATCATCAGCAGGTTTGACTTGATCCATCTTGATATCAGCAGCGTTGGAGCGGGGGTCACGAACTTGCTTGGTGTGCCTCCGGTACGAAGAGCAAAATAAAAGCAGAAACAAAATAGAGTGTGTGTGTAGGTGCCCAAAATTGTTCTTTATTACAATAATTCAAATAAAAGTTCCATAATAATAATAAGAAGTCCAAAAGAAAAATGTCCATAACAAAATAAAAATTTTAAGAGTCCAGAACAAGATTCTCCTTTGCAGGAGACACAAAATCATTATAAAAATATAATTTAAGTCTATGCCCATTTACTTTGAAGTCACCCTTATCCGGGTGCGAGAGTAGCACAGTTCCATCAGAATAAACATCCTTGACCGTAAATGGTCCAGACCAACGAGATTTAGATTTTCCAAAGAAGATACGTAGACGTGAATTTAAAAGAAGAACTTGATCGCCTGGCTTAACATTTTTATGGTGGCGAAAGTTCTTATCGTGATAGATATTTATTTCAGGGTCGGGTGGTTTATCAAAATAATTTTTCAAATTTTTATTATTTTCAAAAATAAGATTCTTGTGTCTAAAATCAGAGTAATGTTCGAACGTTGTTTGTACGGGCATAACAGTGTTTTCAAAAACATTTGATGAGAGTTCAGAAAAGGAAGAAGGAAAATCATTTGGAGAAATATAGGAGTCTTCTTTTAAGTCTTCGATGAAAAAGCAAGAATCATCATTTTGTAAAGAGTTTTTCATAGATTTGTTAATAACAAATGTAACTTCCTCATCTCCAACATGCAGAAAAAGTTTTCAGTCACTCACATTTTTGATTGCGCGAGCGGTGGCTAGGAAGGGATGACCAAGGATAAGAGGGACCTCGATGTCCTCTTCAATATCGAGAATGACAAAATCCACCGGGAAGATGAATTTGTCGACCTTCACTAGCACATCCTCAACGATACCTAACAGATACTTAATCGATCGATCAGCTAACTGTATACTCATTCTTGTAGGGCTAAGAGTCCCCAATCCTAGCTTCTTAAATAATGAAAAAGGCATCAAATTGATGCTCGCTCCAAGATCTGCTAATGCATGTTTAATGAATAGAACACCGAAAACGCAGGGAATGGACAAACTACCCGAATCGTTCATCTTTTTAGGAAGAGTAGAGTTTTTAACAAACGCCGAGCACTCTTTATTTAACATTACATGCGATAAATTTTCTAATTTATTCTTGTTCATTAATAAATCCTTAAGATATTTCGCATACTTAGGCATTTGACTAATCGCTTCGTGAAATGGAAAATTAATATGAATTTGTTTAAATATTTCAAGAAAGCGTTGATATTGATTATCTAGTTTTTCTTTCCTAAGTCGTGCCGGATAAGGAGGTGGCGGAAATTCCTATACAACAACCGGAGCATCATTTTGAACGTCATCTTTTACTTTTTCAAAATCAGAAAAAACAGAGATATCTTTTTCTTTATCAAAAGTAGAGTTTTCATTTTCAAAAGGGATAATTGTTTCCGCAGTAGAAGAGATAGTCACCTTTGGCTCTTCCCTTGTGGTGGGCTCGTTAACAACCTTACCACTCCTAATGGAAATAACATTTGCGTGCTCCCTTGGGTTCGGTTCAGTGTTCGAGGGAAGAGTTCCAGGTGGTCTCTCGGAAAAAGCCTTGGCAAGTTGCCCGACCTGGTTTTCTAAATTTTTCATAGACCCTGTTAAGTTTCTAATAGTAGCATTGTTCGAGCTTATATATCTAGATAAAATTTCTTCCAAAGAGAGAGTTTTTTAAAGATTTTGGTTTTGTTGTGGTGGTGGTGGTGGAGTGAAATCGTGTGGTGGACGTACGACGTTAGTATTACTACTCCAAGAAAAGTTAGGATGGTTACGCCATCTAGGGTGATAAGAATTCGTAGCAGCATTAAAATTAGGAGGAGAAGAAAAATTCAAAAAAGCAGAAAAATTATTTGCAGAATTATTTTGAGCAGGCCTGGGTATGTTCCCCAGATAATCCACCTGTTCGGCAGCAGCAGCAGCATTCAGATTTTCAAATACCTTAGCAGCGGAGGCAGCAGTCATCTCCGAAATCTTCTTGTTCAGCATTTCCACTTGCATCGCCAGTTACATCACCGAATCCACTTCATAGATACCTGTAGGTTTAGATGGGCTAGACCTAGACGAATTCCACTGATAAGTGTTCATCGCCATGTCATCCATAAGCTCAAGAGCGGCTTCCAGAGTTTTGTGGTCCAAAGAACCAGCGGAAGCGGCATCTATCTTTTGTTTAGTTTCTTGATTTAGCCCATTGTAAAATGTCTGGACCTGTAACCATACAGGTAGATAATGATGTGGGCATCTTCTCAAAAGTTCTTTGAACCTCTCCCAGGTGTCATAGAGGGTCTCAGAAGCAATTTGAGAATATGAAGTAATATCATTTCTTAATTTAGTAGTTTTGGCAGGGGGAAAGTATCGAGAATGAAATTTTTCAGTTAATATGTTCCAAGTAGTGATTGATCCTCTTGGAAGAGAACTCAACCACTGTTTGGCTTTGGTCCTTAAGTAGAATGGGAAGAGTCTTAGCCTTATAGCATTGTCTGAAACACCATTAATTTTAAATGTGTCACAGATTTCAAGAAAATTGGCAATTTGCAAGTTCGGATCTTCATCTTGTAATCCGTCGAACTGTACATATTGCTGCACCATTTGTATGATGCTAGGCTTAAGCTCGAAGTTATTGTTCGCAATCGCAGGTCGAACAATACTTGTTTCAGTCCCTTCCAAGTTGGGTCGAGCATAATCGGACAAGGTCCTTTGCTGAGACAAACCTGGGTTAGGGTCTCCCATTGCAGAATTAAAATTACAATCCCCGTATGAATCCTCAATCACTGTTTGAGAAGTGGAAGCCCCGAATCGTAGTTGTCTCCGAAAGGAGCGTTCGATTTATGGGTCCAAATAAACAAGTAGCGACGGATTCGTGCGAGTCATGCACTAGAAAAGAAAACGAAGGAGAAAGGAAATGAAAACTTGAAAAAAGAAAGAAAAGGAGAAAGGTTTTTTTTTTTTAAAATACTTTTTTACGGATTGGCTCTCGAACTTCCCAAGGGCTACCCGGTGAAGGGTTCGCAAGGTACTAGGTAAAATGGTGGCGCTTAAAGCCCCTTACCCTTTTCGAGAGAATTTAGGTTGGGTTGAAATAAGAAGATATGAGTTGATTATAATAATAAAAGAAAATATAATTTTTTTGGTTTTTGCAGAAGTAATAGCGAAAGCGTTTTCAAAATATTGACGAAGAAAATCCCCGGCAACGGCGCCAAAAACTTGGTGGGCCAAAACACGAACATGCAAGTGTACCTGTCGAATTGTAGTACCAAGGTCGTATTTAAACACGAGGTTGTCAATTACTGTTACTCGCGCTCGAACTATTATCCTACCAAAAAATTGTTGGGATTTGAGAATTTTTAAAGGTAAAATAAAAGATAAATTTTTTGACGAAAAACTAATATTAAAAAGCTAGCACCCGATCAGTTAATCACCATGAAATGATTTAAGAGAGAAAAAAAGACATTGTTTTAATTTTGCAAATCATACTCGACCGTGATGGATCCGAAAATGAGACAAAATCTCGCTAGAGCATTAGGTCTCCTAACTTATAGACTCTTTGATCGAAATCTCTTTCCAAACCAAAGATGCCTAAAGTTGCATTATCGAGGTGATCCGCACTTTTGGATTTGACTCCAATCTAGAGGATTTAAGTCGTCCTATCTCGAGGATTGCATGCAACTCCTTCCTTCTTTGAGTGGTCTTTCAAATCATGAGTATCTTGACTACTATGAAATGAGAACAAGGTCTACTACCGTATACCGGAAATACGGAGTCGACTCAAAATAAATCAAAGAAGGATCGAGCATGAAATAACAAAAATAAAACTAAGAAAGAAAATAAACTCTCATCTCACTTCATGGATCCTCACGATCGAATGCTACAAGAAAATTAACTACGCATATTGGAAAGGAGAACGACAATAATAAGAGAAGAAAATTTCATTAATAATAAAAAAAGAGAAGTTCACTGTGCTTAAACGAAATGATATTAAAAACTCTGAAACAAAAATGAAATTACAACTAGGCAACTAGGAAATAAAATTACAAAAGCACTCTTGACTTGTACTCTCCACTTGCTCTTTCCAAAAGCCAACCTCCAAAACATGAGACCATGGGCTCCTTTTATAGATGGGAAGGGAAGATTCTAGAATGATGAGGAGGGGAAGGGACACAGGGGGGCCCGACCACATAATGGGAAGGATGCATGCATGACATTTAATGAGGGAAAGAAAAGGAAGACATTTAATGTAAATGGAGAAGGACGGAGGTGGCCGGCCATGTAGGGGGAGAAATGTTCATGCATGGCTTTAAATGAGGGGAGAGAGGAGGTATGGATGCATTGTATTGTATTGAAGGGAAGTGAAAATAAAAATATAGAATAAAGAGGGGGGGTGAATGTGGAATAGAAAATAAAAGAGAAGGGGAAAGAGAGTGGAGAGGCCAGCCACATGCATGTTTTTTTAAATTAAATGATGGAGAGAGAGAGGGGTTGTGGCCGGACATGCATGATGATATTAGTGGGCTTCATATAGTGGGCTCGGGATGGATGATGGGCTGCTCTTGGAGGGCTCGGGTATCTTCATGCATGCATGATGGGCTGCTCCATGTGCTTGAAAGATTGAAGTGGGCTTCTTCAATGAAGAGTCGGGTAGGGGGCTTGCTTGGGCTTGGGTAGAGGGGCTGCACCAAGAGGTCTTGACTTGAGGGCTCGAGCATCTTCAAATCTTGCATGGGGGGCCGGGTTGCACATGCATGAATGTACAAAGTAAAACAAAAGAAAACAAAACATAGATTAGTTAAAAAAAGTTAAAACAATAAAACATCAAGTAAAAAAAACATATCAATAACATTCAAACATTAAAATAAAATAACAAAACATCAAAAAACATTAAAACATAATAAAACAACAAAACATAAATAAACATAACATAATATATATCGTAACATAATACATATAATAAATTATATAGATTTTAATATCAAAACATAAAATTACATCAAAACAAGCATACAAAACACAAAATTATAATAAAACTTAAGGATTTTAACTACTTAATTACCACAAAAAAGGATGACTAAAACTAGTCATCAACTATGCAAAAGGTTCTCTGACCTTATGCATTCTAAGTTTGAAATGAGTAGTATGGGTGAACTTTCCTACTTCCTTGGTCTCCAAGTGAAGAAATTTCCTGATGGCATTGTCATATCCCAATCCAAATATGCTAAGGAGCTAATAAAAAGGTTTGGGAAGGTTGATGCCTTAGTAAAGAAAACACCCATGGCTATAAATGTTGTGATTGACTCTGATAAGCATGGCAAGCCTGTTGATCAGAAGTTATATAGGGACATTGGTTGGTCCCTGTTATATCTCAGTATAAGTAGGCCAGATATAATGTTTGCTACATACCTTTATGCTAGGTTCCAGATGAATCCTAAAGAATCTCACCTTATTTTTATAAAAAGGATTTTAAGATATATAAAGAGTTGTCCTAGTCTAGGACTCTAGTATCCAACTAAGTCAGAGTTTGAGTTTACTAGATACTCAGATATTGACTTTGTTGGATGTAAAGTGGACAAAAAAAGCACCTCAGGGACATGCCAGATCCTTGGTGCTAGACTTGTGTCCTGGTTTTTCAAAAACAGACATCTATGTCTACTTCAACTGCAGAAGCTGAATACATAGTAGGTGGCAGTTGTTTTTCACAGATACTGTGGATTAAGAACCAACTCCTAGATTATGGTTTCAACTTAAATAATTCAACCTTACTATGTGATAATACAAGTGTAATTTCTATTGCACAGAATACAATGCATTATAGTAGAACTAAGCATATAGAAATAGGGCATCATTTCATTAGAGATTGTGTGGACAAAAATAAAATTAAGCTTGTCTACATCTACACTGATTTGCAAAGAGCAGACATCTTCACCAAACCCTTGGATAAGAGGAACCATCTGTTCTTTCTGAATCAGATAGGTATGATCAATGGAGAATCTTTAATTTAATTTTTTGTCTGCAGTCAAAGAATTGGTCACAGTTCGTCGGCCAGAGATCGACGATCTGAGGACAGTTCTTGAGAAATTCATCGACCTGAGATCGAAGAACTCTCTGTGTAAAGTCTTATTCGTCGAACGGAGATCGACGATATTGCTTTAGAAAATTTTTGTCGGCCTGAGAATGACAAAAAGTTTTCCCCTCTTCAGACCGATATCGACGATATCATTTCTTCATGAAATTTTTCATCGACCTGAGATCGAAGATTTTTTTTTATTTATTCGCAGGATGAAGTTTGGCGGTTCATATTCTAAAAACCTTATAACTAGGTTTCTTCGAGCTCCATCTCGCGCTTTTCGTTCCCTCACACTTGATCTTTATGTTTCCTTTTGTAGGGCGACCAATGACGATTCCAGCGAATTCTCTTTAGGCAATGAAATTCGACACCGGCTTTGATATTGATTTTGAATCATTCCAACACTTGGATCATATTTTCTTGGATATTCTTTAGTTGTTTGAGGAACAATAGTTGAAGAAGTTCATTTATACCAGGATAAACATAGCACCGACAGAGATTAAAGAATGGGTGTTTACTTCTTCTACTCCAGACGCCGACTCCATGATCGGCACAATCTCTGGCAATCTGGTTTCTCTAACTCCTACAGTTTTAATCGAGATTTTTGGTTTAGTAAATGGTGAAGAAGATATAGAGATAAATTGTTCTGACTTTGATGATATGTTAAATAAAATGGGTCATATTTGTGAGAACCCTAACAAGTTATTGAAGAAAAACCTTATCCTCTGAATATATGTTCTTAGCTGATCTTATGGGAAAAGTCTTGCTAGGCAAGCATACTACCCATGACTATATTACCAGGCACTAATTTCTGGTAATTTGTGCTGTAGTGAGTAAGAAAGTAGTAAATTGGGCAAAAATATTGTTTGATTTAATAAGAAATAAAAATATAAAGAAGGAAGTTTGTTTTGGAAGGATCTTAGGGCTTTTCCTTAAGAAAAAGCAGCTGAATCCCTTGTCTCCAAGACCATATTCATAAATGCTTCCAAAAGGCTCACATGTGCCTTGTTTGGAAGATGGTAGAGGACCATCTCTAAGCCATTTAAGGCTTCATCCTCTTCCCGAACATCTGAGGATAAAGGAGTTATTACAGCTAATCCCCCACCTCCAGAAGATATCTTTCCATCCACCCAGATTCCAACACCTCCATCTCATCAACCCACTCCTCCTCAGGTTTCCATTCCTTCATCAACCCTCCAACAACCTGCCACATCACAAACTCATATTCCAACACCACCTATATCTCTAGAACATCAACCCACTCCAATTAAATCTCCAGAGCATACCACAGCTCCTCAATCCCCATTACCCCATCATCTTGCTAGCATCCCCCTCCATAACCTCACAACCATTCCATCTTTTGATCTATTATCATCATCTCCCATCAATACTCCATTATCTCCAGATGAGCCCATGACTGACACCACTCCTCTCCCCTCATCCTCCTCCATCCATCCTTCTGTATCCACTCAGACACCCTCTGAGTTTTTACAATTGGATTCCCCTTTCATTCCCTTTCTACTTGAACTCATCATTCCCCTCCTCAAAAAGCTTATTGCAGAGGCTATTAAACCTCTTAATGATTCTATTTCCTCCCTCTATGTTCTTCTTGCTATTCCCCTCACTATCCCTTCTTCTTCTGGGGGCCTAGCTTCAGGACCATCTGAAATTAGGTAGGGGTAGATATCTAATGAAGAAGTTCCCGTCAGTTCTCCTCCAGTAGTAGTAGCAACAGCAGCAGATGTACAGTTGGATATAGTAGAAGATACAGATGTATATATAGATACAAAAGTTGATATTGATATGATTTGTACAGATGAGCCAGCAGATCTTCAAAAAATTTTGACTGTTGGTAATTGCTTTATCAATCCAACAGTGGACTTATTTAGTTTATTGAAGTCTTTTGTTTATGCATATATAAATTATCTTCCAGAAGTTTTTCTAGAGCTGTCTATGGCCATTGTCTGCTATACCTCCCCAATAAGACCTGAAGTTGTTAATCAACTAAAGGAAAGTTTTGTTGTCCTAAAGGTTGTGGAACCTTCAGATGTTACAACAAACAAAGTTGAGCCAAGCCTTTCACCTCCAACTTATATCATGGATGAAAGTCTAAATCCTAATATGGATGATTTAATTGCTCAAGATATTGGAAAAGATCTTGAAAATGCTCAGAATGCTCCTGATTTGGCTGGTACAGAGATTGAGATTGTACAGCCAGTAGCTCCTAAGAAAGATCAATCTAAGCTAATTGAACAAAGTTATGCTTTATATGATAATCCTCCTAGTTATTCTGATGACAACAATGATGATGAGGACTCTGAAAAATCTAATGATCTTAAAGCTAAGAAGAAGATAGTTAAGAAAATGAAAGTTGTTCCTAAGGCTATTCCCAAGCACAATCCTACTCATGACACACCATACTACATACTGCAAAAGATTACTCCTTACCCTAGCATACCTCAATGGATATGGTTGTCTAAGAATGAGCAGAAAGAAAGGAAGAAGAGAAGAAGGTATAGGTCTCCTCCCAAGCAATTCAGGAAATACCTTCCTCATCCTCCATCAGCTAGGGCCTCTAGAAGTGTCACTCACAGAACAGTTCCAATCACCAAAACTTATTAAAAACACTCCAAGCTAAGTTATCAAAGCAGCAGTGAACAACAACAATCTTCTAAGAGCTCTCAACCTCAAGCTATAGAGAAGAACAATACTTCAATATCTCTTGATGATTCAAAGAAGGACACCAGTCCTAAAAGGCCAGAATCTCCTCCAATTCCCTTTGTAGATCCAAAACAAGAAACTACTTCCAAAATGACCAGATTTCAAGAGTTGATTGGACTATCTTTCATCAGAAAAGCAAAAGCAAAAGGCAAGGACCCATCTCAGCACTCCACAATGTCCTCATACAAAAAAGAAGAGCTAAAAAGGTATGATAAAGCAAACAAATTTTTCAATGTTGATGATTATATGAGTCTCCATCCTGAAGCTGTTGTAACAAGGGCCACTTTATGCAATATTATTGAAGCATCTCACATGACTATGTCTAAGAAAGAAGCTGCAAACCCCAACAGAGAAATCATATTCAAACAGCCATCTGACAAAGCTGAGAAAGAAAAGGCCAAGAAACCTAAGTAACTGTTTGTTTAGTTTATTTTTCTGAACTATTCTATGTTAATTAAGAAGCACCTGTTGTACATATCTGCTAAATCTTTTTATTTTCGTCCAAATATCTGTTTTCATGCTTTGTGATTGTATTTCTTTTGTATTAGTGAACTAAACAAAATAGGGGGAGATTTTTGGATCCCTTGTTTGGATTTGGGCTAGGTTCACTAATTAGGATGTGTTTGACCCATATTATAAAGCTATGTTCAAGTCTGTTTGTCCTAGATTTTAGGCTAGTCTCTAGGTTCAATCTTCATGGACCAGCCTGTAGTGGACTTCAGAGACTCAAGACTTAGAAGAATTTATAGTTCAGACTTTCAGTTCGAAGATCTTCGAACTCATCTTGAGGATCGTCAATCGCAGATCGACGAACTCAGTATTCATTCTCTGAGTTGAGCTTGAAGATATTCGAGCTCAGGTCGACGATCTCTTGGTCATTACAGGAATTATCAGCTCGACAAACTTGGTACTCCAGTCGATGAAATCTGCCAAGAGGTCGACGAATTCTATCCCGAGTCAGATTGAGAAGTTTTACTTATTTCTATCCCTTATTTATTATATTATTTAGCAATAATTCTCCGAGTAATTAATGTTCATTTTCTCAAGAATATAGCCTTTCTTGGCTGCATTAATTATGGATTTCATCTGAGTTAATTAGTTGCTTATTTTAATGGAACACTTAGGGAAACTCATAAAATAAGATATTCCAGCCGTTTCATTCTCTAGAATCAGTCAGCAATTAATGCTTGGAATTCAAAATTCAAGAGAGAATTTGACAGCAGAATATTAAAGAGAATTTTTCAGATGGCTTGACATACTAAGTACTTAGAACACACAGGAAAGAACACAAAACACAAGTGTGATACAGAGAAGAGACACAGAACATACAAAAGAATATCTGCTTCTTCTCTTTGTAGAAAATAATCTATTTTCCCATTGTTCTTACAGAAGACAGAAGAAGAACAACAATCATATATCAAGAGTCTTCTTCAACTTCTACTCCAGGAATCTTCAAGGACAACAACTCTTGATTAGTCTGCAAGTTCCTGGATCTCATCAAAACAAGGTTGAAGACCTACACCCTGAGCAAAGCTCCTGTCTTCCTGAACCATTCAACATTTCAGGGGGAGCTTTGACAATAACAATCCACTAGTCTTTTCTGTTGTAAAGAGAAAAGAGAAGAAAACATCACCTTCCTTCCTCACTATAAAAAGGGTTTATTAACTCCCTTAAAATGTTATTATGTTGGTTTTTGGGCACCTGATCAAAAGCCTAAAGGGTTGTGAGATCTCCCTGTAAATAAATCTTGTGGTGATAGGGCAGTTGAGCAAAAACTTATTCATGGTGGCAATCATCGGATAAAAAACTTGATAGTGGATTCCTACAAGGGTGGTAGAAGAGTGGATGTACCCAGATTTAGGGAACCACTATAAAATTCTTGTGTTATCTGTGTGATCATTTTATTTTTGTTTTTGATGTGCTATGATAGAGTAGCTTAGCATGTTTCCATTTCTTTTATTCTATTACTGGTATCACTTATTTTCTCTGATAAATTTAAAAACAGCCAAAAGTCTTAATTACTATTCACCCCCCCCCTTAGAGTAAATCAAGTCTATCCCCTATCTTTCAAAAGATGCAAAGCAAGATCCCCACTGGATTATTGCAATGCAAGAGGAACTTAATCAATTTGAAAGATGTAGAGTTTGGTATCTAGTTCCAAGACCCAAAGACCATCTAATAATTGGAACTAAATGGGTCTTTAGGAACAAGTTGGTTTCTCAAGGAGTCATTATGAGGAACAAAGCAAGATTGGTGGCTCAAGGCAATTCACAGGAGGAGGGATAGATTATGACCAGACCTTTGCTCATGTTACAAGGCTAAAGGCAATAAGAATTTTTCTTACTTATGCAGCATTCAAAAAGTTCAAAGTATACCAGATGGATGTGAAGAGTGCATTTCTCTATGGATAACTCAAAGAGGAAGTGTATGTTGAACAACAATCACATTTTATCTCTTCAACTCATCCCTCTTATGTTTTTAAATTACATAAAGCCTTTTATGGTCTAAAGCAAGCTCAAAGAGTATGGTATGAGACCTTGGCTAGTTTTATTTTAGAGCATAAATTTTCTAGAGGCATGGTAGATAAAACTTTGTTTTTCAGGCATCATAAGGATAAAATTTTGCTAGTTCAAATTTATGTAGATGACATAATATTTGGATCTACTGATTCCAAACTTTGCAAAAGATTTTTTGACCTGATGCATTGAAATTTTGAAATGAGTTGCATGGGTGAACTATCCTACTTCCTTGGTCTCTAAGTGAAGTAATCGCCTGATGGTATCTTTATATCCCAATCTAAATATGCTAAAGAGCTTATTAAAAGATTTGGGATGTCTGATTCCTCAGCAATGAAAACACACATGCCCTCCAATGCTGAAGTTTATTCTGATGAACAGGGCAAACTAGTTAATTAGAAAACATAAAGGGCTATTGTTGGGTCCTTATTGTATCTTACAACTAGTAGGCCTGATACTATGTTTACTACTTGCATTTGTTCTATGTTTCAAGTAAATCCCAAATAATCTCACCTAATTTTATTAAAAAGGATTTTGTGATATATAAAGGGATGTCCAAATCTAGGACTTTGGTATCTAACAGAGTCAGAATTTGACTTAACTGGATCTCAGATTCTGACTATGCTGGATGTAGAGTTTACAGGAAAAGCACATCAGGAACTTGTCAGTTTCTTGGTGATAGGCTTGTATCCTTATTTTGAAAAAAGCAAACATCTTTGTCAACATCAACTGCTGAAGTTGAGTACGTGGCAGATGGTAATTATTGCTCACAGATATTGTGGATTTAAAATCAGCTACTGGATTTTGGTTTCAACTTAAATAATTCAATTATCTTTTATGATAATACTAGTGCTATTTCCATTACACAAAATCCAGTGCTTCATATTAGAACTAAGCATATAGAGATTAGACATCATTTCATTAGAGATTGTTTGGACAAAAAGAAAATTAATCTTGTCTTTATCTCTACTGATTTAATTTGATTTCTGTTTGAGGTTGAAGAATTGGTCACCTTTCATCCAAACCATTGGATGAAAAGAAACATCTATTCTTCTTAAATCAGCTAGGTATGAATAATGGAGAAGGTTTAATTTGATTTCTGTTTGAGGTCGAAGAATTGGTAACCTTTCGTCGAACGGAGATCGACGATCTCTGAACTCTTCTTGGGATTTTTGGTCGAACAGAGATCGACGAAATCTCTTTGAGAATCATTTTCGTTGAACGGAGATCGGCGATTTTTCTTCATAAAATTTTTCGTCGACCGAAGTACGATGAACTGTTTTCCCCCTCTTTAAACTGAGATCGACGCTTTTATTTATTCATGACATTTTTCGTCGACCTGAGTTCGAAGACTTTTCTTTTGCGTCGGACGAAGCTCGCCGCTTCATCTTCTAAAAACCTATAATTAGGCTTTCATCAAACACCATCCCGTGCTTTCTAGTTCTCTTGCACTTGATCTTTTGTTCTTGCAGGCTTGGCGATTTTTGTGGAGACCCTCTCTGGAATTAAGTTTGATGCAGGATTCGATATTCAAATCGACTCTTTCAACCATTTAGATCAAATCTTCAAAGACATCCTTCAGTTATTTGACGCTTCTTAGTTTAGAAAGTTTATGATATAACATCCCTCAGATAACTAGACCCCTTAGGAGTGGTTTTGTCATGACTAGGTCATGACAAAACACTGGAAACCTAAGAAGACCAAGTGGACTTAGGAATAAAGGTGATTGGGATGACTGTTCTGCAAATAGTAGATTCCTAAACCCTAGTTTAGGATGGCCATTAGGTTTCACCATGACTCTAAGACCCCACCATGACCTCACCAATCTATTAAAAGGCCCTAAGGGTTCACTTGAGTCAACCCAGGATGGCCAAGTTGACCAAGGATCACCTTAGGCCTACATATGGCAAGGTGCCCTAACAAAGGGTAATGTGCCCTTAATAAGCCCAACCTACCCTACCAAGGTCTCCCTTAACCTAAAGAGGGGTCAATGGGTGACCAAAGACCAATTAGGGTAAACAATAGAGCTTTAGTTGACCTACGTAAATCCTAACCCTAAATGGGTCAAACTAACCTACATAGGGTCAATTGACCTTCCCTTAGAAAAGTGGACCCCACCCATACAATCCTAACCCTAGAGTGAGGTCAATGGGTCACCAAAGACACATTGGGGTGAACCCTAGTTGCTAAGTTTACCCTAGTCAACTCGAACACCAAAGTGGTCAAAGTGCACTTACTAAGGGTCAAGTGACCTTCAAGGTGCCAAGTAAACCCTACCCATCCCCACCTATACCCTAGCGGAGGAAAATAGGTCACCATGGACCCATTGATGGCAACTCAAAAGGTCAAATTGACCTAGGTCAACCCTAGTCTAGGTTAGGTCAAACCTTGCTCAAATGGGCTAACTTAAGCTCAAGCCCTCTTTCCATTTGGGCTAACCTTATTTCCATGAAAAATATGGGTTAGTGGGCTACCAATAGGCTGGAGTGGTAAGCAAGGTCAACCTTGATGACTAGGAGAGAGAAACTCCAACTCCTCTTTAATGGAGGAGAGACAAATGGAAAAAGAGAGCCATTCATTGCCAAGGAGGCCAAGGGCCATTCTTCATTTGCTGATCCAACTCCCCATTCAATCCAGGAAGACTAGGGGGCCATTTTTGTGGCTGTTCATGGCCGGATTGGTGCTACCACACCATGGCTGAATTGTGCCTTCAATGGCCATTAATGGCCATTGAAGCCTTGGCCTCTCCCTTCCACCCTTTATGGCTGGATTCAACTCCTCTGGGGAAGAGGAGGAGTTTCCAGCCGTTTCCTGGCTGGATTGAGCCCACATTCATTCCCCACCACCATGGCAAAAATTCACCTTAAGGGGGAATTAATGGCCACCACCAGCTAGACCACTCCCCTCTGCCATTTTATCATTTTAAAAGCTTCACAGGACTCCAAGCATTCATTTCCACCCTTGCACCGACGATCCCGAGCTACTTCACTGAGCTTTTGTAGAAATTGAGTGGATCCACCAACGGAAAAGGCATCCCGACGATCTACCCGCCTTCAGGCCGCAAACAAGGTCCTCCCCTTCCTCTTTTCATGTGGGTAGGTCATAGGAATTTTTAGGGCCAAGATTTGGGTTCAATTGAGCCCGATCGGGATAAGTTTTCTCCTAGTTTTTCCGCAAAATTAAGCTTGTCAGGATTGCCGGAATCCGCCCCTCCGGCGGCTGTACCGCCACTTAGCGATAGCGACCAGCTCAACGGAGGTGGTGGTGGCGATGGCCAGCCAGGGAGGTGGCTGGGTGGCCGGCAGTGGCAGCTAGAAGTAGCTCCAGGATGGATCAATTCTACCCATCGGCTGGAGGAGGAAGATGAGCCAGGGCCGCTGGATCTTGCGTCAAGATTCGTGCTGGAGCTTTATATTATTATTTGATTTTACTATTTCAGTTACTTTGTAAATTAATTTAAAAATACTTACAGGCTAAAAAGAGAAATGGTCAACATATAAATTATAGCCCTATGGGTCTACTTTAATTTAAAATTGATTTGCGTCAATTTGGACATCTGGTTTGACCTGGGATCCCATTTTGTGGGGTCTATACCTAGGGTTAGACAGAAACTAAAATGAGTGCCCCAACTTCATCCCTTGTCCAAATGACCTTAAATTTGGGCAGGGTGTAACCCTAATTTATACCTAGGTCATGCCCAAAAATGAAAATTTTTGGGGACAAAGTTCCTATAGTTTTTGAAATCATTTAAATATCCTAGGGTAATTTAATTAGGGGACCAAATGACAACCAAAAACTCCCAAATTTTGGTGAGTGGTCCTTGGGGTCATCATGAGTATCAGTATAAATTTTCACCTCCTTTTGAGTTGATTTGAGTAGGAATTAAGCAAACCCTACCCTTGCCCTAATGAGGGGTATTTAGGTCAAAAGTGCACTTTGAGTTTGGAGTGGTCAAACCACCTCAAAAGAGGCTGAAATTTGGGCCACTGGTTTGACATGACATTTAACACACTCATATGGGTTATGGGGTCATTCGGGGTAGGTTTGCCCTAGGACCCAAGTTCAAAGCCTATGTTCGTACTTTGGGGGTTTGAGAAGGGCATGGGGTCAAATTCCCATGTATGGACTTGAAATTTGGTAGAGAGGATACTAGTGGAGCTAAGGTCCTCTAGTAAATATCTTAGTGGATTTGGAGTTGGATAAACCCCTCAAAAACCTAACCTTAGTTTAGGGCACAACAATTATACATGCAAGATAAACCACAAAAACTTAATGAAAAGTTATGAAACTTGGGTAGTATGGTCATGGGGTTAGTTAGAGCCTGTGGTAATTTTTTTGGTAATTTTAGAACATTACACATAGTACCTCCTTTATAGTAATAGAATTGCCCTTTTTAATCTTTTAATTATTATGATCACATTGTTTAAAATAAAGTTATGGAGATTGGGCAGAGAATGTTTTAGGGCGGTATGATCATCCTTGAATTTTATTATGATTTTTTAGATGTGTATATTCAGTACTTTCTTCACAAACTTTTAAGAATGCAATGATATTCAAAATTTTATTCAGAGCCCAATAAGGGTTTGAAAATTTTGGAACTCATTTTAAGGTGTACCTAGGTTAATATACACTTGAGGAAATTTTACCATAATTTTTAGGAGGATATTTCAGTAGTTGTTTCAATAATGTAGGAATGAGAATTATTGTTTTAAATTAAAATGTGAGCTCATTATTCACTAATAAATTATGAAACTTGACCTGAAGTGTTTATATGTCTTTATGTTCATCCTTGAATATTTTTAGAATTATTGGAAGTATATTGGCAGTACTTGTCTCTTTAAATTGCTTAATGTATGTAATGTTCAAAAATTATGTTTAGGGTTTTAAGTCATACTGAAAAATTTGGAGACCTTGAATTTACTGATAAGTAGTTGTCTTGTATTAATCATAATTCTGTGGTACATTTTGCATGCCTGAAAATAGTACTGCATGTTCAAACTAAGGCATTTGGATCTCTTAGGAAATTAAATAAATTATCAAGTAAATTAGGAAAATTATAAACTTCTTGATTTAAGCTAATCATGTCATGATAGACCTCCAATAATTATTATAGGGATATTGGATGATAATTTGGAGTACCTCTCTTTGTATACATCATAGGGCTTAGGATGGTCTGCGCGTAATAAAACTGCAGAAATCGTGATAACATGAGGCATGGTCGTAGTGAGATGGGATTATGTTTACTGATTTTGGAAAGTGGATTGGAGTATACCATTGGAAGATGGGAAGAGTAGGATTGTAGAGTGGCCTAAGATTTGGTGGTACTCGGGATCGATGAAAAATCGTCTATCCTCTAAAGAGGGAGACATGGTCAAAACTAATTAGGGTTAGAACCAGCGCAATACTAAAGGGATCGGTAATCAGGTAGTAACCAATAATAATAAGAGCCTTCTGAAAGGGAGTTTTGGGCTTTAGTCCATCGTAGTTTCTAGTGCCCTTTGAGAGCCTTTCACGGGGTATGCCGGGGGAAGCCCCAGGCTAACCTAAATAGTTGGCAAACTAAATTACAAGAGTAACTAACGTAATTAGGGATTTACTTTCACTCACCTCGATGTCTCGGGATGTTAGGTTGGGTCACACGGGTTATAGGCTTGGTGGTTTTATGATGGGCTGGTTGGCCCGACGAGCTTTAGCTCGGTTGTTGGTTAAGACGGACGGGATGGTCCGGGGAGCATTGGCTCGGTAGGTGATACATAAGGTTGCATGTGCATAAAGTATAAGGTTGCGTGTCTTCGGTATTGGAGGGTCGATGCACCGAAGCCAATACGTCGACTCGGCAAGTGTTGTTTAGCACTTCGCCATATAAGTCCGGTGCACCTGCCGGCAAGAGTACGCAGGAGCTCCGCTTAGTGCACCAATGTAGAGGCGTACGATATGTCTGACTGGTAGTACAATTACCAATTTAGAGGTGGGCGAGGCCCAACCCACCGCTTCCGTTTGCCACTACGGGGGTATCCTGGGACGTTATGTTCCAGAAATGGGGAACTAAAGGTCTATGTACACGGAGTTGAGTGGGTGAGTTGCACTTGCATGTTCACATCATGACATACTTGCATGTCATAGCATAACCATTGCATATAACCCTGACACCTATTGTATAAAGTAGTTTGGGATGCGGTATACAATAGGCCCTATAAAGAGGGAGACAGGGTAGAAACTCATAAGGGTTAGAACAAGTGCAATACTAAAAGGATCGGGAATCGTGTAGTAATGAATAATAATAAGTGCCTTGCAAAAGGGAGCTTTGGGCTTCAACCCATCATAGTTCCTAGTGCCTTTGAGAGCCCTTCACGGGGTATGTCGGGGGCAGTCCTGTCTAACCTAAAATGTAAGCAAACTAAATTGCAGGATTAACTAGAATAATTAGGGATTCACTTTCACTCACCTCGATGTCTCGGGATGTTAGGTTGGGTCACACGGGCAGTAGGCTCAGTTTATTGGTGATTGGCAGGTTGGCCCGACGAGCTTTGGCTTAGTTGTTTGTTGTGACGGACGGGATGGTCCAGGGAGCTTTGGCTCGATAGGTGATACATAAGGTTGCATATGCATAAAGTATAAGGTGGCGGGTCTTCGGTATTTAAGGGTCGATGCACCGATGCAAATACGTCGACTCGAAAAGCGTGGTTTAGCACTTCGCCATATAAGTCCGGTACGCCAGTCGGCAAGAGTATGCAGGAGCTCCGCTTAGTGCACCATCATCGAGGCGTATGATAGGCCTGACTGGTAGTGCAATTACCGGTTTAGAGGTGGGAGAGGCCCAACCCACCCCTTCCGTTTGTCACTACAGGGGTATCCTGGGAGGTTTGGCTCTAGAAAGGGGGAACTAAAGGTCTGTGCTCATAGAGTCGAGTGGGTGAGTTGCAATTGCATGTTCACATCATAGCATACTTGCATGTCATAGCATAACCATTGCATATAACCCTGACACCTATTGTATAAAGCGGTATGGGATGGTTTATATAATAGGCCCTATAAAATGACCCCTTGATTTATAAGATCGCGCTAGCGTGCTTATAAGTTAAGGTTTTTATTCAGTAATTATATATGTTTGCTTTCTAGGAAACCGACACCATATCGTATAAATTGGTAAGGGTCTTTTTATATGATAGGAGCCCTGCAGAAGATCCCTTAGCTTATGTGTTTTCATATAAGTTAAGGTTATATATTATATATTAAGTTTTTCTTACTTCCATTGCTGTCACATCTACTCTTATAATTGCTAGAATAGTTCCATCGACACCTGTTATTTGTTATTCTGCACCTTCATTTCCTCTCCATTCATACTCGACGCTCGGTGCCAAGGAGCCAGGGGGATGGGGCGGGGGATGATAGGACTTAATCTTATAGAGTAATGGTTTTCGAACGACATCATTTTTAGGGACCGTGGAGCCCAGCATGGAGGAGCAGCCCCGGAGGTCGGCACACTTGGAGATGGGATAGTCTAGTACCGGAGTTCAGAAAGCTGGGACTGTGAATCCCGATCGCTAGTAGTTATTTTAGTTATGCTTCCGCGATGAGAGATATGTAGTGAGGACATTGATGTACCGGGCATGAGCCCAAGTTTCTGTACTTTTATTATATCTGTGGACACTCCCTTCATGGAGAATATTTATTATACATGTTATTCTGGTGCACTTGTTGAGTTTCATTCTTACTCTTATAGTTTTACTACATTTTCTGCGATCGATATGGATGACAGGATCGGCGTTTTTTAGTGACGACCTTCCCAGGCGTGAAGGTATCACCGCAAAGCGGCGGATCTACGCCTAAGACCCTGGTTGTGTAAAAAAACAGGGGTCTTACAAGTGGTTTCAGAGGAAACCTCGTTCAAAAAGTAGTAGTCTACAAACCCTGGGTCACCCCCACACGAGTTTAGTTTGCTGACAAACTAAGTAGCGGAAGCAGTGGTGTGCCCATAAGGGGGGATCACATGTAAATAGTCCACCTTTAATTAGGTTTGAGTCGATTACTTACAGTGACTTCTGTTACGCAGCCCCCTTCACAACCTACACCACAGGGCGGAGTCCAACAGAGCCCGAATGTTGCACCACCTCCCCTGGTCCCTACTCTGTTCCTACAGTCAGAGATGGGGCAGACTCTGAAAATAATTTTGGAGGCTTTTAGGGCCCAATAGGTCCCGGCTCCGCAGCCAAACTTGGGGGCCAATTGGCTGAGTATCTTTCGAGGACTTTTTCCCCAGTCTTACTTGGGGACAGAGTCGGTTGTCCCGATAGAGGAGTGGCTGGACATCATGTATGAGATGCTAACTGGGATACGCTGCCCTTGGGAGGAGAGGGTTCCTTTGTTGGTCTCTTCCTTGGAATCCCATGCCAAGAGATTGTTGAAGATGTCGTTGGACACGATGTTTGCTGATAGAGAGGTTGTAGAGATGGCTTGGGAGGAGTTCAGGGCCGTACTGTTGGAACATTTTGTTCCGCAGTCGGCCAGAGATGAGCTGGAAGGCATATTCTTATAGTTGAGACAGGGCAACAAGAAGGTGGTGGAGTACCACCGGGAGTTCAATCATCTAGCCCGGTTTGCAGATTCTTATCAGTTGGATATGGCAGGATATAATAAGAGGTTCTATAAGGGACTGCGAGAGGATCTGATGGAGGCTCTGCTGTTCGTGTCTGACGGGCCTATTTCTCGGATATTGGAGATGACGAAGAGGATTGAGGAAGATTGGCACACTACTCGAGGCCGAAAGAGGCCAACTGAGAATCAAGTTCGGGGAGACAGAGATGATCAGCAAAGGGGCCGCTTTGTTGATGGGAGAGATGGGAGAAGAGCAGAGGATCAGACTCGTCAGGAGGTGAGAAAGGAGCAGAGGGAACTAATAGTGATGGCCCCTCAGCCTCTCTAGATGCGGGAGATGTAGAGACCCGGGGGTATGGAATATCCCCCGCCAGATTTCTTCAACTATCATCAGGTGGAGCATATCCAGAGAAACTGCCCAGAGAAGGGGGCAGCACTACCAGCACCACTAGCTTCCCCGCCTGCTCAGTATTTTGGAGGCTGAGGACGTGGGCGAGGACGTGGATACCAGGGAGGAGACCACAGGCAGCAGAGGGAGCAAGTGTATGCACTAGATTTGACTCAACCACGGAACCCGGACCAAGTGATCACAGGTACGCCACTAAATTTTAAGTTTTCTTTCCTAAATATTTAGACTCATGGATATTGAATATACAGACTAGGAAAGAAAATCATAACTTGATTTCTAAGATATTTAACTACCCTAGGTATAGTCTTCATTAGCGGCAAGCCTGTTGATACGCTGTTCGATACGAGTGCTTCAAACTCATTATTGTCGGAGGCCTTTGTGTGAGGGTTGGAAGGCGTGGAACGATTCACAGGCTTGAAGATGAGTATACGACTACCTGACGGATCAGAGTTGTTCACCTCTGCCCACTACAACATGGAGGTGGAGATCGGCGGGAAGGCGTTCGATGCACCAACAACGATCCGAAGGATGCCAACTTATGATTTGATCCTAGAAATGATATGGTTGCATTGGAACCATGCCCAGATCGACTTTCTGTCAAAGAGGATCACCGTTAGGCATGTGGATTCGCACATCATCATTGAAGGTATTATACCTATTCCCCCAATCTTATTATCATCCGTGCAGGATGTCAAGGCCCACTTGTAGTGGGAGGAAGTCTATGAAGTGCTGTTTGAAATGGCTGAGGCCAAGGATTCCATCTCTGATATCCTGGTGGTGCGAGACTTTGCTGACGTATTCCGAGAGAAGCTGTCGGGGCTACCCCCGCACTTGGAGCAGGATTTCCGGATACAGCTGGCGTCAGGGGCTAAGAAGGTATTCAGAGCTCCTTACCAGATGCCCCGAAGGAGTTGATGGAGTTTTGAAGCCAGGTGCAGGAACTAGTGGAAGCCGGATTTGTCCGACCGAGCTCTTCACCATGGGGAGCCCTAGTGTTGTTCGTCAAGAAGAAGGACGGCACACTTAGATTGTGTATCGACTACCGAGCACTGAACAGTCTGACAGTCCGGAATACCTATCCACTGCCAAGGATAGATGAGTTGTTTGATCAGCTGGAGGGGGCGCATTTCTTTTCAAAACTGGATTTGAGGTAGGACTACTACCAGCTGCGGATCTAGGAGGAGGACGTTCCGAAGACTGCCTTCAGTAGAAGATATGGGTAGTTTGAGTTTACTATGAAGCCCTTTGGGATCATAAATGCACTGTCGACATTCATGAGCCTCATGAACCGAGTGTTCGAGGCGTTTGTGGATGTGTTCGTCATCGTATTTATTGATGATATCCTCATCTACTCGAGGACATAGGAGGAGCACACACGACATCTGACTTTGACTCTAAAGAGACTATGGGAGCACCATCTTTATGTGAAGTTTAGCAAATGCCAATTCTGTTTGAAGGAGGTAGCTTTCCTATGCCATATCATTAGTGGAGCTGGGTTGACAGTAGACCCGGCAAAGATTCAGGAAGTTCGGGATTGGCCGCAGCTGAAGACGACCACAGACGTGCGAAGTTTTCTAGGACTTGTCGGTTATTACTGGAAGTTTGTGGAGGTATTCTCTCGGATTGCCCTCCCACTCACATCCCTGACGAGGAAGGAAGTGCCCTTTGTCTGTACCCCGTAGTGTGAGATGGCTTTTCGAGAGATGAAGGATCGACTCACCTCAGCTCCTATTCTTGCTCTTCCTTCGTGGAGAGAAGGATTCCTAGTCTACACCGATGCTTCCTACCAGGGAATGGGAGCAGTGCTGATACAGAAGGGCCACGTGATTTCTAATGCTTCTCGCCAGCTGAAGAAGCATGAGAAGAACTAACCTATTCATGACTTAGAGATGGGAGCGGTCGTGTTTGCTCTAAAAGTCTGGCGGAATTATCTGTACGGTGTCCACTGGGACTTATACTCCGATCACAAAAATTTAAAGTATGTGGACATGCAGAAGGAGCTAAATATAAGGCAGAGGCGATGGGTGGAATTTCTAGCAGATTACTAGTACGAGATGCATTACCACCCAGGGAAGGAGAATGTGGTAGCCGATGCACTGAGTCGGAGAGCCGCCACCTCCGGAGTGGAGCCCCAGATTATGTCCATGGAGTTGGTGCGGAGATTAGAGGATATGAACATCACACTAGTGTCGGCTGATGACCCCGACCTTTATAAGGAGTATTTAGCAGTGATGAGTTCCATATATAACATTCGAAACCGAGTCAGAGATGGGCAGATGGAGTATGCCAAGCTGGAGCCGATATTCCGGGCCTTAGAGGCAGGTACTGCTGGGGATTACACATTGAGAGATGACCTGGTATGCTTCTGAGGATAGGTTTATATACCAGAGGGATGCCAGGTCCGGAAGGATAACATGATGGAGGCCCACTGCAGTTGGTATTCAGTACACCCAGGAGTTACGAAGATGACTGTGGATTAGAAGAAGACCATTTACTGGCCAGACATGAAGAAGGATATCACCTACTTCGTTACCCACTACGAGACATGCCAGCTAGTGAAGGAAAAGTGCAAAAACCGCGTAGGATTGTTATAGCCACTTCCAGTACCGGAGTGGAAATTCGAGGATATTGCGTTGGACATCATACATGGCCTTCCTCGATCGCGGACGGGAAATGATTCGATCTGGGTAATCGTTGACTGGCTGAAAAAGGTAGCTAGATTTATCCCTATCAGGGAGGATGACTCGGTTGGTATGCTGGTTCGGAAATTCGTGAAGCAGTTCGTCCGTTATCATGGCGTACCCAGGACGATTGTATCAGATCGGGATGGAAAGTTTATGTCCAGGGATTGGCGATCAGTGCAGACTTACTTGGGCACCCAGCCGACTTTCAGTACACCATTTCATCCCAAGACTGAAGGGAAGACGGAACGCACCAATCTGACCTTGGAAGATCTGCGGTGACTATACATTCTGGATTGCGGAGAGCCTTGGGAGAAGCTGTTTCCACTGGTCGAATTCTCATATAATAACAGCTACCAGTCTAGCATCAAGATGGCCCCTTATAAGGCCCTATATGGACAAAGGTATAGGACTCCACTGTCATGGGTACAGGACAAGGATCCGAAGGTTTTGGGATCGTAGTTTGTTGATGACACCGAGGCTCAGGTGAGGCTGATACGAGATAGGATGTTAGAGGAATAGAGCCGACAGGCTAAGTATTATGACGCTCTATATCGTCAAGTGGAGTTTCATGTGGGGGACCGGATTTTCTTGAAGATCTGACCGATGCCTGGAGTTTCACGGGTACGTGGTCGGAAGAAGAAGCTCAGCCCGTAATATATGGGGCCTTACAGGATCCTGGAGTGGATCGGTCCATTAGCATACAAGCTGGAACTTCCATCGGAGCTGGCAGGTCTGCATGACGTATTCCATGTATCTTCCCTTACATGGGCTTTACTATGCCCGTAACATCAGATTACAGCCACGGATGGGCCGGTATCCTTTGACCGGTCAGTTCACATGGAGCCGGTCCGGATTGATGACAAGGTGATACGAGTCTTACGCCGCAAGAAGGTTCCATTAGTCAAGGTCTAGTGAGGGAATCATGGTCAGGAGGAACACACCTGGGAGCCATAGGATATGATGCAACAAAGGTATCCAGAGCTTTTCAGTCAGGTATTCCTCATAACCTCTCAGTATGTTACAATTTACTTTTCATATTTGAAACTCCGTAGGCCTAACTAGAATTTCGAGGACAAATTTTTTTATTTATGTATTGGGATTTGTAACGTCCCTCAGACAACTAGACGCCCTAGGAGTGGTTTTGTCATGACTAGGTCATGACAAAACCCTAGAAGCCCAAGAAGACCAAGTGGACTTAGGAATAAAGGTGATTGGGATGAATGGTCTTCAAATAGTAGATTCCTAAACCCTAGTTTAGGATGTCCACGAGGCTTCACCATGAATCTAAGACCCCACCATGACCTAACCAATCTGTTAAAAGGCCCTAAGGGTTCACTTGAGTTAACCCAAGATGGCCAAGTTGACCAAGGATCACCTTAGGCCTAAATAGGGCAAGGTGCCCTAACTAAGGGTAATGTGCCCTTAATGAGCCCAACCAACCCTACCAAGGTATACCTTGACCTAAAGAGGGGTCAATGGATCACAAAAGACCCATTGGGGTCAACCATAGAGCTTGAGTTGACCTAAGTCCACCCTAACCCTAAATGGGTCAAACTAACCTACATAGGGTCAATTGACCTTCCCTTAGCCAAGTGGACCCCACCCATACCCTCCTAAACCTACAGTGAGGTCAATGGTTCATCAAGGACCCATTGGGGTCAACCCTAGTGGCTAAGTTGACCCAAGTCAACTCGAACCCCAAAGTGGTCAAAGTGCCCTTAATAAGTGTCATGTGACCTTCAAGGTGCCAGGTCAACCCTATCCATCCCCACCTAGACCCTAGGGGAGGCCAATAGGTCACCAAGGACACATTGATGGCAACTCAAAAGTTCAAATTGACCTAGGTCAACCCTAGTCTAGGTTAGGTCAAACCTAGCGCAAATGGCTAACCTAAGCTCAAGCCCTCTTTCTATTTGGGCTAACCTTATTTCCATGAAAAATATGGGTTAGTGGGCTGCCAATAGGCTAGAGTGGTCAGCAAGGTCAACCTTGATGCCTAGGAGAGAGAAACTCCAACTCTTCTTTAATGGAGGAGAGAGAAATGGTGAAAGAGAGCCATTCATTGCCAAGGAGGCCAAGGGCCATTCTTCATTGGCCGATCCAACTCCCCATTCAATCTAGGAAGACAAGGGGGCCATTTTGGTGGTTGTTCATGGCCGGAATGGTGCTACCACACCATGGCCGAATTGTGCCTTCAATGGCCATTAATGGCCATTGAAGCCTTGGCCTCTCCCTTCCACCCTTTATGGCTGGATTCAACTCCTCTTGGGAAGAGGAGGAGTTTCCAGCCATTTCCTTGCTGGATTGAGCCCACATTCATTCCCCACCACCATGGCCAAAATTCACCTTAAGGGGGCGTTAATGGCCACCAACATCTAGACACCTCCCCTCCCCAAATTATCATTTTAAAAGCAACACAGGACTCCAAGCATTCATTTCCACCCTTGCCTCGACGATCCCGAGCTACTTCACTGTGTTGTTGTAGAAATCGAGCGCACTACCATCGGAAAAGGCATCCTGACGATCAACCCGCATCCATGCCGCAAACAAGGTCCTCCCCTTCCTTTTTTCCTGTGGTTAGATCATAGGAATTGTTAGGGTCAAGATTTTGGTTCAATTGAGCCCAATCGAGAGTAGTTTTATCCTGGTTTTTCCACAAAATTAAGCTTGTCGGGATCGCCGAAATCCGCCCCTTCGGCGGCTGTACCGCAGCCTAGCGATAGCCACCACCTCGACGAAGGGGGTGGTGGCAGTGGCCGACCAGGGAGGTGGCCTGGTGGCCGGCTGTAACACCCCTATCCATCACATAGCATATAGCAGTAGGTCTGGCCGGGGCCCGACGCCATATACTACGGACAGACCGGTTGGTTACGCGTTGAAACAAATCAACCAATCATAACGTCCTACACAACACCTAGCGGAAGCAATTATTAAGTTGCAAGAAAGGAAAGAACCTAGCCACACGCATGAATGTCCACTACACAAACCAAATAGGAATGTACAATACACGAGTATGGGCCTTAAGGCCTTACAACAGTTTGCTTTAAATAAAGTGTTTTCCAAACCTCGGCACGCAGGCCGGCCATACATGATAAATGGAAAAACATAAACATTTAGGCCTTTGAGGGCCGGCACAGCTTCAAGGGCTTTAGCCCGCTATTTCCCGCTCGGCTACGCAGCACCTGCAAGACATAATCCACCGCCTGGTGGTAAACAAAATAACGGTCAGCTATGCTGACCAAATTATAACGATCCCGCCCCCAAAATCGGGGCGGCGATGCTCTTTCCCTGCACTTTATTAGTAGGCAACAACAATAGTGTAAACACACTTCATCACAGGCGTAGGCTCGCACGGCCACACACCCCATGCACTCAGGGCACATTCACGGCGAACCGGCCAACATCTCGTCAATTCAAGCCATAGACGTTCCCGTTCCACCACCGCCTCTTGGACGGCCAACCATATGAGCATCTTGTCTTCTTGGCCTTGGTCACGACAATTTAAGCCATAGACCGCCGAAGACACTCATCCATGCCAATGGTCCCACCGAACGACATAGATCGGGTACGGTTCCGCCTGACCCGTGCTCATATTGCAACGGCAATTTAAGCCATATGCGCAGGTCAAGACTCACCGAGTCCCGTTTTCACCACAACAATCACATAACCCGGTTATGTTCACGTTGGCTCCCCGGCCATCGTGTTGGCAAAACTCGCTTTTGCCCAGTTTTCCGGGTGCACCTTGGAGTTAATCTCCAAGGCTCCCTAATGCAATCTACCACGTAGAAAACCCGAAAAACGCCCAAACACTCGAAGTCTTCCCCGGTTCATATGTAATGCAACATCACTGATCCGGCTCTACTTGTCCGGATAGGCTTCACACACAATTCCTATATCCGTTTTCGCATACGGACTCTATACAAGGGGGACTTTACATATCTACCCCAAGGAATGCTCCAACTCTTCGCTCACTCGCGAGAGAGGGCTTCCTATGCAAAGGAAAAGAGGGCTTCACATGCCCTATGATGAGAATCGTTACCCTTGCGTTCTTTCGCGGCGCCATGAAAATCTATGCGGATGAAAATCACTGCAATCTCCTTGCCTCCGCGGATCCGAAGACGGTTTGCGATTTGGAGCTCAGAATCTCCTCCGGCGGCCGGATCTAGCCCTTCTTCTGTAACGTCCCAATTCGCGCTAGGCCCCTTGTTTGCGTATTTGAGTCAAGGGGGCTGTGGTGAGCCCAATGGGGGATGTGGGGGAGCAGGTGCGGACGTACGGGAAATGAGGAAAACAAGGCAAAACAGCATTTTTGGCTGACACGGGTATGGACACGGCCGTGTCCATACCCGTGTGCCTCATAAAAATAGGCTTACCAGTCAGAGAGGTACACGGCATTGGGACACGGGCGTGTCCCTAGCCGTGTGCCATGGACACGGGTCGGGACACGGGCGTGTCCCTAGCCGTGTGCCGCAACCCTGACCCGGCAGAAAGTGGTTCTGGGAGGAACACGGCCTTAGACACGGCATGCCACACGGCCGTGTCACCTGAACACGGGTAGGAACACGGCCGTGTGCCTACCCGTGTCTGCGATGTATAAAAAGGAAAAAGTTGGAAACCCTAGCATTCATTCTCCTTTCTTCTGCCCCGAAATTCCTGAGAGAGTTCTTGGCTGGAGGAGGAGGAAGAGCTTGCCGGAGCCATCTTTGGAGGAATCAAAGCGCCGCCATCGTCAAGGGAAAAACAATGCCGCCGCGAAGGAGTGCGAGGCTCATGGCCGGCCATGGTGGTACCGCTGGACTTGAGGTGAGCTTCCTCCCCTCTCCCTTGGTGCTAGATCTATAGTTATGATAGGAGAGACATCGACTCCATAGAGTCTTGATGTGAGGAGGAGAGTTCTTAGGTTAAAGCCATGCCTAGGTTTTAGGCTTAGTCTCCCTCAACCTTCTCATCCTTCAAAGTGGAGATGAGAGGGGTTTTCGTTGAGGGTTTGGCTTTGAAAGGAGAAATAAGGTTGGGTGATTTCTGGAGAAGTTTATGCGAGGCAGTTGCAAGGAAGAAGATGAACGGATGCCGTTCATCTCGCCTTAAGATGCGTGCAGAAATCTGATTTCTGCACGCTGCGACCTTCGTGGCCAATTTCGGAGGTGTTCTGGCCAAATCTGGGTGAATGACTCAACACGAAAGTCGTAGCCCTCGAAATTACCTTTCCAACGAGTGGTTGCTCGTTTCCATGCGATACCTGTAGCCACGGGAAAGCTGGTTCGAGTCCGCTGCGTTCGGGAAAATTCCTGTACAGGAAACTATTTCCTGTACGCATTCGAGTTGAATTTCTGGTATGTTGCAACCAGATCTGGGTGATCGACTCAACACGAAAGTCGTAGCCCTCGCGAATACCTTTCCAACGAGGGGTTGTGCATTGTGATCGGATTCCTGTAGCTCCGGGAATCCCAGTTTTAGTATTGGACTATCCTATGTTAATGCACTTGTTAAATTATAATGTTAGCACTCTTGCAATGATTGTGATTTGCTTATGTGATATCTTGCTCCCATATAACTACAATGTCGTTGTTACTATAATTTAGTATGGTTACTCATTTGGTTGTGTAATAAGGGATAACCATGCAATGGTAGAGAAATGGATTGGATGGGAAGGCTAGTAATTAAGAGTTGAGATTGGTATTGAATTTATTTATATAGTTTGATGTTGAACATATTAATTATGCGAAGTATTGAGGTGAAATCAGTGAATAGAGGGGCGTGAATATGATGAACACTATGTGAGGAGTATTTTGTAACCGTAATCCGAGCCCAAGGGGTTTATTAACAACCGATGCTTAGAGTGGTAGTCTCCCTACGGGTAGCATCGAGTGAGTTGTTTTGGGGCATGTGATGTGCGACGATTCATCGTGTCGCGGTGTTGAGATAATGAATGTGGCAGGTCTACGGGTTCGCCAGTCGTCACACCGATGGGAGCCAATGGGTAGACCTTGGGCGGTAGGGTTAGATACTTGGTGTCCATAACCCGAGATCTCCTCCGTGCCATGAGAACGGTTGGGCTTGCACCTCGTGCGTTTCCGAGGTTCCATCCGGTTCGAAATCAAAGGCCAGGTTGGGCTGTGTTCTTGGTGCACATTTACCCAAGACCCCTTCTGAGCCGTAGTACGCATGTGAGCTCCGCTGTTGTGTTCTTAGCGTGAGGCGTACGGGGGCCTAGGATAGGTAGTGTGATACCACCTAGTAGTGGAGACGCCCGCTCCACTGTCGCCGTCTGGCCACGACGGACGACGCCTGAGAGGTTAGCTACCTGCTCGAAAAGTGGGAACTTCTAGTCTGTGTCGACATAGCAACTTGCATGTGCGTGCGCATGATTCGGTCATAGCATAACATTCATTTCATGTCATTCATTGCATACACAAGATCCTCATCGTATAAGTTTGTATGGGCACTCTTATACGATG
Organism: Platanthera zijinensis; assembly: GCA_039513925.1. Classification (NCBI taxonomy): domain Eukaryota; kingdom Viridiplantae; phylum Streptophyta; class Magnoliopsida; order Asparagales; family Orchidaceae; genus Platanthera; species Platanthera zijinensis. The sequence continues at coordinate 180,718,112 of CM077079.1, read as the reverse complement.
AGTTACTTTACTGTTAAGCCGATCCTTAACTTATAAGTTTGTATGGGCACTCTTATAAGTTAAGTTACTATTCTGATTACTTATACCTGCTGTCATTTACTATGGATATTTGTAAAACTGCTAGTTGTGTAGTGTAGCTTATTCTCCACTATATTTACTGTCACCTGCTTGTTTACTTGCTTATATATATACATATTGTACCTTGTTCCTTTCTCCGCCCGGTGCAGAGGAGTCGCCGGGGGAGCGGATGTGAAGCCACTTAGTCTTATGACTAACGGTTGCTACGTCTTCCTTTTTAGGAGGAAACCCCGCAGGTAGAGCGGCAACGGACTATGCAGCAGGACAGCCAGGCCCGGATGATAGGACCTGAGGTGGTGGTGCCATCGGCACCGTCAGTGACAGTAGTGAGTGTTTTCATGTAGCCGTTTGGCAAAACATTTCTAGACTCTTGTTTATTTGTACAAGCATGTTGTGCTTGTTATCTTCCGCTATTTTGGACTTTAACTTAGCTGTGAACTGAACTGCTTTTAGTTTTACTTTTCTGTTATGGTTGGGTTGGCATAATTGTTGTGATATGGATTGTAGCCGGCGGAATAGGCGTCTTATGGTAAAGGCTAACCCGTGCGTTAGTGCTACCGCAAGGCGGCTATTTCGGGCATAAGACTCCCCTCGTGCCGTGTGTTGTGTTCCGGGAGGGGGGTCTTACATCTTCCTCCTTGCTCTATCCTGTCTCTAGCTTTTAGAAAGAGAACCACTCAAGAGAAATGAGGGTTTCTAAACCCTATTCCCGGGTATAACCCTGGGGAAACAACCCCCAGCAGTCAGATCTCAAATCAAAGAAACGAACGGCCATGATCGGGCCTGAAAATACCAAATCTGCACCGAACACGGGTTGCAACACGGCCGTGTGCCTGGCCGTGTCACCCATTCGCCGTCTCGACCGACTCAAAAACCAGCACACAGCATTCGACACGGCCTCCGACTCGCCCGTGTCACCTGTGACACGCCAGTGTCGGGACCCGTGTCACGCCCCCCCGTGTGCAATCGGCCAGCTTTCCCAACCCGAGAAGGACATGGCCACCGACACGCCCGTGTCGACAGCCGTATCACTACCCGTGTAGGATGACACACCCGTGTCTACACCCGTGTCACTACCCGTGTCGGATGACACGCCCGTGTCACTACCCGTGTCGGATGACACACCCGTGTTGACACCCGTGTCACTACCCGTGTGCCAAAAATGGCACAGGACCAGAAATGTAACGAGGAGGACACGACCATGTGACACGCCCGTGTCACATGCCGTGTGCCTGACACGCCCTGGGACACGCCCATGTCCCAGGCCGTGTTCAAACCTTCTACGATCGTCGACCGCCAAAGCATCGACCGCACGACTCGTGGTCGAACACGCCCTGACACGGCCTCCGACACGCCCGTGTCGAGACCCGTGTCACCTGCTTCAAAACCCCATCTTGGCTTATAAATGCCACCCGTCTCTCTTTTGAGTTTCGTGGTGTTACAACTCTTTCCCCCTTAAGAGAATTTCGCCCACGAAATTACTAAAGGAAAGTAAACATAAAACCAAGAGCGGTACCTGAGCGAAATAACTCTGGATACTCCTCCAGCATGGTCTGCTCCCGTTCCCAAGAGAGCTCCTCATGACCGCAATTGTCCCAACGGACCTTGACCATTCAGATCTCCTTGTTACGAAGTCGCTTAACTTCAGAGTCTTCAATACGAATGGGCTTGACCCTAGTCGTCAACCCTTCGTCCACCGGTACTTGATCAACTCCGATCACCTGCGAAGGCTCTTGCACCGCCTTCCACAAAACAGAGATGTGGAACATATCGTGTAGTCAACTCAAATCTACCGATAACTTCAAACGATAAGCCGCTTCGCCGACCCGCTCCAGAATCTCAAAGGGTCCAAGGTATCTTGGGCTCAGCTTCTTCAAGCGTCTCACCCGCGAAACACCCTTGAACGGCTTTACTTTCAAGTACACCCAATCGCCCACCGCGAACTCCACATTCCGATACTTGGCATTGTAGCACTTAGCTTGCCTATCCTGAGCGATCAGCAAACGCTCTCGAATGATCCGCACCAAAGAAGTAGCATTTTTCACCTCCTGCTTCTTGTACAACCTTGCCTCACCCGTTTCAAGCCACGATAACGGCGTGCGACACTTCCTATCATACAGGGCCTCGAAGGGTGCCATTTGTATACTCGCTTGGTATCCATTGTTGTACGCAAACTCCACCAAATACAGGTGGTCCTCCCAATGCTTCCCAAAGCCTAGGACACACATGCGGAGCATGTCCTCCATCGTTCTATTTACACTCTCGGTCTGACCATCCGTCTGCGGATGGAAGGCTGTGCTGAACTTCAACTTTGTCCCCAGCATCTGCTGCACCAACCTCCAATCATTGGACATGAAACGCCCATCGCGATAACTCACAATGCTGCTAGGCACACCATGCAGTCTAACTATGTTGTCAACATACAACTTTGCCAATTTCTCCACTGGATCATCCTTCCTATGCGGAATGAAGTGTGACACCTTTGTTAACCGGTCTACGATCACCCAGATGGCGTCGTTCCCTTTCTGCGACCTTGGCAACCCATGCACAAAGTCCATAGATATGTCGTCGAACTTCCACTCCGGTATAGGCAAGGACTTCAGAAATCCTCCCGGCTTTTGGCACTCCGCCTTCACCAAGGCGCACGTTTGGCACTTAGCCACAAACAACGCTACATCTTTCTTAAGCCCTGGCCACCAAAACAGCTTGTTGAGGTCACGGTACATCTTTGTGCTCCCTGGGTGGATCGAGTACTTGGTATGATGAGCCTCGTACATCAACTCCGCCCGTAGGTTACTCCCGCTTGGGACGCACAACCGATGATCCTTCCTTAACAGCCCATCTTCCACTGAAAATTGGGAATTTGACCCATCCAACGCTACCTCCATAAGCTCCTTCATGGAGTAATCTAACTCTAATGCCTGCCGAACCCGGTCAGCTAGGTCATACTGAACCTCTGTCCAGTTCAACTTTGCTTTGGCGCTCGTCTGCTTGTCAACGCAATAGATCTCAAGCTCCTCCAACTCCCGTACTAGCCGCTCATCATGCACCGACAACTAGTTGGCTTGGGCGGGAGCCCTGCGACTCAACGCATCAGCAACCGCATTGCCCTTCCCGGGTACATAATGAATCTTGAAGGTGTAGTCCCCCAGGAACTCCATCCACCTCCTCTGCCTCATGTTAAGATCCTTCTGATCCAACAAGTACTTCAGGCTCTTGTGGTCGGTATAAATATCGACTCTTACACCATATAAGTAGTGCCTCCACAGCTTAAGTGCAAATATCACGGCCGCCAACTCCAAGTCGTGGACCGGATAGTTCCTTTCATGCACTTTCAGCTGATGCGATCCATAAGCTCTCACGCTCCCATGCTGCAACAACACGCAGCCCAAACCACTACCCGAGGAGTCACTATACACCTCGAAGCCCTCGGTCCCACTCGGCGAACTAAGCACTGGCGCCGTGGTTAACCGTCTCTTCAGCTCCTCAAACGCTTGCACGCACTCCTGCGTCCACAAGAATCTCTGATCTTTCCTTGTCAACTTCGTGAGAGGTAGCGCTATCCGCGAGAAGTTCTCTATGAAGCGCCTGTAATATCCGGCAAGCCCAAGAAAACTACGGACTTCCGCGACAGAAGACAACGCAGGCCACTCCCGTATCGTAACGATCTTCGCCGGATCCACCGCTATACCTTCCCCACTAACAATGTGACCAAGGAACGCTACTAAGGGTAGCCAGAACTTGCACTTGGAGAATTTCGCATAAAGCTCATTCCTCCTCAAAGTCTCCAACACCAGATGCAAGTGCTTGAAGTGATCTTCTTCGCACTGCGAGTACACAAATATATCGTCAATAAAGATGATCACAAAGCGATCCAGGAAATCTCGGAACGTCCTATTCATCAAGTCCATAAATACTGATGGCGCATTCGTCAGTCCAAACGGCATGACCGTGAACTCGAAATGCCCATACCTTGTGCTGAACGCCGTCTTCGGGATATCATATTCCGTTATCCTCAACTGATAGTACCCCGACTTCAAGTCCAACTTAGAATATACCGACAATCTGACTAACTGATCAAAGAGATCATCAATCCTCGGGATCGGGTACTTGTTCTTTTCCGTCAGCTTGTTCAACTCTCTGTAGTCGATGCACAACCGCATACTACCATCCTTCTTCTTAACGAAGAGGACCGGTGTGCTCCAAGGCGACGAGCTTGGACGCACATAACCTTGTTGCATCAGCTCCTCTAGCTGAACTTTCAACTCTGCCATCTCCTTAGGCGCTAACCTATACGGAGCACGTTACACCGGTTTGGCCCCCGGTACGAGCTCGATGGTGAAATCAATCTCTCGCCGTGGTGGGGCCCCGGGAAGACTATCCGGAAACACATCGGGGTATTCACAAACCACGGGGATGCTATCTAACGTGGACTTTGGCTCCACAGCCCCCACTATTGCGAAGAACAGCTCTGCACCAGCACAAACTACCTTTACCACCTGAAGAGCAGACATCAGCGTCTTGCTCGACCCCTTGAGTCCCTCGAATGTTGTCCCCAGCCCAACACCCATCTTGACCTCCTTCCGGTCACAGTCAATCCAAGCTTTCTGCTCCGAAAGCCAATCCATCCCAGAGATAACGTCGAACTCTACTAGCGGCAGCAATGATGCTAGCAAGTCAAACTCTTGGCTCCCAATGTGAACCTTTACGGTGCACACTCTATCCGCACGCATCGAGCACCCATTCGGTAGCAGCACATCCAACTTGTCCTTCGCCATGGAAGAAGGGACTCCGATGCACAATATAAAATTTTCTGACAAGAACGAGTGTGAAGCTCCCGTATCGAACAGTGCCCGTGCCGGACTATCGCTAATCAAAACAAAGCCTATTCAAACCATATTAGGGTAACAAGCAATAAACAACAGTATCTAAGTTAACTTGCTGTAAATTAACTCGTACCTGTCACCACATCCGCTTGTTTAATGGCCTCTTGCTGCCCCAAGTTGTAGACTCTAGGCTGAGTCGGAGCATAGTGAGACGCGGTTGACTCCACCGCCTTGCCCTTCTCTTCGTAAGTAGCTCCTTGCTTCCTCTCGGATTTTGGGCGTCCGCTCCAGCAATCGCAAGCAAAGTGCCCCGTCTTTCCACACGTGAAACAAGCGCCCAGGGTTCGGTTGGTAGTTGCCCCCGAGGCACCTGTAGAAGAAGCTGGACCTGACGTCCTAGTCTTCTTGAAGAATTTTCGATAGCCCGACTTCGACGTAGTCGGTGCTTTGAACTCCTATTTCTTCCCGCCAGATTCATTCTTAGCTTGCACATTTCTCATGTCCTTCTCCAAGGACCGGGCCGAGTTGACCAAGGTTAGGAAACCCTGCGTCATGGGCCCTGACAGTAGCAACCTCAGCTCATCTCTTAACCTTTCGTAGAAGCGGTTAGTCTTTCGCTCCTCGTCGTCAAAGGTAGCGCTAGCATTTCTCCCCAACCGAGTAAACTCGTGGAGGTACTCGTCTACAGTGCTATCTCCTTGCACCAACTTTTGGAACTCGTTCTCCAATGCGATCCTCTGCACTGAGGGGAGGTATCGAGCCATGAACAATCTTGCAAACTCTGCCATAGGAACTTCGGCCAACAGCCTTCCCCTCAACTGGTGTAGCTCTAGGCCTTCCCACCATAACCTTGCGTCCCCATCCAAAAGGAACGTCGCTATCGTGGTCTTCTGCCACTCTTCCGTTTCAGTAGCTGTCATCACCCTATTGACTCTTGAGAGCCAATCTTCAGCCTGAGTCGGGATTCCCGTTCCCGAGAACACCGGTGGGTGGAAGCCCATCACATGCTTCAACAGTTTTCAGTTGCTCTCCGAGGTAACTCCGGCTCCACCGCCACCTGCTCAACCCTTCTAGGCTCCGGCGCTTGGAGCGGCACTTGCTCCTCCGCAGGAGCAGGCTGCTGCACCTGTCTTGCAGGTTGCGCATTAATCATCGCCATGACAGCTTCTGCCACCAACCTAATGGTCTCGGCAGACGGAGGTGTTGCAGGAGCCTCACTTGGCGCACTGCTTTCCTCAGAACCTGGCCGTTCTGACGGCCCAGCACCACTTCTAGTCACCTATAAACGTGCAAAACACCGATAAACGACCAGATATTACTGCAAACATCAATTATAGGAACAGGCAGGTTCCTCAATCATGTGTATTTTCATTCCTAAGTGGACATTCATGGGTTCTTTTCATGTTATAACGATGACGCACACATGTGCTCACCACCCATTAAAGTGAATTCGTCCAAGAATTCATTTAAGTTTGACCGAAACCAGTAGTCTGATACCAATTTATAACACCTCTATCCGTCACATAGCATATAGCAGTAGGTCCGGCCGGGGCCCGACGCCATATACTACGGACAGACCGGTTGGTTACGCGTTGAAACCAATCAACCAATCATAACGTCCTACACAACACCTAGCAGAAGCAATTATTAAGTTGCAAGAAAGGAAAGAACCCAGCCACACGCATGAATGTCCACTATAGAAACCAAATATGAATGTACAATACACGAGTACGGGCCTTAAGGCCTTACAACAGTTTGCTTTAAATAAAGTGTTTTTCAAACCTCGGCACGCAGGCCGGCCATACATGATAAACGGGAAAAACATAAACATTTAGGCCTTTGAGGGCCGACACAGCTTTAAGGGATTTAGCCCGCTATTTCCCGCTCGGCTCCGCAGCACCTGCAAGCTACAATCCACCGCCCGGTGGTAAACAAAATAACGGTCAGCTATGCTGACCAAATTATAACGATCCCGCCCCCAAATCGGGGCGGCGATGCTCTTTCCCGGCACTTTATTAGTAGGCAACAACAATAGTGTAAACACACTTCATCACAGGCGTAGGCTCACACGGCCACACACCCCATGCACTCAGGGCACATTCACGGCGAACCGGCCAATGTCACGTCAATTCAAGCCATAGACGTCCCCGTTAAACACCGCCTCTTGGACGGCTAACCATATGAGCATCTTGTCTTCTTGGCCTTGGTCACGACAATTTAAGCCATAGACCGCCGAAGACTCTCATCCATGCCAACGGTCCCACCGAATGACATAGAACGGGTACGGTTCCGCCTGACCCGTGCTCATATCGTAATGTCAATTTAAGCCATATGCGCAGGTCAAGACTCACCGAGTCCCGTTTCTGCCACAACAATCACATAGCCCGGTTATGTTCACGTTGGCTCCCCGGCCATCGTGTTGGCAAAACTTGCTTTTGCCTAGTTTTCCGGGTGCACCTTGGAGTTAATCTCCAAGGCTCCCTGATGCAATCTACCACGTAGAAAACCCGAAAAACGCCCAAACAACCAGAGTATTCCCCGATTTATATGCAATGCAACATCACCGATCCGGCTCTACTTGTCCGGATAGGCTTCACACATAATGCCTATATCCGTTTTCGCATACGGACTCTATACAAGGGGGACTTTACATATCTACCCCAAGGAATGCTCCAACTCTTCGCTCACTCGTGAGAGAGGGCTTCCTATGCAAAGGAAAAGAGGGCTTCACATGCCCTAGGATGAGAATCGTTACCCTTGCATTCTTCCGCGGCGCAATGAAAATCTATGCGGATGAAAAGTACCGCAATCTCCATCCCTCCGCGGATCCGAAGACGGTTTGTGATTTGGAGCTCCGAATCTCCTCCGGCGACCGGATCTAGCCCTTCTTCCTCCTCCTTGCTCTCTCCTCTCTCTAGCTTTTAGAAAGAGAACCACTCAAGAGAAATGAGGGTTTCTAAACCCTATTCCCGGTTATAACCCTGGGAAACAACCCCCGGCCGTCGGATCTCAAATCAAAGAAACGAACGGCCATGATCGGGCCTGAAAATACCAAATCTGCGCTGAACATGGGTTGCAACACGGCCGTGTGCCTGGCCGTGTCACCCATTCGCCGTCTCGACCGACTCAAAAACAAGCACACGACATTCGACACGGCCTCCGACACGCCCGTGTCACCTGTGATACGCCCGTGTCGGGACCCGTGTCACGCCCCCCATGTGCAATCGGCCAGCTTTCCCAACCCGAGAAGGACACGACCACCAACACGCCCGTGTCGACACCCGTGTCACTACCCGTGTCGGATGACACACCCGTGTCGACACCCGTGTCACTACCTGTGTCGGATGACACGCCCGTGTCACTACCCGTGTCGGATGACACACCCGTGTCGACACCCGTGTCACTACCCGTGTGCCAAAAATGGCACAGGACCAGAAATGTACCGATGAGGACACGACCATGTGACACAGCCGTGTCACATGCCGTATGCCTAACACGCCCTGGGACACGCCCGTGTCCCACCCCGTGTTCCAGCCTTCTACGATCGTCGACCGCCAAAGCGTCGACCGCACGACCCGTGGTCGAACACGCCCTGACATGGCCTCCGACACGCCCGTGTCGAGACCTGTGTCACCTGCTTCAAAACCCCGTCTTGGCTTAAAAATGCCACCCATCTCTCTTTTGAGTTTCGGGGTGTTACACCGGCGGTGGTGGCTGGAAGTAGCTCCAGGACGGGTCAATCCTACCCGTTGGCTGGAGGAAGAAGATGTGCCAGGGCCGCTGGATCTTGCGTCAAGATTCGTGCTGGTGCTTTATATTATTATTTAATTTTAATGATTGCTGTCACACTATTTAAGATATATTGTAAATTAATTTAAAAATACTTCGATTCTAAAACAGAGAAAGTGGTCAACATATACATTGTATCCCTATGAGTCTACTTTAATTTAAAATGGATTTGAGTCAATTTAGACATCTGGTTTGACCTGGGTACCCATTTTAGTGGGGTCTATACCTAAGGTTAGACAAAAACTAAAATGAGAGCCCCCACTTCATCTCTTGTCCAAATGACCTGAAATTTGGACAAGGATTCACCCTAATCTATACCTAGGTCCTGCCCAAAAATGAGAATTTTTGGGGACAATTTTCCTATAAGTTTTCAAATCATTTAAATATCCTAGGGTAATTTAATTAGAGGACCAAATGACCACCAAACCCTCCCAAATTTTTGTGAGTTGTCCTTGGGGTCATCATGAGGATCTGTATAAATTTTCACTTCTTCTTAGTTGATTTGAGTAGGAATTGAGCAAACCCTAGCCTTGCCCTAATGAGAAGTATTTAGGTCAAAAGTGCACTTTTAGTTTGGAGTGGTAAAATCACCTCAACAGAGGCTGAAATTATGGTCACTGGTTTGACATGTTATTTAACACCCTCATATGGGTTATGAGGTGGTTTGGGGTAGGTTTGCCCTAGGAGCCAAGTTCAAACCCTATGTTACGACTTTGGAGGTGTGAGATAGGCATGTGGTCAAATGCCCATGTATGGACTTGAAATTTGGTAGAGAGTATAATAGGGCAGCTAAGGTCCTTTGGTAAAAATTTTAGAGGATTTGGAGATGGATATACCCCTATAAACCCTAACCCTAGTTTAGGGCACAACACTTGTACATGCAAGATAAGCCACCAAAACTTAATGAAAAGTTATGAAACTTGGGTTGTATGGTCATGGGGTTAATTAAAGCCTCTCATAATGTTATTGGTAATTTTGGAACATTACACATAGTACCTCCATTATACTACATGGAATTGCCATTTTTTAATATTTTAATTATTATGATCACACTGTTTAATATAAAGTTATGGAAATTGGGCTGAGAGTGTTTTAGGTCGGTAAGCTCATCTTGGAATTTTATTATGATTTTTAGATTTGTATATTCAGTACTTTCTTCACAAGCTTTTAAGAATGCAATGATATTCAAAATTTGATTCAGAGCTCAATAAGGGTTTGAAAATTGTGGAACTCATTTTAAGGTGTACCTAGGTTATTATACACTTGAGGAAATTTTATCGTAATTTTTAGGAGAATATTTAAAGTGGTTGTTTCAATAATGTAGGAATGAGAATTATAGTTTTAAATTAAGATGTGAGCTCATTATTCACTGATAAATTATGAAACTTCACTCAGAGTGTTTTTGTCTTTATGTTCATATTTGAATTTTCTCAGAATTATTGGAAGTATATTGGCAGTACTTGTCTTTTTAAATTGGTTTATGTAGGTTATGTTCAAAAATTATGTTTAGGGGTTTAAGTCTTACTGAAAAATTTGGAGACCTTGAATTTACTGATAAGTAATATTCTTGTATTTATCATAATTCTGTTGTACATTTTGTATGCCTGAAAATAGTACTTCATGTTCAAACTAAGGCATATGGATCTCTTAAGAAATTAAATAAATTATCAAGTAAATTAGGAAAATTATAAACTTATTGATTTAGGCTAATCATGTCATGATGGACCTCCAATAATTATTAAAGGGATATTGGATGATAATTTGGAGTACCTCCCTTTGTATACATCATATATCTTAGGATGGTCTGTGCATAGTAAAACTGCAGAAATCCTGATAACATGAGGCACGGTCGTATTGAGATGGGATTATGTTTACCGATTTTGGAAAGTGGATTGGAGTATAACATTGGAAGATGGGAATAGTAGGATTGTAGAGTGGGCTAAGATTAGGTGGTACTCGGGATCGACGAAAGATCGTCTATCTTGTAAAGAGGGAGACAGGGTCAAAACTCATTAGGGTTAGAACCAGTGCAATACTAAAGGGATCAGGAATCGGGTAGTAACCAATATTAATTAGTGTCTTGTGAAAGGGAGCTTTGGGCTTCAGCCCATCGTAGTTCCTAGTGCCCTTTGAGATCCTTTCACGGTGTATGTCGGGGACAGTCCTTGGCTAACCTAAATTGTAAGCAAATTGTAGGAGTAACTATCATAATTAGGGATTCACTTTCACTCACCTCGATGTCTCGGGATGTTAGGTTGGGTCACATGGGAAGTTGGCTCGATGGTTTGGTGATGGGCAGGTTGGTCCGGCGAGCTTTGGCTCGGTTGTTGGTTGTGACAGATGGGATGGTTCGGGGAGCTTTGGCTCGGTATGTAATACATAAGGTTGCATGTGCATAAAGTATAAGGTGGTGGGTATTCGGTATTGGAGGGTCGAGGCACCGACTCCAATACGGCGACTCGGCAAGTGTGGTTTAGCAGTGCGCCATATATGTCTGGTGCGCCAGCCGGCAAGAGTATGTAGGAGCTTCGCTTAGTGCACAAGCGTCGAGGAGTACGATAGGTCTGACTGGTAGTGCAATTACAAGTTTAACGGTGGGCAAGGCCCAACCCACCACTTTTGTTTGCCACTACGGGGGTATCTTGGGAGGTTAGGCTCCAGAAAGGTGGAACTAAAGGTCTGTGTACACAGAGTCGAGTGTTTAAGTTGCACTTGCATGTTCACATCATGGCATACTTACATATCATAGCATAAACATTGCATATAACCCTAACACCTATTGTATAAAGTGGTATAGGATGATTTATACAATAGGCCCTGCAAAATGACCCCTTGGTTTATAAGTTCGCGCGAGCATGCTTATAAGTTAAGGTTTTTATTCAATAAATATATATGTATGTTTGCTAGGAAACCGACACCCTATCGTATAAATTGGTATGAGACTTTTTATACAATAGGAGACCTACAGAAGATCCTTTAGCTTATGTGTTTTCATATAAGTTATGGTTACATATTATATACTCAATTTTTCTTACATCCATTGCTGTCACATGTACTCTTAGAATGGCTAGATTAGTTCAGCCGATACCTGTTATTTGTTATTCTCCACCTTCATTTCCTCTTCTTTCCTCCTCCCTGCTCGGTGCCAAGGAGCCATGAGGGAAGGGACGGGGGATGATAGGACTTAGTCTTTTATACAAATGGTTTTCAAACCACCTCATTTTAGGGGACTGTGGAGCCCAACATGGAGGAGCAGCCTTGGAGGTCAGCACGCTTGGAGATGGGGCAGTCTAGTACCAAAGTTCAGACAGCTGGGACTGTGAATCCCGATCGCTAGTAGTTATTTTAGTTTTGCTTCTGTGATAAGAGATATGTAGTGAGGGCATTGATGTACCGGGCATGAGCCCAAGTTTCTCTAATTTTATTATATCTGTGGACACTCCCTTCTTGGAGAATATTTATTATACATGTGATTCTGGTGGACTTGTGGAGTTTCATTCTTACTCTTATCGTTTTGCTACATTTTCTGCGATCGATATGGCTTGTAGGATCGACATTTTGTAGTGACGACCTTCCCGGGCGTGAAGGTTTCACCGCAAAGCGGCGGTTCTTGTCCTAAGACCCCGATGGTGTAAAAAGGAAAAAAATTGGGGTCTTACATATGACCCTAAGAATCAAGCTTCTAGTGCAGGAAATAAAAGTATGGGTTTTCACATCAACATTTCCAGAACCAACCTCCATCTCTGGATTAATCTCTGGTCATCAGGTTTTTCTTACCCCTGATATTCTAACATATGTTTTTGGTTTTGTAAACGTGGAAGATGATTTTGAATTATCTAGCAATGAGTTTGAGGAAATGCTAGTTATCATGGGTCACTCCCAAGGAAACCCTAATAAATTGCTAAAAAAGAACTTGACTGTTGAATACAAGTTCTTTGCTAATGTGGTTGGAAAAGTCATGTTAGGAAAGCACTCTGCCCATGAATACATTACCAGGCATCAATTCCTTTTAATGAGTGCCCTAGTTAATCATAAATCGGTGAACTGGGGTAGTATTGTGTTTGTTTTGATTAAAAAGAAAATCAGTAAAAAGGATGTGAGTTTTGGAAGAGTTCTGGGCATCTTCCTCCAGGTAAAGGTGCCAGAACTCTTGGTCTCCGAGACCATCTTTTTCAATGCCTCTAAGAGGCTTACCTCTGCCCTCTTTGGCAGATGGGAGAGGGCAATCTTAAAGCCCTCCAGGGCTTCCTCTTCCAGGATAGCTTTAGTGGACACCAGGGTTAAAACAACCACTTTCTCAACCCCGAAGAAGCTCCTGCTCTTCCCTCTCCTGCTCATATACCATCAACTATTATTACATACACACCTACTACCTCGATCCCTCCTATTTCACTATCTCAACCTCCATCTCCACCAAAATCACCATTCCATATTCTTCAGGATATACCATCACCTCCTCAATCACCTCTTCCATCACATATTGTTGATATTCCATCCACTTCAACTCTTCTAGATCAACTTCTATCATCCCCTACCTTCAAACTACTCTCATCTAAATCTCCTCAACCCTCTCCACAAAATTCACCTCTTAAAGATGAATTTCCTGATGCGATCCCTCCACATATTCCTCCAACATTCCCAACCTTCCAACATTCATACCTACCTCAAGAACTCTCCATCTTTTTCAACTGTGGACTCTAATCCACCTATACCTCTTATACTCCTGATCCACTATATCTAGACTTCTCTGACATTGCTAATCATCTTCTTCAATTCATCACTCCCTCTCTGAAGAAGCTCATAGCTGAGGTTGTTGCCCCTCTCACTGCTTCTATTTCCCTTCTAACTACTCAGCTGGCTTCCTCCTCTCCTGTCCCTCCTTCTAGGGGCCTGGGTTCAGGAATCTCTGAATCAAGGCAGGGGGAGATGTCTAATGAAGAAGCTCCTCCAGCAGTAGTAGTAGCAACAATAGCAGTAGAAATTCCAGCATCAGAAATAGTTTAAATTCTTGATGATGAAACTGAAATGACTTGTTTAGAAGAAGAGTCAATTGATACAGCAATGATCACTGTTGGTGATTTCATCATTAATCCCACTATTGACATTCATTACTTTATTCTTTTGATATAGTTTATAGCAGAAATATACCAACTGATACAGTATCTGATTATTCTAAAGCAATTGTTTGCTATTCTGCTCCTGTTGATTCTTCTGTGTTAGAAGATATTAGAAATAGTTTCTATATTACTTATTCCAGCATTTCTGTTATTGAGCCAAAGTCTTTCTCTCCTCTAACTTATGCTTGGGCTGAGTCCCCCATGCCAGATTTTGATGAAATTATGTTTCAAGATATGGAAGCAGAAAGTGACAGTGTTCAGGCTCAAGATATTATAGATATTGCATCTAAAGAGCTAGAAGTTCAAGCTATACATCAATCTGATTTGTTTAAGTAAATTAATGAGTTATATGATAATCCTGCTAGTGATTCTGATAGTGATGATGATGATTCTGATGATTCAGAAAATTTTGTGTTTAAGAAAAGAAAAGCCAAGAAGAAGGCTCCAACAAAGTCTTCACTAATACCAAATCCAATAACAGATACTCCTTACTATATTTTACACAATATTAATCTCACTCCAAGAACTAACTACTGGATGAGACTTTCTAAGAATGAGCAAAAGAGAAGAAAGAAGATGAAGAGATACAATTCTACTCCTAAGTAGTATTGGAGGGGACCTCCTCCTCCTCCTCCTGCAGCAGGATCAGCAGGAAACATTTCTCAAGCTCAAAGGTCTGCTTCTTATTCTTATCAATCAAGGCCTACTCCTAGCAACAAAGAAAGACCTTATAATTCAGAAATTCATTCAAGCAGTTAACAGAAGAAACAGCAGTAGCAGCATGACAATCAAGGCAATCAGTTAATAGTATAAGGTAGTCAAGAAGAAAAATCAAGTCCAGAGAGACCTCCCTCTCCATCTTATGATCCAGAATTGGATCCCATCTATAGAATGGCCAGGTTCAATGAGCTGATTGTTCTATCTCAAATAAGGAAGGCCAAGGAAGAAGGTAAGGATGCCTCTCAATTCTCTACTTTGTCTTCTTATAGGAAGAAAGAACTGGACAAATATCAGGTATACAATCTTTTCAATGTTGATACCTATATGAATTTGCATCCTGAAGATGTAGTGCCTAGAGCTACAATTGTGATAATTCTTGGTGCTCAAGACATGAAAATGACTTAACTACAAGAAGCTGATCCAAAGAGAAAAATGGTTTTCACAAAACCTTCTTTAGATTCTTCAAAGAAAGACTCTTAATTTTCTGCCTATGCATTTTGAACTTTATTATTGATGTGTATATTTTTCACAAGGCACTATTGTTCATATCTGCTGAAGTGTTATAATTCTGTCAGATATATTTCCTTGCTTTGTGTTTTTCCTTTTTTTGTCTTGTATAGTGACCTCACACAAATAGGGAGAGATTGTTAGGACCCTACTTGTGATTTAGGTTAGGTTCATTAGTAGGTTGATTAGATGACTCAACATGTATAGTCTAGGGACATAGGTTTTATAAGGTCAAAGTCAGCAGCACCCACTTAGACTATCAGTACACTTCTGAAGACAATAGAGACAGAAGACTTCAAAGGAAAAGTAGTTAAATTGATTGTAGAAAAGTCGTTCGACGATAGCTTAAATCAGCTCGATGATCGTCGATCTCAGATCGATGAACTCAGAGTTCCTTCTCTGAGTTGAGCTCGATGAAAGTCTAGCTAAGATCGACGAACTATGATATCATTTTAGAAGTTCAGCTCGATGAAGGACTATCTCAGTTTGACGAACTTGGAGCTTAGATTGGCAAGTATATTTTCAGCTCGACGAAGGAGATTTCTTACCTCGACGAACTTGGAGTTCAGGTCGACAAAATCATTGCTGAGTTCAACTAACTCTTTCCAGGTTCTGTTCGACTACTCTTCTCTGCAATTTCTCAGTTTGAATTCAAAATCTATTACATTAAGACAGTATTGCTCTGATAATTAATGCTCAATATTCTCAAGTCTATAGTCGTTCCGGGCAGCATTAATTATGGTTTTCATAGAGTTATTACTCTACCATATTTAATGGGATAGTTAGGGAAATACATTCAAGAAAACAATTAACCGTTCAGGATTCCAGAATTTCTGCAGAGGATTTCAAGAAAGATATAAAATTCAAATGGTCTTGAATCAAAAAAGATATTGAAAGTTTTTTTTCTTTAAGAAGAACATAGAGATACACAGAGAGAAAGGAAAACAACAACAAGGCAGTGAATCAGTGAAAAAGTATTAGCAGACAGTGAAAAATAATACATCTCCCACACACTCAGTGTTCTTCTTCTGCTTCAGGCTTTTAAGAGGCAAACAATAAAAATCATTCTAAAAGCTTGAAGAGAAATATCATTAGAAGGCCTACACCCTGAAGAGAAAAGGACTCCCTCACCTGATCATCAACTCTATTCATATCATGGGGAGCTTTCATCTTAATCAGAATCTACTAGTCTTCCCTCAGATTATTGAAAGAGAAGAACATCTTCAACCTTTTTTGTTTATTTCATCCAACTATATACATGGTTTTTAACTCCCTTCAAAAGTTAGCCCCTTTTGGTTGTTAAGTCTCCTGATCAAAAGACTTAGTTTGGTTTTTGGGCACCTGATCAAAAGATCAAAGGGTTGCTAAATCTCCCTTAGAAAAAAGATCTTGTGGTGACAGGGCACCTGAGCAAAACCTTTGGTGGCAGGGCACCAGATTAAAAACAAGTAGTGGATTTCTACCATGGTGGTAGAAGAGTGGATGTAACCAGGTTTATTGGGGAACCACAATAAACTCCTTGTGTCGTCTGATTTGCCTTTCCTTTTTTTTGTGATGTGATATTTCTCTTTATATTTATATATATATCACTAACTTTCAATCCGCTATAAAAACAAGTTAATAAATTTGTAATACTCTATTTATCCCCCTCTAGAGTAATCATAAGATCTATCCCTCAATTTCGTAAAGAATAACATCAAATACATAATTAATTCAGCTTAGTTGAAGAGTGACTTCGCACAAATCTAGGTTATTGTGGATACAATACCCAACAGTGGCGAATACTTGAGTTATGAGTTTCGTGATCATCTGAAAGTGTAGAGTATTGTAACATAGCTCGCTCGACCTAGAACACCACATCATAATGGTGTGTCTGAGAGGATGAATCATACTAAGTTCGATATGGTACTGTCGATGATGAGTCATGCAGATTTGCTTGTTGCCTTTTAGAGATTTGCTCTAGAGATTGTTTCTCTTAGTCTATATCGTGCTCCAACAAAAATCATGACACCATACGAGATATGGACTAGGAAGAATCGTTGTATGTCTTTCTTCAAGATTTGTGGTTTTGAGTCATACGCGCGACATCAAATGCCTGATAAGCTGGAACAGAAGTTAGATAAATGTTATCTTGTGGGATATTCTAAGGAAACCAAAGGGTATTATTTCTACCTACAGTTTGAGTACAAAGTGTTTGTCGCAAGGACTGGAGTCTTTTTAGAAAGGGAATTCTTATCCAGAAAGAATACAAAGGTTGAACTTGAAGAAGTTCAGGAACCACAAATGATTGATAAACCGATATTGGAGCCTAAGAAAGGACTACAAGTTGTTGTAGCTAGAGAGCCTGCTCAAGAAACACAAGTCCTTCATAGATCTCGTAGACCATGGTTTGAGACTGAGAGATAAGGATCTCTTATGTCTCAAATGGGTAATATGTTAGTTATGGATCATAATTGTGAGCCTGTAACTTACCAATATGATATGAATGGACCAGACTCTAAGAAGTGGCTTGAGGCTAAGAAATCTGAAATGGACTCCATGTATACAAACCGAATTTTGACCTTGGTGGAACCACTTGAAGGGGTACGACCCATAGGGTGAAAATGGGTCTTCAAGAAGAATTCTGACAAGGATGGGAATGTATAGAAATTCAAAGGGTGATTAGTGGCTAAAGGTTACAAGCAAATTCATGGTATTGACAATGATGAAACCTTTCCCCTATTGCTATGGTAAAGTCCATTAGAATTCTGCTTGCTATTGCTACATATTATGACTACAAGATCTTGCAAATTGATGTCAAAACGGCTTTCCTTAATGGAAACCACCTTGAGCAAGTGTACATGATACAACCAGAGGGTTTTGTGTATCCAAATGAAGGCATTAAAATATGCAAGCTGCAGAAATTCATCTATGGAGTAAAACAGGCTTCTCGAAGTTAAAATCTTCATTTTTATGAGAAAATCAAAGTGTTTGGTTTCATAAAGAATGAAGATGAACCAGGTTTTTATAAGAGGATTAGTCGGAGCATTATCATTTTATTAATCTTTTGTGTAGATAACATACTACTGATTGAGAATGAAATTTTGACCCTGTATATTGTTAAGAACAACCTAGGGGACTGCTTTTCGATGAAAGACTTGGGCAAAGAAGCATATATACTTGGAATTAAGATCTATCGAGATAAATCGAAGAAGGCGCTTGGTTTGACCCAAAATACATACATTGATAGTGTTGGAATGGTTCAACATGCTTGAGTCCAAGAAGGGATTATTACCCATGTCTCATGGTGTGAGTCTCTCTAAGGACCAATGTCCAATATCTTTAAAAGATAAGGACCACATGAAGTTGACTCCATATGATTTGAAAATTGGATCAATCATGTATGCAATGATATGTACTCGACCCAATGTCTCATATGTCTTAAGCATGACTAGCAGGTATCAGTCTTATCCCGATGATGGTCACTAAACAGCTGTTAAGAACATCCTAAAGTACTTGAGAAGGACTAAAGACATGTTCTTTGTGTATGGTGGATGTGAAGAGCTCGTTGTAAAGGGTTACATGGATGCTATCCTCCAAACTGATAGGGATGACTATAAGTCTCAGTCAGGTTTCATATTTTTCCTAAATGAAAGACCAATTAGCTGGAATAGTTTCAAGCAAGAGTCAGTTGCTGATTTTACAATTGAGACTGAGTATATCATTGTTGCAAATGCGGCGAAGGAGGTTGTATGAATTAGGAAATTCATCAGTGAACTTGGTGTAGTTCCTAGCATTATTGAACCCATAGTTTTGTACTGTGATAATAATGGTGCAATTGCACTTACTTCAGAACCTAGTTCTATGCCCATGATATATTTGATTTCTCTCATTACTGTATTTGGAAATTACTAAGCCAGCTAACTATTTTCTAGTCCACGGAGTGATGATTTGCTCGGGATGAGAAAAATGTTTAAGTCTGGGGGTGTGATGAGTCCAAGTTATACACATATTTTTGGACTCATCTGGTCTAGTTTTCTAGTTGTTGCACAACACTTTAGAGCAATATTTATTCATATTTGTTATTATGTCCATTCAATGTTAAGTGCACTTTTGGCCCGCTTTCAGTGGATTTCATAGTTATTATTCTTTTTCCCTACTTGGTGTTTTGCTATGTTTAGAGAATGTGGTACACCCATCTCGGTTGCTTTACTATTTTTGCTGCAGGTATAAAGGTGGCGAGCGTGTTCTTGAGTGTTTTGGCAAAGTTTTCCGCCTAAGGGCTGCTGGTCGTGCATTTTTACACTCGCACGATCAGTGGACTCCTTAGCGCACAACCAATGGTCATGCCCGGTCTGTTCATCGAATTTCCAAACAGTCCAGGAACACTGTGCACGATCATTGGACCTATAATGCACAACCTCTGGTCGTGAGCCACTGATCGTGTGCACTATTCTCCACTTTTCCAAGTTCTGTCTAGGGCAATCGCACGAGCATTGGAGATAGTGCGCATGACCACTGGTTATATGCTACTACTCGTGCGTGTTATCCCATTTTTTAATTCTTAAAGTCTATCTTTTCTAATCGAACGATCATGGGATCCAGTGCGCATAACCACCGGTCGCGCGCCACTGATCGTGCACATATATATTATTTTTTGTCTATTGTAGGTATCGCTGGAGAAGAGCGCATGATCATCAATCTATAGTGCGCACGACCAATGGTCGTGCACCACTGATCATGCGCTCTGATTTTCTGTTGCTGTATTTAAGCTCGTGCTCCGCGATTTAGGTCAACACATCTCATTTTTTCCCGCTCCTCTGAGCGGGAAAACTTTCCACGAGCCGATATTTTCTCTCTCCTCCTTAGGGAGTTGATCCAGCCACCATTCTTCCTCCAAAAGCTTGCATAGCTTCATCTCCTACCACCATTGTCTTCTCCAAACTCCAAGCTCCGTTTCAAGCTCTTAAGGTGCTGCATCCGTGGAGTTCTCAGGATAGATTTAGCCCAGCTACTATTCACGAAGAAGACGGGTTATTGGAAGGACATGACAGCCCTTCTAGACCTCGTACGTCATCTGTATACCGAGCTCGGACAAGGTCTGACAACCCTTGAATCCTGCCACGAATCTCGGAAAGCCTTTGTGGTTTTGGTTGTTTTCTCCCCCTCCTCTTATAGTTACTTTGTATTGAACTTGTGGTTGTTTTATTGTTCCTTAAGAATACTATTTATTTTTAGTATTTCAACATGTCTATGTGTTTTTATATCTTAGTTCTTGATTGTGTTGATGAGCTTCGGTTTTTCTTGTTCTTGTTGAGATAGTGTCGTTCAAGCGATTGCTAGAAGCGTGCGTGGCGAAGAGGTGATTGCGACCCTCATTGGCGCATCCATATTTCATATTACTCTCTTGAGTTATCCACCAAACCGACGTGGTGATGGCGACCAACATGAGTTTTATTAGTGTTAAAATTAGGAAAACAGAAATCAACCCCCTTGCTTCGTTGACACTTGCTATAAATCTTTCAATAGCGAAATCACACTCCCTACTTGCACTCCTCGAGAGATCTATATTCAGGGATTCAACTCCTCAACTATATTACTTGACAACGATCGGTACACTTGTCATAACTGTATCAATAAGCTGACACACAGTGTGTGGGTACCTAAGAGAATCGCCACACACGGTCTCAATAGAATACTTAAATCTCTTTTCCGTTAAAATCCATAAATTGCGTGATGTAAGTTCAAAAGGAACTACACTATATCTTTCTTCATGATATGCTCATTAGATTTTTTTTGTTCTATTATTTTTTATTTTTTATGAATATCACATTATCTGTTCTATGAACAAATCACTATCAGGATGAGTAAGGTAGTATCACAAAACTAAATCACAATCAGCAAATGTAAAAGCATAATAAATATTACAAGTAGTACCACTACCATCGTGAGTGTTCATCACATAAAAAATAATGTTTAACCTGTCTTAGTACAACATGAATAATAATAATAATTATAACAACAAGGGGGCAGCGCAGTCAAACTCCAAAATATGAAGTGATAAAGTGTAGATTCTATTCTTTTGAAGAAGTAAGAGAAATACTAAGCTTGCTCATTATCTTCTTCAGCATCCTCTTCACTCCCTTCACCTACTTAGCAGTCTGATCTCCTACACTTGCTCCTCCACCATCCCGTAGATATACCAGCTAGATTCCCTAAGAGATCCTCTACGATGTAAAGGAGGCTATGCAGTAGGGCACCATGATCGTGATAAAGTAGGAATCTCACCCACTCTATAGATTTGTGGGTAGCTATCAGTTGGGTACTGCGACCAGTCGATGGCCAAATAGTTCCCCATAAGGATACTCTGGATCACTCCGCCCAATAACAAAGTGTTTTGTCACTATAGTCAGGAGATTTTAGCCAGAACGTATAGCATATCATCGAAATAAGTAAATTAGATATGCTAAATGGTTTATCTGCCAGGATGTATTAAGTTACCATAGAAATCTGGGCCGTTATTTTCTTGGTGTCCCTAGACTTGAACATCAGCGAGTGGCGGAGAATATCTTGGATAATACAAGCATCCGAGGTGTGAGAATCCATGGTGGTGATGAGATCTCGATAGTTCTCCACTCCATAGAGAACCTTATTGATGCATAACTACATTCCTCCATCTAGCTGCGTGAGAGATGGATTTTAAAGATTTTTATAGAATACCCGAACAAGCATCGAGGAAAATGGGTCACCTGTTAAAATCACCGAGAGCACTCCTGAATGATCCAAGTAGTTGTAAATGTAGACGTATCAGTCATCGATGTTGATAATAATCAGCACACTCACAGTTGTCTCGTTTATTGCAGGGAATGTCGATTTGGGTTCTTTGGATCTTCTGGAAAAGCTTCTTCGAGGTATCTGCGAGCAAAAAGATGTCATAACCTTTAAAACACAAAAATCCATTCTTCAAAATTCAGGAAAAAGTGTTTCTTGGGACCACCGCAACTCGGTAATCTTCTACCACCACATGGTAGCGTGATGGACTAGACTCGGTCCCCTTGCACCAGTTCTTCCACAAAATCCAATTTTTCATAATTTCTTTTTCATAAAACCAAGGGAGGAAGGAGATCTAAGGATATATAACTCAGATCTGAGAAATCTAACTCGATCAATGAAGAAAATATTCAAATCAAACTCAAAATATGTGGAAACCTCCATGGATCGAGCCCAAAATTACAAAATCTCCTTGAACTGCACTTCAATCTCAATATACAGGGATAGGGGAGAAAAGGAGGGAGTTTTATCTGGATCGGAGGATGCACCAGCAGAAGAACTAAGCACAAGAGAGAGAATGGAAAAGGGAAAGTGAAGGGTTTGGCCTAGCGCTGGATCTAATAAATTTGGCTACCGCACGACGGTAACTCTACCGCCGACGGTAGCATGATGCCTTCCTAAATACCTACTGTCTTTGCTGATAATATCCTTATCTTAGTTTATATGAATGATAACACAAGATTCACTGTGATGTGTCTCACAATAGTGGGGGCGTAGGAATGTGTGCATTAGAAATGCTAACCTGTAATCTACGTTTTGTCCTTAACTGGGGAGGGTTCCAGTAGGTCCTCATGTGGCACTGGGGGAGAGAGTCTTAGGTTGAGCGAGGTTTTTTTGTATGCATATGGGATTCACACCCCAACCTATGACATTTTTGTCCAGCTCCTCATGCCCATCTATCACTTAGGACGGAGCTAGGGTGACAACATATTTGTTGGGTAAATTGTGTCTAGAGCATACACATGTTTTTTTTCACATCATATGATCATTTTTTCACGTCTCATTGTTGTCAATATCATGCATAATATTCTATCATATTGTCTTGTGTCTGATTTTTTGCATTGTATTTATTTGTTTTGCTTGATTTGTTTAATCATTTTAATATATATATATATATATATATATATAAATATATATATATATAAAACCCCAAAAAACAAAAATAACTGTGGTTCGTTCTTTCTTAAGACACGCATAACTATAACATAATGCATAATGATTACGTGCAATGTTTAATTTAAAATTATTAATCCCTACAAATATTGTGTGATTATGTCATGATGTGTCGAATATATAGGTACTTAGCTCGTGAGTGCAACTGACAAGACAGTGTATGAAGAATATACCTCTAGGTATGTATGAGGATTTAAGTAGCATAATGACTTTACACTGTTCACACATCCATAGACAAAATACTCATGTAGAAATTCTTTGCTTACATATTATACCTCATGATATTGTGTCTAACAAATTAGGAATAACTTGAATAATCAATGTCATGATGTACATGTTCTTATATAAAGCTTAGAACTTTGGGCCATAATTCTAGTGCATAAGTCTTTTGTATACAAGTTAAAGTGCATCTATCTATATGGGTAGATTTCAATTGATTTGGGGTCCTTGAACTCAGAAAATAATAAAAATGATAGCGAAAAAAAATTAATTAAAACATGTGTACATCATAGCTATCAAATCATGTGTCAAGGATAACCCCCAAACACTACTCTCTCCTCTTGATAAGTGTTCATGAGCATTATGAGGATGAGCACCTTGGTCAAAAAGAATCGTTTCAATATTGTGCAAAGAATACAATTTGAGTTAGTGCCTTATTTTCTTGTATTGGTATAAAGTAGATAGAAACATGATGTGATTTTTCACACTATTTCTCTTGTGATAGCATATTGATTTATTGAGATAAAATATGTACTAAAGGTTATTTCTACTTGATGTTTTTCTTTTGATGCTACACGCACACATGCCATTGTTCTATCTAACGCTTCCATGCATAAGAATTGGATTGAAACTGCATTATATGTCTATAACACATAGGTACTAGTCCTCAATTTTATTCTTCACTCTTACAATGTTATACTGTAATAACTCTATAAATCTTCTAACATTGTACTCCAAATCACTGTGAATTTAGTTTCACTTATGCTATCCAAATCTTGAACACTCCTTTGGATAATATCAAATGGGGGAGAATAGATTGTTCATGAGCTTATGAATTGGGGAGATCACAAGCAGGGGTAGCTTGTTGAACTGTGTGCATGTAGATAGTGGGAGCGTATAGATAGGGGAGCTTGTGGAGCAAGTTAAACTATGTGCATGTAGATAGGGGGAGCGCGTATAGCATGTATATATGGGGAGCGCATTTTAGGTGGAGTCATAAGTAACTTGAAACTTTACTATTTAACAATTATTTCTTATTTGCACTGTATCATGCATTTCAACTATTATATCTCATGAACGAGATTTGATATTATCAAAAGGGGGAGTTTGTTGGAGCGTACAGTTCACATATCTTTAGTTTGACAATATCAAATCCCATGTTGTATTTGATCACAATTGTGTTTGGTATAGTGTGCAGGTTTACAGGTTCAAAAGAATCAAAGAACTCAACTCTGTGACTTACTGCAGCACGCTAGTGCTACCACCTAGCGCTAGCGTAGATTTAATATGATTGGGCACTTGGGGACTTACCGAATGACACTAGCACTACCGCCTATGCTAGTTTTGCGAATTATTCTTGACATGAGTTCGGTGACCTACCACGCAACACTTGCTTCCTACTGCGCAACGCTAGCTCTCTTAACGATCGTCGTGATGGCTTCGCTGGGAAAATTGTTCTACCACCAGGCGATAACTGGGTACCGCGCCGCACTAGGATGAAAAAGCGGAAAAATATCTTTTTCGAATATTTTTCCAAATCTACGGGACAGCTGTCACATCGACACGCAACTACCTACCTCCAGGTGCTATTCCTACTGCTGGTGGTTGCTTATTTTTCAAAGACATATAAAAGGATTCCATTTATTTATTCCTTGTAGGAGGAGAGACATAATTTCATTCTAGGGTTTGTGTGCCCTCTCTAAGAAGCATTCCACCATCTTTGTCGAAGGAAGAGAAAGTTGCATCCCTCTTGTTCGTGCACGGAGATCTTTAGCGAGCAAAGGACTACAACGACCAAGTGGAGTTGATCAGTCGCAATAAAATTATGATCGTTAGCATCAGTCACGCATCTCTTAATAGAGGAATCATCTTGAGGGAGATTTACTTTTAAAATCTTCTTTAATCCTTTCATATTTTTCTCTTTTCTGATTATTTTAGGGTGAGGAAAATTTACCGGTGAAGGTCGTCAGAATCTGGGAAGGGTTCCGTGAGAAATCGTCCCGTGGAAGAGACGACTAGATAGGCGGATAAAGTGGGATCTAAGATACTTTCTTGTGTGAAGGTGAAGAGCCATCTCGAATACCTTTCCTAGAGGGAAAGGGAGAGAGCCAACCGGTCCGGATAGTGGGTAGGTATAAAAAACGAAAAGAAATTTGAATTTCACCACCTCCGATCCCCAGCATCATGGAGATCTAGTGCTTGTAATTGTAAACTACTGTTGTTTCTATTTGAATAAAATTATTTGTTATTATTCATTCTGTGTGTGACTTCGTGATTGTATGTCGATTGATCTCTAAAGGGTGTGTGCATCTCCAAGGAGGCGTTTGTCCAAGAAAACGTGGTATGTAACCTACGACCGTGTACTAACAATCTAGCGCCCCGCGGTACCATCTAGAACTAGTTTTCCCGGGTAACATTAATTGAATTTTATTACTTAAACCTTAAAACCTTATTCACCCACCCTCCAAGGTTGGCCACGGGATCCAACACCGAGGAATTCCTACAGACTAGGCTCTCACTAGGCAATAAGTCTGAAAGTTCTCTCAGTGGCATGTTAGAAGGAATGGTTTTGTGGTATTATTGGCCCCGAGCAGACCCCGCTGACAAAGCTCTCACTAGCCGAGAGGCCTGAAGGTTCACTCATTAGTAGGTTGGAATAGAAGGTTATGAGGTATCGGTAGCTCCAAGCAGATTCTGCAGGCCAATCTCTCACTAGACGGGAAGTCTGAATGTTCACTTAGTGGCGGTTTGGAACAGAAGGTTATATGGTGTTGGTGGCCCCGAGCAGATCCCGCTGAACGGGCTCTCACTAGAGGACAGGGCTGAAGGTTCACTCGGTGGTAGTTTGGGTCAAAGGGTATATGGTATTTGTTGCCTTGAGCAGATCCCGCTGTCCGAGCTCACACAATCCTACAGGGCTAAAGGTTCACTTGATAACAGGTTCAAACAAAGCGTATATGGTATCAGTATTGTCGAACAAATCTCACTAACTGGGATCTCACTAGCCGGCAGGGCTTATGGTTCACTTGTGGGGAGGATAAAGGGAAACGGTGATCAGATTGAAATTTAAGTGAAAAAATGAGGATGAACGAAGCTCGGTGAGTGGGGACGTGAGCGGCGCGCCCGCCAAGCTAGCTCTCACCCACCCCTTAAGTGGGCAGTTGTAATGCCCCCAAATTTTTGCTAATTAATTTTAATCCTCTAATTGGCGTAATTTTTACCATAAGGGTGTTACGTTAACGCGAAATTTAAAGGAGAATCGTTTTTAGTGCATTTTCGCGTCCGTTTGTTCAAGACGACCAAATTCTGAGATTGTCGGAATTTAGATTTAGGGCTATGGAAAATGAAATTAATTGATTTTTTGTTTGATCATCAAATTTCAATGCGGAACGAGACATATTTGAAGCTAGGAAAATTTGCAAAATTTATAAGAATTTATGTTTGGCGTTTACTTCAAAATTTTTTAGCTCGGGATCGATTTGTCAAACTATGATTTCAGCTTCGTCGTTGGAGTCGTAGCACTGGTCTTTGCCTTTGGTGCAATTTTCATCGTAATCAGAGTGGGTTTAGTCGCCGGTCGCCAATTGAGATTTTCCAATTTAATAATAATAATAATAATAATAATAAAGATAAATATTAATTTCTTAAGACTTAATTAAAGTAGACTTAATTAATGATGATTTGTTTTTCTAAATTTGGTTCAAATAAGTCAAACCAAGCTTTGGTAATGACAAAAAAAATTAAAATCTTTCCTTGGAAATTTAACTTTTTTCTTAATCAAAATGAGGATGCTAGTTAGTTCAATTACGGTCCGTTCGTTTGCACGAAATTAAGCTCTTGGAATTGGAAGTGAAGGTTTAATTAAAATTCCATCGTTTGTTTGCTCGCTTGACGTTGGAATTTGAATTTTAATGAATTCCGTGGAATTCTTCTTCAACTAAAAACAATTCTTTCTAATCTATATAAGAATTGGGCAATTCCGACCGAGACACATTTTTAAGCTAAGCGCGCGATTTTAGCCCAGGAGCCCATGTTGTCGCACGGGCGCACATTTTTCGCCCGTGAGCGCGTTTTTGCGAAGGCGCGCATTTTTAGTCAGGGCGGTGGGGGCGACGTATTTTGCCCCGACGGTCGTTTTTTTCACTCGGGAGCGATTTTTCTCCCAAGCACAATTTTTTCGCCCGGGTGTAAATTTTTCTCGCGGTCGTGATTTTTTCACGCGGGCATGATTTTTTGCACCGACGCGATTTTTTCACGCCGACGCGAAGTTTTCGCCCCGACGCGAATTTTCCCCCGACGTGATTTTTTGCCCGGGGCGAATTCTTTGGGCCGGACGTGATGTTTTTGCTAGACGCAATTTTTTTTGCCCGAACAAAATTTTTTCGCCTAAGCGCGAATTTTTCGTCGATGCGCGCTTCGCATAGGCGCGGAAATATTTTGCCCAGGAGCAAATTTTTTCACCTTACAACGATATTTTCGTTCGGGCGAGTTTTTTTCGCTATGGCGCGATATTTTCGCCCGTGCGTGATTTTTTCGCCCGGGCGCAATTTTTTCACACTGCCGTGAATTTTTCGCCCGACCGCGCTTTTTTTGCCCGGGCACTATTTTTTCGCCCGACGCTAATTTTTTGCCCGCCTGCGCTTTTTTCCCCTTAGCGCGTTTTTTTTGCCCGGGAGCGATTATTTTGCCCAACCGCAATTTTTTTTGCGCGGCCGCGATTTTTTGCCCGAGCGCAAATTTTTTTGCCCAAACGCAATTTTTTCGCCCTAACGCAACTTTTTCGCCCGTGCGCGATTTTTGTCCATGACACGATTTTTTCGTCCTAGCGCGATTTTTTTTCCTAACAGCAAAATTTTTTACCCGACCCCATTTTTTTTTCACCCGAGCACGATTTTTCTGCCCGGGCGCGATCTTTTTGTTCAGGCGCGATTTTTTGTTCGGTCACATTTTTTTGTACCCCTCGAGATTTTTTCACCCTTGCGAGATTTTTCTCTCCTGTACTCGATTTTTTACCTCGGCTGCGATTTTTTTCCCCGGGCGAAAAAATCACGCTCGAGCTATAAAAACTCGCCCGAGCGAAAAAATGCAATAGGGCGAAAAAATCGTGGTCTTGTGAAAAAATCGCGCCCGAGAGGAGAAATCACGTACGGGCGAAAAAAATAGCGCCCGGACGAAAAAATCTCGTCCGAATATTGCTTCCGTGCGAAAAAGTCGCGGCTATAACACACATTTGTTTATAGTAATTTCTTTGTAATATTTTTAAATTATTTTTTATTTAACAAGCGAACAAAAGAATTGAACAATTACATAATATTCATCAATATTCTTTAATAGGCAAACATTTGAATTGGAATTAGTCACCAATATTTAATTCCATAATATTCACCAATATTTAATTCTAATGTTGAATTCCAATTCCGTCCAAACGAACAAACACTTATTGATTTTACCCCTTCCCAAGGTAATTGTCCATCAATGCCTTTCTTTTTATTCCTTCTTCCTCTAGCTAAACCGAACCAGTAAGTGAGAGAGGCGGAGAACTATTCTCCTGGACCTTTTCGGCTGCCAGATCGGGAGTTCTAGCGTTCGTTTTTCTCGTCGGAGTCTAGATTCAGAAAGCTCTCATCGAGCTTTTCACGTGCGTGGCTAGTATTTTCTGTTTTATGCAGTTTTAGTGTTAGGGTAAGTGGCCCTAACCATTTTTTGTGCTATTCTTCACAAATTTTTCCTCACCAAACCCTTATTTATGGCGATCCTCGGTGTTGAGGGCTTGTATGGCCGAAAACCTGGTGAAGAAGTTGAGATAAGTGGTAGTTTGCTACCCTTGCTTGTCCTCTCTTAATTTATATAAATTCGTCTATATGTATTGTAAGGTTTTTATGTTTAGGTTGTGTTTCTTCTTCTATTTCTTGAGAATTAGTTAGTGCATAGTGCCAAAATGATAACATTTTACAAAATTTTCCTTTTTGAAAATTTTGTTATATCTTCTTAGAACTTCATGCATAAACACAGTCATTTCATTTGTATGCATAAAGTATAAATCATGTACACCCTTTTGTTGGCACATGACAAATTCTGTATAGACAAAGTCATAATTCGATTACATAAATAATAATTGTTACTAAGGAAAAAATCGACTACATCGACTACATGGACTACATGAGTCATATTCTGGCTAAGTTCATATTCGACTACATTGACTACATAAAATTAAAGCTAAGTCAGAAATCGACTGCATGGAATTTGTTGGATCCTTAGTTGGATTTGGGCTAGGTTTACTAATTTAGACTGAGTGTGACCCAAAATTGTATAGCCAGGGCCATGTTTAGTTTTCCTAGAGATTAGGCTAAGTCCTGATTAGTGCTACCTCATTAGACCAGCCTGCAGTGGACTTTAGAGACTCCGACTTAGCAGTTTTCAGAAGACAGTGATCAGTTAAAAATTCTTCAAACTCAGCCTGTCGATCGTCGACCTCCGATTGACGAACTCAGAGTGAATTCTCTGTGCTGAGCTCGACGATATTTCAGCTCAGGTCGACGCTTTGTTTTCTCCAGAAAGATTCTCAGCTCGACAAACTCAGAATGCATAATTGGAAAGTATTTCTCAGTTAGCAGTTCACATAGCTCAGGTCTACGAACTGGAATTCTCTAGTCGAAGATCTTGGATCTCAGGTCGACGAATTCCGTTATGCATTCGATATTTTTTGTCTAGTTCCAGATTGAGTTTTTCCTTCTTTCTGTTTCTTATTTTCTCTATTTATTGGCAGTATTATTCATAGTATTTAATGCAAATATTCTTCTGAATATAGTCGTTATTGGCTGCATTAAAAATGGTATTCATTAGAATAATTATTTGCTTATTCTATCAAGGACAGTTGGGGAAACTCATTAATGCTTTTATTCCAGCTATTTTCAATTCTCCAGATACCCCAGCATTTATGGAAAGAATTCAAATTCAAAGGAGAATTTTTATTGGCAGAATAATAAAAGAGATTGTCTCTTTTTCGAGATACAGAGATAAAGAGAGACAAGAAAGAAACAAGAAGCACTGCACAGAGAACATTCAACAACCAGCAGACGACTCTTTCATTCTCTCTCAGCGCTATTCACTCTCTGCCAATACTCAAGACTGAAGAAGAACAAAACATCAAAATCAAGAGTCTTCTTCAACTTCTATTCCAGAAATCTACAGACATCATTTTCAACATCAGTCATTGGATTTCCTGGACCTTCTCACATCTAAAGCTGAAGACCTACTCACCCAGAAGCAAAGCTCATTCTTCCTGAATCATTCAACTTCTCAGGGGGAGCTTTGATATCACAAGAATCCACATAGTCTTCTCAAGTTGTATTAAGAAAAGAGAAGACTTCCATCAAACTCTTTCAACCCCATTGTACAGGGTTTTAACTCCCTTCAAAAGTTTGTCTGGTTGACAAGTCTCCTTCTAAAATACTTTAAGTTTGTTTTTGGGCACCTGATCAAAAGCCTAAAGGGTTTCCTGATCTAACTGGAACAGATCTTGTGGTGGCAGTCACCTAATCAAAAAACTAGTAGTGATTCCTTACAAGGGTGGTATAAGAGTGGATGTACCCAAGTTTAAGTGAACCACTATAAACTTCTTGTGTCGTCTGGTTGCTCCTTTTCTACTTGTTTTGTTTTTGCTGTGTTTGTGATTGCTGGAATAGTTAACATTGTTTCTTATTCTTAACTATTATATGGTATCATTATTTTACTCGGATATAATCTTTAAAAAGAACCAAAGTTTTTAATACTTTATTCTTAACTATTATATGGTATGACATAACTCCCACTAAAGAAATAGTGTGTTTTGGATGCTGGAAACCTAGAAACTTCATGTCTGAATGTCCTGAAAATAAAAAGAAGGAAAGGAGAAGAGAAAAAGAATCCAGAAGCAAGCATTACAACAAACCTTCTTCCAGTAAGCATAAAAAGAAGGAAAAGGGATTTGTTGCTGAAATATGGAGTGATACAGAAGATGAATCCACATCTTCCAGCTCCAGTGAAGAAGAAGAAGAGGCAAAGGCAAAGGAAATCTGCCCTATGGCTATCAATGCCTCTTGCAGCCCATCAGATGCTGAAAATGAATCTAAAAATGAAGAAGTATCAGAATAAGAAGCTGATCAGGAACTTTCATCTTTTGATTATAGTTCTGATAATTTTAAAACTGAATTTAAAATAATGTGCATAGATTTATTCAATTTTGAAAACTTATTAAACAACATAGAGAGAAATTAACTGAACAAAGTAACCTAATGCTAGAATATGATAAGTTAAAAAATGAAATAACCTTAGCTAATGAACAAATAATCAAACTAAAGACTGAATTATATGAAGTCAGGAAACTTGAGGAATCTCTCAATAGGAGAAGCCTTAAGCTGATGGACATTACAAGCACAGTCAATGCCAGGTTGAATGGCAAGTTGGACTTGGGTGCTTCGTCAAGCCTACCCCCCTAATTTAGAAAAATATTTTAACAACACAAGTTAAGTTTGTTTCTAAAAAAGGAAAAGTAGAAAATAATTCTCCTAAACAAACCGACATAAAACAAAAAATTAAGAAAAAGAAAAGAAGTAATAAGAACAATAATAAAAACTATGTTCAACTGATTTCTTCGAACTCAGATCGACGAAATGTGTACAGTTCGTCGAACTCAAGTCGACGAACTCCGAACGCAAACATGTACAATAATTAGTCTCTGAACTACGATCGATGAAACTAGTATGGTTCTTCGATCGGAGATCGACGTTATTTGGGTTCAGAAAATGAGTATTTTCATTCTCTGAGTGGAGCTCAATGAAATCATCCCCGATCGTCGAACTCAGGTCGGCGAACTCACCTGAATTCATCGAACGCAGATCAGTTTAACATATATTTTAATCCATTTAAAACCTATAATCCACCAAGAACATTTAACAATGAATTTAATCAATGGATTATTCCACCTAAGAAGTATCATCCTTTAGGTTATAAAAGCCAACCTGAATACTCTTATATTTCTAGTTTTAATTATATGAAGAAAAAATGATCCATGGTAACCTGGGTCAAAAATGACTAATCTATTTTATTGCAATTAATAGATTATTCTACCACAGAGTAACAATGGTATTTGGACAGTGGTTATTCTAAGCATATGACAGAAAATAAGGCCAACCTAACACACTACAAGACAAAGCTAGGACCAAAAGTGATATTTGGTGACTCCAATTGTGGCCAGACTGAGGGCTATGGAAAAGTTAAAGTTAGAGCTATCACCTTCAGGAATGTAGCTTATGTAAGTGGACTGAAGCACAACCTTATTTCCATAAGTCAATTATGTGATGAAAGGTTTCAGGTATCATTTACTAAAACCTCCTGTTTTATCACTTCTCTAGACAATAGTGTAGTATTGACTGACACTAGAGTAGGGAACATTTACCTAGTTAATTTCCAATCAGCCAAATCAAAAATCTGTTTATTTAATTCAACTAGTAATAACAATGATCTTTGGCATAGAAGATTAGGACATGTAAACTAAAAAAATATTGCTAGGTTATCTAAAGAAAACCATGTTAGAGGATTTCCTTCTTACCCCTATAAGAAGGAAAGCCTCTGCAAGGTTTGTCAATTAGGCAAGCAAACCAAAAGTAGCTTTAAATCATTAAATAAAAGTGACTCACCTAGAATATTGTACTTACTACATATGGACCTCTTTGGCCCAAAAATAGTACAAAGTCTAGGAGGGAAATCTTATACTTTAGTGATTGTAGATGACTTCTCTAGATTCACTTGGGTTTTCTTTCTGAGATCAAAGTCTGATAACTTTAAGATTTTTACAAACTTTCTCAAGAACATACAGATTGAGTACTCTACTCCAGTTGCATTGATCAGAAGTGATCATGGTACTGAGTTTGAGCCTCTTCTTATGCAAGAGTTCTGTAGAAAGGAAGGTATAAGACAATGCTTCTAAGCACCTAAAACACCTCAACAAAATAGGGTTGCTGAAATGAAGAATAGAACACTAATTGAATCAACAGGCACATTACTTGCAGATGCTTATTTGCCCCTTTTCTTTTGGGCAGAGGCTGTAAGCACAGTAAATTATGTACTGAATAAAAGTCTTATACACAAACTTAAGAATAAGACTCCTTATAAGCTACTAAAAGGGAAGAAATCTAAAGTAGATTACTTTAAAATTTTTGGATGCTTATGTTATATTCACAAGAACAATAAGAAACATCTTAAAAATTTGAAGCCAAAGCTGAAGGTTGAACTTTTCTTGGATATTCCAAAGTAAGCAAGGCTTATAGGGTTTATAACAAATCTACCTTAAAAATTTAAGAATTTATTCATGTTTCCTTTGATGAGACTAACATGTTTAACAAGGAGAAAGAAGCTTCTAGAAGTAACTCATTGCAGGTACCTAACAAGTGTGAGAGGCTAAATGAGTTGACCCTCACCAATGAGGCTATTACTCACTATCCTCCACATGATGCTCAAGATAGTGATGCTGATGAAGCAAAAATCTATGTTGAATCAACAAAAGCTAATCCAATTCCACCAGAGGAATTAACTCCCCTGGCTATTGCTCAAATAACTCCACCAACTGAATTTGTCACACTTAGAGATCACCCCACATCTCAAGTGATTAGAGGCATATCAGCTGGTGTGCAGACAAGGAGTCAACTCCACCATGATGTGATGCATGCCAGCTTCATATCTAAAATTGAGCCCCAATCCATCAAAAATAAAGAGCAAGATCCACACTGGATTATTACTATGCAAGAGGAGCTCAACCAATTTGAGAGATGTAGAGTTTGGGACTTAGTTCCAAGACCAAAAGACTAACCAATCATTGGAACTAAATGGGTTTTCAGGAATAAGCTTGATGCCCATGGATCAATCATAAGGAATAAAGCAAGACTTATTGCTCAAGGTTATAGGCAAGAGGAAGGCATTGATTATGATCAGACTTTTGCACATGTTGCCAGGCTTGAAGAAATCAGGATCTTCCTTACTTATGCTACTTTCAAGAAGTTCAAAGTCTACCAGATGTATGTCAAGTGTGCTTTTCTGAATGGAGAGCTAAAGGAAAAGTTTTATGTTGAACAACCTCCAGGTTTTATCTCTTCATCTCATCATCTCATCTCTCTTATGTTTTTTGATTGCATAAAGCTCTCTATGGTCTAAAGCAAGCTCCAAGAGCTTGGTATTAAACCTTAACTAGATTTCTTTTAGAGCATAAGTTTTCTAGAGGCATGGTAGATAGAACTTTATTCTTTAAGCATCGTAATGATGAAAATCTATTAGTACAAATATATGTAGATAACATTATATTTGGCTCTACAGATCCCAAACTATGCAAAAGGTTTTCCAACCTTATACATTCTAAGTTTGAGATGAGTAGCATGGGTGAGCTCTCCTAGTTTCTTGGCCTCCAAGTGAAGCAGACACCTGGTGGCATTTTCTTATCTCAATCCAAATATGCTAAAGAGCTGATCAAAAGGTTTGGGATGGCTGATGCCTCAGCTAAGAAAACACCTACGGCTATAAATGCTGTGGTTGATTCTAATGAACAAGGGAAACCTGTTGATCAGAAATTGTATAGGGCCATTGTTGGTCCCTTCAATATCTCACAGCATGTAAGCCTGATATAATATTTGCTACTTGGCTTTGTGCTAGGTTTCATGTGAATCCTAAAGAATCTCATTTAATTTTATTAAAAAGAATTTTAAGATATATAAAGAGTTGCCTAAATCTAGGACTCTGGTATCCAACTGAGTCAGAATTTGAGTTAACTGGATACTCAGATGCTGATTTTGCTGGATGTAGAGTGGACAGGAAAAGCAAATCAGGAACATGCAAGTTCCTTGGTGCTATACTTGTCTCCTGGTTTTGTAAAAAGCAGACATCTGTGTCTACATCAATAGCAGAAGCTGAGTATATAGCAGTTGGCAGTTGCTGTTCATAATTGTTATGGATACAAAATCAACTCCTGGATTATGGATACAACTTACATAATTCAACTCTATTCTGTGATAGTACCAGTACTATATCCATAACAAAAAATCCAATGCATCATAGTAGGACCAAGCATATAGATGTTAGACATCATTTCATTAGAGAGTGTGTGGACAGGAAGAAAATTGATATTACCTTCATTCCCACTGATTTGCAAAGGGCAGATATCTTCACCAAACCCTTAGATGAGAAGAAACATCTATCCTTTTTGAATAAGCTAGGCATGATGAATGGTGATACTTTAATTTAATTCTTTGTCTGTGGTCGAAGTATTTGCCAAAATTCGTCGAACGGAGCTCGATGAACTAAGGGAAGTTCTTGAGATATTTCATCGAACTGAGATCGGCGAACTCTCTGTGGAAGTCATTTTTTGTCGACCTGAGATCGACGATCTGCCTTTAGAAAACGTTTTCGTCGACCAGAGTACGACGAAATGTTTTTCCCTTCTTCTGACTGAGATCGACGAACTCTTTTGTCAATAAAATATTTCGTCGACCCCAGATCGAAGATTTCTTTTGTTTCACGGGATGGAGTTTTTTCATTTCATATTCTAAAACCTTATAACTAGGTTTTCTTCAACCTCCATCCCACGCTTTATTTTCCCTTGCACTTGATCTTTCTACTTTCTTGTTGCAGGCGACTAATGGCGATTCCGACAGGCACTATTTCTGGAATGAAATTCGATAGGGATTTGACATTGATTTCGAATTGTTTCAACACACAGACCAGATCTTTATAGATATTCTGCAGTTAGTTGAAGAATTAAATTTGAAGAACCTGATGACTACCAGAATGAAGATTGCTACTACCAAAATCAAAGAATGAGTTTATACTTCATCTACTCTTGATGCTGACACCTTGGTTAGAACAATATCAGGTAACACCGTTCCTTTAACCCTATACATTCTTACTGAAATTTTTGGTTGAGTAAATGGGGAAGAAGATATTGAAATTGAATCTTATAAATTTTATGAAATGTTAACATTGATGGGTTATTCGGGAGACAACCCAAACAAATTGCTAAAGAAGTACGTGTCTGCCGAGTATAAGTTTCTCGTAGATGTATTCTATAAGGTATTGCTGGGCAAGCATACTGTCCATGATCATATTACTAGACAGCAATTTCTTGTGATGTGTGCTGTGGTGAATAAGAAAGCCATTAATAGAGCTAAGATTTTATTCAATCTGATAAGAAAGAAAAACAACAAGAAGGAAGTTTGTTTTGGAAGGATTCTTGGAATCTTTCTTCAAGCCAAGGTAGTTGAATCCCTGGTTTCCCCGACCATATTCATCAACGCCTCTAAGAGGCTTACTTGTGCCTTGTTTGGCAGGTGGGAGAGGAACATTTAAAAGCCTTCACGGGCTTCCTCCTCAAAGACTTCTGAGAGTACTAGGGCAATTACAGCCACTCCCCACCCTGCAGAGGAAAATTCTATTCCTCCTCCTCCTCCACTCGTTAAAACTCCTTCCACATCCATCCAACAAATCTCTACAGCTCTAGTTCATCAACCCACCCCTACACCTACACCTCCTGCTTCCCCCATCCACCCTTCTTCACCAGTCCATCAACCTACACCTCCACTATCCCCCATTTCTTCTCCAGCTCAACATCTACAACAAGCTTTCTCTCTAGATTCTACTACTCCTCCTTTGTCCCCCCTTCCTTCTCATCTTGCAGATATACCTCCACTTAAAAATTTATCATCCTTACCATCTTTCAACCTTCTTTAATCTCCAAGCCATTCTCCTTCTCCTCTAGATGAACTCATGATAGATTGTCATCCCTCATCTTCTTCCAACAATCCATCTGTCTCTACCCAAACCCCACAAGAATTCTTAGAATTACCTTCACCCTCCATATCTTCCATATTAGAATCCATCATACCCCTTCTAAAAGAATTGATAGCAGAGGCAATTTCACCTCTTGCTACTTCTATCTCAACCCTTGCTGCTTATCTCTCTGCCTTCCCTATCCCATCTTCTTCAATCAGGGGCCTAGATCTAGTAGCCCCTGAAACCAGGCAGGGGGAGATACTCTGTGAAGAAGTTATTCCAGAAGTAGCTGCAGCAGTAACAGCAGCAGAAGCTCCAGCAGCAGAAGCAGTTTTAGTTGTAGATATTCTTGATATAGAGATTACTGATGCAGATCTTGTTGAATTTTTGGAAACTGATATTGAAACTTTTCAAGAACCTTTAGAAATTCTTTATGGAGACTGTTTCATTTCTCCAGATTTTGAACTGAATTTAGTTCTAAATTCTTTTGATCTTTTGTACAGAGACTATCTTCCTTTTATCTCTTTTCAGTTATGTACAGATATTGTTTCTTAATCAGCTCCAATCAGTTCAGAGACTCTATAGCAAATTCTGAAAAGCTTTGAAGATCCAGAGCTAGAACTTATCTTAGTTCCAGAGGCTGAGCCTATCAAAGTGGTTGAGGATGAAATTTCTGAGCCCAAGGATTTTTATCCTCCCACTTTTGTCTTCTCTACTTCTTTATTTCCTGACATGGATGAGATCTTTGTTGATGATATGGATAAGGAAAATGAAGAAGTTCCTGTTGAAGTCTTTCCACCTCAAGCAGTTCTTCCTCCAGTTATCCCTCCTCCAACTGAAAAGGAAATTCCTCGAGAAGTTATTGCTGAAATTGATGCATTGTATGATAATCCCCAGGGTTCTTCTGATGATGATCAAGCTGATGATTCAGATTCTGACAATGGCAAGAAGAAAGTGTTCAAGAAAAGGAAAGCTCCACCTAAGGCTATTCCTAAGCCAAACCCTAACAATGACACTCCATATTATATACTGCAAAAGATTACTCCTTATTAAAGAATGCCTTAATGGATGTGGTTGTCAGAGAATGAGTAGAAAGAAAGGAAAAAGAGGAGAAGGTATAGGTCTCCTCCAAGACAATTTAGGAAATAGCCTCCTCCTCCTCCTCCTTCTCCTCCCTCTTCAGGCTCCTTAGGAAACATCATTCAGAAAACTGCTTCTGTGACCAAAACATATCAGAGACAACCCAGGCAAAGCAGTCAACAATCTTCGACAAGCAATCCACCTCCAGATTCTTCTAAGAAAGTGCCTACTGAAGAACCATTGAAGGACTCTAGTCCAAAAAGGCTAGAGTCTCCACCTATTCTATTTGTTAATCCAGAGCAGGGGACTTCTACCAAGATGGCAAGATTCCCTTAACTTATAGGACTTTCTCAAATAACCAAAGCTAAAGCTGAAGGCAAAGACATATATCAGTACTCAACTATGTCATCTTACAGAAAAGAAGAATTGAAAAGGTATGCTAAGGCTAACAAGTTTTACAATGTTGATGATTATATGAAACTGCACATAGAAGCAATTGTACCAAGAACTTCATCCCAAACTGTGATTGGAGCATTTGACATATACATGTCAAAGAAAAAAGTTGCCAATCCTAAAAAGGAAATCAAATTGAAGCAACCTTTTGAAGGATCAGACAAAGATAAAGCCAAGCATAGCAAATTAGTTTTTCTAATTGTCTTTAGAACTCTATTTTCTATTTATGTCATGAAGCACAATTCTGTAAATATCTGCTGAATATTTATTTCTGTCAGATATATTTTCTTTTGCTTTATGATTGTTTGTTTTTGTTTTGTATTAGTGATCTCACCCAAATAGAGGGAGATTGTTGGATCCCTTATTGGATTTAGTCTAGGTTCACTAATTTAGACTGAGGCAGATTCAATGTTGTATAACAAGGGTCATGTTTAGTTATTTTAGAGCTTAGGCTAAGTCTTGATTAGTGCTACCTCCTTGGACCCGCAAACAGTGCACTTCAGAGACTCAGACTTAGCAGTTTTAGAAAGATAGTGATCAGTTCGAAATTCTTCGAACTTAGCTCGACGATCATCGATCTCCGATCGACGAACTCAGAGTTAATTCTCTGTGCTGAGCTCGGCGATACTCGAGCTCAGGTCGAGATTTTTTTTTCTTCAAACAGATTCTCAGCTCGACGAACTAAGAATGCAAAATTAGAAAGTATTTCTCAGTTAGCAGTTCGCATAGCTCAGGTCGACGAACTGGAATTCTCTGGTCGACGATCTTGGATCTCAGGTCAATGAAATCTGTTCAGCGTTTGATGTTTTCGGTCCAGTTTCAGAATGAGTTTTTCCTTCTTTTTGTTCCTTATTTTCTCTATTTATTGGCAGTATTATTCTGAGTTTTTAATGTAAACATTTTTTTTAATATAGCCGTTATTGGCTGCATTAAAAATGGTATTCATCAGAAAAATTATTTGCTTATTCTATCAAGGACAGTTAGAGAAACTCATTAGTGATTTTATTCCAGCCGTTTTCAATTCTCCAGATCAGCCAGCATTTATGGAAAGAATTCAAATTCAAAGGAGAATTTTTATTGGTAGTATAATATAAGAGATTGTCTCTTTTTCGAGATATAGAGATACAAAGAGACAAGAAAGAAATAAGAAGCACTGCACAGAGAACATTCAACAACCAGCAGACGACTCTTTCATTTTCTCTCAGCGGTTTTCACTCTCTTCCAATACTCAAGACTGAAGAAGAACAAAACATAAAAATTTAAAATCTTCTTCAACTTTTGCTCCAGAAATCTACAAACATCATTTTCAAAATCAGTCATTGGATTTCCTGGTCCTTGGAAGATCTAAAGCTGAAGACCTACTCACCCTGAAGCAAAGCTCATTCTTCCTGAATCATTCAACTTCTCAAGGGGAGCTTTGACATCACAAGAATCCACATAGTCTTCTCAAGTTGTAGTGAGAAAATAGAAGACTTCCATCAAACTCTTTCCACCCCATTGTACAGGGTTTTAATTCCCTTCAAAAGTTAGTCGTGTTGACAAGTCGCCTTCCAAAAGACTTGAAGTTTGTTTTTGGGCCCCTGATCAAAAGCCTAAAGGGTTTTCTGATCTACCTGAATCAGATCTTGTGGTGGCAGTCACCTGATCAAAAAGCTGCTAGTGGATTCCTACCAAGGGTGGAAGAAGAGTGGATGTACCTAAGTTTAGGGGAACCACTATAAACATCTTGTGTCGTCTGGTTGCTTCTTTTCTACTTGTTTTTTTTGCTGTGTTATTGCTGGAATAGTTAGCCAAGTTTCTTATTCTTAACTATTATATGGTATCACTATTTTACTCTTATATAAGCTTTAAAAAGAACAAAAGTTTTTAATACTCTATTCACCCCCCCCCCCTCTAGAGTAATCAAATCTAACCCCTCCTTTCAGAATGTATGGACTGCATGGGTTATATTCTGTCTAAGTTAATATTCGTCTATATCGATTGTATGAAATTAAGGTTAAGTCCCAAATTGAATGCATGGACTGCCTGGACTGTATTGGTCATATTCTAGCTAAGTTCATATTCAAATGCATTGATTATATTAAATTCAACCTAAGTCAAAAATAAATTAATCGACTGCATGGAATGCATGTGTCATATTCTGGCTAAGTTCATATTTGACTACATCGACTACATGAAATTCTGGCTAAGTCCAAAACCGACATCATCGAGTGCATGGACTACATGTGTCATATTCTGGCTATGTTCATATTCGATTGTATCTACAGCATGAAATTCAGGCTAAGTCCGAAATCGACCTCATCGACAACATGGACTTCACGGGTTATATTCTGTCTAAGTTCATATTCGACTGTATCGACTGCATAAAATTCAAGCTAAGTCTAAAATCGACTACATAGACTGCATGGACTGCATAAGTCATATTCTGGCTAAGTTAAAAATTGGCTGCATAGTTAAAAATTGACTGCATAGTTAAAAATATGTTGCATAGTTCAAAATTGGTTATATAGTTCAAAATAAGCTTCATAGTTCAAAATCAGCTGCATGGTTCAAATCGACTGCATAATTCAGGATTAATGATAATATATGAGTATTTTCTACACAGGAACACCTGAGTCGTTCCTTTCCAAATTCCTAGAATTTGGTGGTCAATTTGTGTAAATGGGAAAGATGCCGCCACTACGGTACCGGTTTTATGTTATGATATTGGTTGGCTTATGGGTGTTCGTAGACAATACCACCACCATAGTGACTTTTTGTGAATCATTACACCGGGTGACTTGGTTTTGGACTATTAGGTTGTGTTGGAAAGAAATCCAACACCATAATGCCTTCTTACAATGTTTTCGACTGTTTGGCTGTGTTGGAATGATAGCCACCACCATAGTGACTTTTTGTCATGATTTGATATGATGGTTTGTATTGGAATATGAGCCGCCGCCTCAGTGCAAAATTATGATCGGTGTTAATGATGCACTTTCTCAAGCAAGTTATTCTTTTCTTATAATTAATCACTGCTGAGCTAGTTTTACTCACTATTTTCTTTTGTTTGGATGGTAATCATATTTGATACATTGGTTTTTATTACCACATGATCATTCCTTGCTAAGGTGTTTTTTCTTTTAAATGCCTAAGGCTCTTAGCAGTAGGAGTTCGAGTGGTTAGAGTTGGTGATTATACGCTCAGTGTTGTAATGCTTTTTTCCCCTCATTGTGTGAGGTAGTTGTTGGTTCTATCTCAGTATAGACTTTTGTTTAAATTCTATGGATTCGTGTCAGGTTGTTGACGCCCATAGCTTTTGTTTTCAGACATTGGACTACTTGCTAGTGATGGCCGCGGAACAGAGACCTACTGTGGTTGGTTCGAAATGGTCAGATTCCGCGGGCCGATTAGAAGATCGAGTTTTCTAACGAGAGGAGGCAAGCGCACCTATCGCAAGTAGTACTCGGTATTCGGGAAAATACCGAGGTCGTATTATTCTCGGGGACGCGTTGATTATATCTACTCTTCCAGGAACACTATTATCTTACTAATAGTAAGGTGGGATTTTTTTTGTTTAATTAAAACGGAAAGAAAGAAAGCAGAATTTTGCTAAGTTAGTTCGATGATGGGTTAACGCTCGGCATCGAATCGGATTAAGACTAAAATTAATCTTAACAATTATTAAACTTTGTTTTTAATTTAATAAAAGGCACTTGGCCGTGGAGGTTCCAAAAATATGAGCGCACTTATCTCTAGGAATATTGCTCACCTAAACATTAAGACTATTCGACCGATCGTTAGACCGA
This sequence comes from Platanthera zijinensis, assembly GCA_039513925.1. NCBI lineage: Eukaryota > Viridiplantae > Streptophyta > Magnoliopsida > Asparagales > Orchidaceae > Platanthera > Platanthera zijinensis. The sequence goes on along the minus strand of CM077079.1, from coordinate 180,675,761 downwards.
CGAAGGATTCCTCTTAATGCCCGCTTTACGCTAAGAACCCCGCTATTGGGTAGGGAACCCAATCCGGCAGAACTACGCTTCTCCTCTTTCGAGGGGGCGTACGCAGTTCTCTTTACCCAAGGGGGATCGGTCCATACGTGCAGCCTCTCGGCGTCGCGTATGGATAACGGAATAGAGCCCACACATCGATTATGTGGTCCTATGCGTCGTTAACCCGGGGTAAACCTTAAGTCCTTAAATTAAAATAAAAATAAAGTTCTTTAATTATTTCAAATCATTTTATTTGTCCCAATGCTCTTCGATGCCGAAGGCTAAAAGAGATTAGCCACTCATCGGTATGGGGACGGCTTTATGTTTTTAAGTGAAGCGTGAGTGTTAAACTAAGCACTGAACAATTATAAGAGAAAAGTCAAAAAATAGGACAATTAGATAAATTGAAGGCTAATTGATGCAGGCACTCACGCACACTTCAAAACCATAAAAAAAATTAAATAAAGCAAACCCTACTCAAATGAGTAGGCGGAAATAAATGCACACACGCACACACTCTTCTTAATTGAAGAAAGCGATAAATAAAGCGGTAAAATTATCTCCTACACGCACGCACTCTACATAATTGAGAAAGCGATAAAATTGCAAGTCCCGGCTCAAATGAGTGGGCGAGAGTAAATTTACCTCATACACGCACGCACTCTACTTGAAAGTAAAACACACACACGCACTCTACAGAAATGAAAACACACGCACCCACACAAAGTTTTCCTACTCAAGTGAGTAGGAAGAAAATGAAAGCTGTAAAAAGACAAGTCCCACTCAAACGAGTGGGCGGGAAATGAAAGCAAAGCGCCATTTAACTCTTAACGAGTAGGCGGAAATAAATGCATACGCACACACGCACTCTATAGAAATGAAATAAAGCAGTAAAACCTAACTCATACACGCACACACACTTGCAAAAATAAGAAAAAACAAAGTGCTCAGAAAATTAAAACGACTGCATTTCTACCGCTAGAATGCGGTAGAAATGCATAAAAAGTGAAAATAAAAATTAACCGGAGCGAAATTTTTTTGCAAATAAACGCAAAATGGAAGTACTCGAAAAATTAATACAACTGCATTTCTACCGCTAGAATGCGGTAGAAATGCATAAAAAGATGAAATAAAAATTAACCGGACTAAAAGTTTTACGAATAAAAAGCTAAAATGAAGTGAGCGAAAAATTATAACGACTACATTTTTATTCGTAAGTTTTTATAAAACCTCGAAAAAAGTGAGAATAAAACTAAAAAGGAACGAGAAGTTTTACATTCCTAAGAGCCTAAGTTAAAGAAAATAAAAACGAACACTTTTAGGTGAGTTTTTATAAAACCTATATGAATGAAAATGATAAAGAAGAAAAAGCTAAAGTTAAAAAGTGCGGAAAATGAAAACTAGACGGACGGCACAATGGCTAGAAATGCCGATAAATCCTAAATCTAACTAAGTTATGAAAGCTAAAAAGATGAAAACATAAAAGAAATACAAAAAGATGAACGAAAAATTGCTTAAGTATGTGCATTCAAATGGATTATTCATACTAATTAAGAGAGAAAAATTCATATTTTATTAAAGTAAAAACCCTAATACAAACTAAGAGAGAGAGAGAGGGGGGAGAAATTCTCCTTACATAAGTATGGAATCCAATTGGGCAGCACCTCCCCTAAGCAAAGTGGTCAAAAAAGTGGACAAAATAAGCTTCCTGGAAGCTCTTATTTATAGGCAAATTTTCGGGTAGGTCACGCCCTAGGTCACGGGCGTGACAGGGGGGCGTGTCACTACTATTCATGAGCTGATCGGTTGACTTGACTGGAGCTTTGACTTCGGGGCGAAAATGTGGTGGTCACGCCCCAGGTCACGGGCGTGATGAATTGTCACGGGCGTGACAGGGGGGCGTGACCGGGGGAGATGGCAGTTCGATGTCGGCAGCGTTGACAGGTTGACTAAGCTTGCGGGTCGGCCTCGACACGGGCGTGACAAGCATTGGCACGGGCGTGACGTTGGGCGTGTCGGGCTCGGTTTGATGATCACCGATCGTCGAGCTGGAAACCTGTGGCCGGCGATCGTCGGGGGGGGGGGGGGGGCGTGACACGGGCGTGTCGGTCAATTGACACGGGCGTGTCAGTCAATTTTTTTTGACTTTTCTGGAATTTTTTCTGGAATTTTTCTGGAATAAAAATAAAGCTAAGTTAGAAATAATATTTACAAAAACAAGTAATTTATTGAATAAAACTAATAAAAAAAGACAAAAAATAAACGAAACTGACTTAAATAAAATACGAAAATATATGTATATTTACAACTCATCAAACACCCCCATACTTAAGCTTTTTCTATTCCAGAGCAAAAGTTTGAGGTGAACTTATAAGGAATAATAAAAAACCCTAAGTTCTGCTACCGCTAAATTAATAATAAGAGAGATCAAATAAAAATATACGGGGTATAAGAGTTAAGTCCTAAAATTATTTAGATGATTTAAACAGGGTAAAAGTTTTGGCCAAAAGACTTCTTGATGTAATCAAATAGAAAACAATAATTGTATTGGTTAGATTAACAGAAAATAGTTTGGAGTTATACGAACTTTAGCTTATAGGAGTGTTATTGGAAATAATGCAATTTACGAATTATGCTCTCAAAAAGATTTTTGAATTAATTCTAGAGTCATGAAATTGGCTAAGGGGGGTTGATGTTGGTTTATGAAGATGCTTGGATTTTGAGGCGAGGTTATTTTTTCTCGAACCTCCATTTTTTTTGATTTGGATGTTAAAGGAAAACGAAATCTTATTTTCCTTAACATAAAATTTTTTCTTTCTTCATAAAAATAACCCAATGTATATGTGTTGGAGTAATGAATTTTATCCTCTTACTTCGTAACGTATAATCTTTTAAATTATTGGGTGCCTATATTTACGGAATGAAATCTTATTCCCATTGACATAAGATCTTTTTTTTTTGAGGAAATAAATTTTTATCATACCAAGTAGGTTATGATAGGATAGGTAAGGGGAGAAAAGAGAACTAGATTTTTAATTGAAAAATGATTGAGAGCAACCTTTATAAATTGTACGTTCCAATTTTTCAGAAAGCTAAAAGCAAGCATAATTGAATTCTATAGTCGTTATTTTCTAATAATGTACACATGCTCCTATCTATGAAAAATTAGAAGTAGTGCCTAAAGCGAGTCCCCTATTTTTAACAAAGTATAATAAATTCTTTAAAACTTAACCCCGGCTATTTAGATTTTTCAATCTATAATTAAAAAACGAATAGTGAACAAAGAATTGATCAAATTCGCATATAAATAAACTCAAAACGAAAGTTTTGGATAACAAGAAACTTAAGAATGAAATGTTTGATTTATTTGTTTCAAAACTTATAAAAAATTTTTTTTTGTTTTTTGAAGTTATGCTCTTTTTTTGTAGTTTTGTAGTTATATCTTTAATATATACATGCTAAAAAGAAAGAAAAAATGCGAAAAAAAGATTTTTGGATTTTTAAGTTTTGTGAAATTTTTTTTTTGTATTTTTAAATTTTGTGAATTTTTTTGTATTTTTAATGAAATTTTTATTCTATTTGCAAAAATTTGGGAAAAAGAAAAAATATTTACAAGGATGAGAGGGAAAAAGGGAGAGGGGAAAGAGAAAGAATATTTACAAAAATTATTTACAAAAATTATTTACAAAAATATTTACAAGAATATTTACAAAAATATAAACTAGGTAGCCGCGAGATGACTCGTTATGTGGATGGCTCGATGAGCCGGATCTCGCGGACCGAGTTAAAAATAAGTCAAAGTTTCAAAAATGAAACTTCAAAAATTTTTCATTAAAATTTTTTGGATTTTTTGTGTTATATATTTTTTTTGAAGTTTTGTTTTTAAAATTTTTTGTTTTGATTTGTTTTTTTTGTTTTTTTGTTTTTTTGTTGTTTTTTTTTGTAAGTGAAAAAGAAAGTACGAAAATATGAAAACACCCCCATACTTAGATCCAACATTGTCCCCAATATTGTATGCTAAGCATGAGGAACAAGACAGCAGGTATATTTACAAAAAAGAAAAGAGAGGGGGGGCAGAAGACGTCCCTGATCCGCGCGCGGGGAATCCCATTAGAAACCCTGCATTTATTAGAAAAATAGAAAACATAATAAATAAAGACGTAAAAAAGAAAGACGTGGGGTGCCTCCCAAGAGCGCTTTGTTTATAGTCACGTAGATTGACTATAGTGGCGGGTTTATAAGTCGAGGAGGGATATGGTTTCGCTATACTCGATCACAGGGTCGCCCGCTATGTAAGTCTTTAATCGATGACCGTTTACTTTAAACGAACCTTTTTCCGGGTGGGAGACGAGTACGGTCCCATATGGAAAAACTTCTTCAACTAAGAAGGGACCGGACCAACAGGATTTGAGTTTGCCAGGAAAAAGTTTAAGACGAGAATTATAAAGAAGGACTAGATCGCCCGGAGAAAAATTTTTGGGGGTTTTAATTTTTCGATCGTGATAAAACTTAGAACGCTCCTTATAGAACTTATTGCTCTTGTAAGCGTTCGCACGCCATTCATCGAGCTCGTTTAGTTGCAGTGTTCTATTCGGAGCGGCTAAGTTAGAGTCGAGGTTTAAGAGTTTTAATGCCCAAAGTGCGCGGTGCTCCAGTTCTACGGGTAAATGGCACGCTTTGCCATAGACTAATCGAAACGGGGTACAACCGGTAGCGGTTTTGTACGCCGTACGATACGCCCATAACGCGTCGTCGAGCTTAGCGGACCAATCTTTCCTATTAAGTGAAACGGTTTTTTCTAATATGCGTTTTATCTCTCGATTTACTACCTCAACTTGGCCACTTGTTTGCGGGTGGTAGGGGGTGGCAAGCTTGTGCGTGACTCCGTATTTAGCTAACGTCTTAGCCATTAGAGCGTTACAGAAATGCGTTCCACTATCACTAACAATAGCGCGAGGCGTGCCGCATCGTTGGTGGGGAGAGCTTGCGCTTCCACCCACCGTGATACGTAGTCGACCGCCACTAAAATATACATATTTTTATAAGAAGGAGGTAGGGGGCCAACAAAATCTATGCCCCATAAATCGAAAACTTCGCATTCTAAAAACATATTTTGGGGCATCTCGTCACAACGTGAGATGTTACCCGACCGCTGACAGCTATCGCATGCGCGCACAAAATTGTGCGCGTCTTTGAAGAGAGTGGGCAAAAAGTAGCCCGCCTCTAGCGCCTTCCTAGCGGTCCGGTTGGCTTGATAGTGCCCCCCGGCTGGACCCTCGTGGTAGTGCCTCAATATTTGCGTGCACTCCACTCCCGCGACGCATCTTCGAACCGCTTGGTCCGCGCAGATACGAAAAAGAAAGGGGTCATCCCAAAAGAAATTTTTCAAGTCGGAAAAAAATTTCTTCTTTTGATGACTTGAAAAATCTTTTGGAAGTACCCGCGTGACTAAGTAGTTCGCAAAATCTGCGAACCAAGGCGAAGATGACAAAGACGAATGAATGGCGAGAAGGCGTTCCTCGGGGAATCTGTCATTTATTTCAGATTCGACGAGCGCTTCCGCACCCGGATTTTCTAAACGGGAGAGGTGGTCTGCCGCTAGATTCTCCGCGCCCTTCTTATCTCGGATGTCCAAGTCAAACTCTTGTAGGAGGAGAATCCATCGAAGAAGGCGGGGCTTCGCGTCGGCTTTAGCTAATAAATATTTAAGGGCGGAGTGATCAGTAAAAACGATTACTTTAGATAGCGTAAGATACGAGCGAAACTTATCGAAAGCGAAAACGACGGCTAAGAGTTCCTTTTCCGTCGTCGTGTAATTCACTTGTGCGGAAGTGAGCGTCTTGCTAGCGTAATAAATAGGATGAAAATGTTTTTCTACGCGTTGGCCAAGAACGGCGCCTAAGGCAATATCAGTAGCGTCGCACATGATTTCGAACGGAAGGGACCAATTAGGGGCCACTAGAATCGGAGAATTAATAAGTTTTTGTTTTATAAATTTAAAAGCAGACTCGCAATCGCTACTAAAGACAAAAGGTGATTCCTTTTCCAAGAGGTGAGTAAGCGGCTTTGTTATTTTTGAAAAATCTTGAATGAAACGCCTATAAAAGCCCGCGTGGCCTAAGAAACTCCTAATGGATTTTATGTTTGTCGGCTGAGGAAGTTTTTCTATGATTTCAACTTTGGCCTTATCGACCTCTATCCCCTTAATCGAAATCTTATGGCCGAGGACCAAACCTCCTCGAACCATAAAGTTACATTTTTCCCAATTTAAAACAAGATTCGTGTCCTCGCATCGCTGGAGGACACGATCGAGATTACGAAGACAATCCGGGAATGAGCATCCGAATACAGAAAAGTCATCCATAAATATTTCCATAATATCTTCTACTAGCTCACCAAAAATTGCTAGCATACATCTTTGGAATGTAGCCGGCGCATTGCAGAGGCCAAATGGCATTCTTCGATAGGCGAAGGTGCCAAAGGGGCAAGTAAAAGTTGTTTTCTTTTGGTCTTCGGGGGAAATAGGGATTTGGAAAAACCCCGATAAACCGTCGAGGAAATAATAAAAAGGATGACCGGAAAGACGCTCAAGAATTTGGTCAAGGAACGGTAGTGGAAAATGGTCTTTGCGGGTGGCATCATTAAGTTTACGAAAATCGATGACCACGCGCCAACCCGTAACAGTACGAGTTAGGACAAGCTCGTTGCGCTCATTTTCCACTACGGTTAGACCGCCCTTCTTGGGCACGACATGAATGGGACTAACCCATGCACTATCAGAAATGGGATAAATAATCCCCGCATCTAATAATTTAATTATCTCAGCTTTCACGACGTCTTTCATGTTTGGGTTAAGACGTCGCTGGGGCTGAATGGTTTTGCGGCAATTATCATTTAAGAAAATTTTGTGAGTGCAGAAAGAAGGGTTAATTCCCTTTAGGTCAGAAATTTGCCACGCAATTGCGTGGCGATGTTTAAGCAAAACCTCCAATAAATCGGAGGTCTCCGAATCGCTTAAATACGAAGAAATGATTACCGGGAGTGTATCATTTTTCCCCAAAAAGGCGTATTTTAGGGATTCGGGTAATGGTTTGAGATCTAGGGTGGGTGGTTCTTCTAGTGAGGTTTTAGTGCTAATGTCTTTTGAACCAATTGGTTCAAAAGGCATATTCGTAGACTCGTCCTCATCGCAATAAAAATTTTTGAGCGAAAAAATATTTTCGTTTAAAAATTCGGACTCGAAAACCGGGGAAGAACAATCTCCATAAAAAGAATCTAAAGAATAGCAGAAATCGTCGCTCGGCGACGAGTCTTCCATAGAGGAGTTAATAGAAAAAGTAACTTGGTCGTCTCCTACCCGAAGGAGTAGCTGACCATTACTTACATCAATTAACGCACGTGAGGTCACGAGGAAAGGGCGACCAAGTATTATTGGTACGTTGGCGTCTTCCTCGATGTCCAAGATGACGAAGTCCACCGGGAAGGTGAACTTGTCAACTCGGACAAGGACATCCTCAACAACCCCGATGGGGAACCTAACCGAGCGATCCGCTAGTTGGATGCACATATTGGTAGGAGCAGGAGTACCCAAACCTAAACGCAGGAAGAGCGAGAACGGCATCAAATTAATGCTCGCGCCTAAGTCTGCCAAGGCGTATTTTACTAATACATCGCCAAAAAGGCAGGGGATGGAGAACCTTCCCGGGTCGTTTTGTTTTAAGGGCAATTTACTAGTAAGAGCCGCCGAGCAGACAGCGTTAAGAGATATATGCGAAATATCCTCGAGTTTGCGTTTATTAGAAAGTAGTTCTTTTAAAAATTTCGCATATTTAGGCATTTGCGAGATAGCCTCGCAAAAAGGAACATTAATATGAATTTGTTTAAGTAATAAAATAAATTTTTCATATTGCGCGTTTACTCGCTCATTATCTAACTTATGCGGGTAGGGCAACGCCTTGTTTAAAATAGTTTTATCGTTAAAAATCGGTAAGGGTTGCGTAATCGAAGAAGAGGGAAGAGGGGTCGGAGGTGAAATATGTACCTGAGGATCGATCCGTTTTGGATCGACCACCTCCTTACCGCTACGGAGGGTTATAGCGTTGGCGGTTTCCCTTGGATTGGGCTCCGTGTTCCCTGACAGTGCCCCCATGGCGCGTTCTGACATGAGTCGCGCCAGCTGTCCAACCTGGAGTTCTAAATTTTTTAGCGATCCGGTGATGTTCCGGATATTAGACTCGTTGGACGCGACATAACGATTAAAATTTTCCTCCACCGGGGATGGCTTCATAGGAGGGGGAGGAGGAAACGTTGGCGCAAAAGGAGGGGGAGGGGGACGCTGCAAGTTATTCGAGTTGCTCTAGGAGAAATTCGGATGGTTCCTCCAACCCGGATTATAGTGGCTACTATAAGGGTTGTTTTGAAATGAGGGACGCACCGGATTTCCCATGTAGTCCACGAATTCGTCGACTACGCAGACGTTGGAGGGGGGGGGGGGGAGAAAACAAGGCGGAGTGGAGGAGGAAACAGACATCTCCGCCACCTGCTTAGTTAGCCTTTCCACTTGGAGGGCTAGCTGAGCAGTGGCATCCACTTCAAAAATGCCCGCCTGCTTAGGGCGTGCCCACGGGACATTCCACTGGTAGGCGTTCACCGCCATTTCCTCGAAAAGGGCCTGGGCGGCCTCGGGGGTCTTATTGTTCAGGGTGCCCCCGGCAGCCGCGTCAATCATTTGATGCGTCTGACTATTCAGTCCATTATAAAAAATTTGTACCTGCAACCACGTTGGCAGAGCGTGGTGCGGGCACCAGCAGTGAAACTCCTTAAAGCGTTCCCAAGTCTCGTAAAGAGACTCGGAGTCGTTTTTGACGAACGAAGATATGTCCGCCCGTAGTCTTGCAGTTTTCGCGAGCGGAAAATACTTCGTAAGGAATTTCTCAGCCAAATCCGCCCAGGACGTGATGGATCCCCGCGGGAGGGAGAGTAACCACGCCTTAGCCTTGGACTTAAGAGAGAAGGGAAAAAGGCGCAAACGAATGGCGTCATCAGTGACGCCATTAATTTTAAAAGTATCGCAAATTTCAAGAAAATTAGACAAGTGATTATTGGGGTCCTCATCCGGCAGTCCGTCGAACTGCACGGCATTTTGGATCATTTGAATCACACTTGACTTAATTTCAAAATTATTGTTGGCCACAGCGGGCCGAACAATACTCGACCCCGTATCATCCAAGTTGGGCCGAGCGTAATAAGACATAGTACGCTCGGCCGGTTGGGCATTATTCGGGTCGGCCATAGAAGAAGAAGAGGGTTCTCCGATAGATTCTGCGGGGTCTAAAAAGGGAATTCGACGGAGAGATCGGATACGCGCAAGAGAGTGGTCGATCTCGGGGTCGAATTCAAGATTTTCAGAACTCGAAGGTTGTCCACGGGTCATACACCCTAAAAAAAAACGAAAGGGGAAAGGATTTTTTTTTTTTTTATAAAATTTTTTTATTTGAAAATAAAGTAAAATTAATAGAGTCCCGGATTCAATATAACAACCGGACTCCCCGGCAATGGCGCCAAAAACTTGATGGCCGCGGAACAGAGACCTACTGTGGTTGGTTCGAAATGGTCAGATTCCGCGGGCCGGTTAGAAGATCGAGTTTTCTAACGAGAGGAGGCAAGCGCACCTATCGCAAGTAGTACTCGGTATTCGGGAAAATACCGAGGTCGTATTATTCTCGGGGACGCGTTGATTATATCTACTCTTCCAGGAACACTATTATCTAACTAACAGTAAGGTGGGATTTTTTTGTTTAATTAAAACGGAAAGAAAGAAAGCAGAATTTTGCTAAGTTAGTTCGATGACGAGTTAACGCTCGGCATCGAATCGGATTAAGACTAAAATAATTCTTAACAATTATTAAACTTTGTTTTTAATTTAATAAAAGCCACTTGGCCGTGGAGGTTCCAAAAATATGAGCGCACGTATCTCTAGGAATATTGCTCACCTAAACATTAAGACTATTCGACCGATCGTTAGACCGACGAAGGATTCCTCTTAATGCCCGCTTTACGCTAAGAACCCCGCTATTGGGTGGGGAACCCAATCCGGCAGAACTACGCTTCTTCTCTTTCGAGGGGGCGTATGCAGTTCTCTTTACCCAAGGGGGATCGGTCCATACGTGCAGCCTCTCGGCGTCGCGTATGGATAACGGAATAGAGCCCACACATCGATTATGTGGTCCTATGCGTCGTTAACCCGGGGTAAACCTTAAGTCCTTAAATTAAAATAAAAATAAAATTCTTTAATTATTTCAAATCATTTTATTTGTCCCAATGCTCTTCGATGCCGAAGGCTAAAAGAGATTAGCCACTCATCGGTATGGGGACGGCTTTATGTTTTTAAGTGAAGCGTGAGTGTTAAACTAAGCACTGAACAATTATAAGAGAAAACACAAAAATAGGACAATTAGATAAATTGAAGGCTAATTGATGCAGGCACTCACGCACACTACAAAACCATAAAGAAAATTAAATAATGCAAACCCTACTCAAATGAGTAGGCGGAAATAAATGCACACACGCACACACTCTTCTTAATTGAAGAAAGCGATAAATAAAGCGGTAAAATTATCTCCTACACGCACGCACTCTGCATAATTGAGAAAGCGATAAAATTGCAAGTCCCGGCTCAAATGAGTGGGCGGGAGTAAATTTACCTCATACACGCACGCACTCTACTTGAAAGTAAAACACACACACGCACTCTACAGAAATGAAAACACACGCACCCACACAAAGTTTTCCTACTCAAGTGAGTAGGAAGAAAATGAAAGCAGTAAAAAGACAAGTCACACTCAAACGAGTGGGCGGGAAATGAAAGCAAAGCGCCATTTAACTCTTAACGAGTAGGCGGAAATAAATGCATACGCACACACGCACTCTACAGAAATGAAATAAAGCAGTAAAACCTAACTCATACACGCACACACACTTGCAAAAATAAGAAAAAACAAAGTGCTCAGAAAATTAAAACGACAGCATTTCTACCGCTAGAATGCGGTAGAAATGCATAAAAAGTGAAAATAAAAATTAACCGGAGCGAAATTTTTTTGCAAATAAACGCAAAATGGAAGTACTCGAAAAATTAATACAACTGCATTTCTACCGCTAGAATGCGGTAGAAATGCATAAAAAGATGAAATAAAAATTAACCGGACTAAAAGTTTTATGAATAAAAAGCTAAAATGAAGTGAGCGAAAAATTATAACGACTACATTTTTATTCGTAAGTTTTTATAAAACCTCCAAAAATGTGAGAATAAAACTAAAAAGGAACGAGAAGTTTTACATTCCTAAGAGCCTAAGTTAAAAAAAATAAAAACGAACACTTTTAGGGGAGTTTTTATAAAACCTATATGAATGAAAATGATAAAGAAGAAAAAGCTAAAGTTAAAAAGTGCGGAAAATGAAAACTAGACGGACGGCACAATGGCTAGAAATGCCGATAAATCCTAAATCTAACTAAGTTATGAAAGCTAAAAAGATGAAAACATAAAAGAAATACAAAAAGATGAACGAAAAATTGCTTAAGTAGGCGCATTCAAATGGATTATTCATACTAATTAAGAGAGAAAAATTCATATTTTATTAAAGTAAAAACCCTAATACAAACTAAGAGAGAGAGAGGGGGGAGAAATTCTCCTTACATAAGTATGGAATCCAATTGGGCAGCACCTCCCCTAAGCAAAGTGGTCAAAAAAGTGGACAAAATAAGCTTCCTGGAAGCTCTTATTTATAGGCAAATTTTCGGGTAGGTCACGCCCTAGGTCACGGGCGTGACAGGGGGCGTGTCACTACTATTCATGAGCTGATCGGTTGACTTGACTGGAGCTTTGACTTCGGGGCGAAAACGTGGCGGTCACGCCCCAGGTCACGGGCGTGACAGGGGGGCGTGACCGGGGGAGCTGGCAGTTCGATGTCGGCAGCGTTGACACGTTCACTAAGCTTGCGGGTCGGCCTCGACACGGGCGTGACAAGCATTGACACGGGCGTGACGTTGGGCATGTCGGGCTCGGTTTGATGATCGCCGATCGTCGAGCTGGGAACCTGTGGCCGGCGATCGTCGGGGGGGGGGGGGGGGGGGGGGGGTGACACGGGCGTGTCGGTCAATTGACACGGGCGTGTCAGTCAATTTTTTTTGACTTTTCTGGAATTTTTTCTGGAATTTTTCTGGAATAAAAATAAAGCTAAGTTAGAAATAATATTTACAAAAACAAGCAATTTATTGAATAAAACTAATAAAAAAAAGACAAAATTAAACGAAACTGACTTAAATAAAATACGAAAATATAGGTATATTTACAACTCATCAGCTAGCTTTTCTTGCTTTTCTTCCTGGTTATCTCCATTAATTGCTCTCTGGGAATATTTTATGTTAGAATACATGTTATGTAATTTAAATATAAAACCTGTATTCTAGCTTAGACTCATAACATCTCTTTGAACTAAAAGTCATCCTATTTTATGGATTACAGAAAATTTTTTCTACCTATGCTAAATTTAGAAACGTGCATATCACTAACATGTTTATTAGGTCCTCATGCTCACATAGGATAAAAAGAAGTAAGCTATGAATTTCTTTCCATTGTGAATATATTTTCTTACTTGTGGGCTAGTTGATCCACAGAACCGAGGGACACGATTCCTTAAACTCTAAATTTAAAACTATGATTCTTAAAACATAAAACATATGTTTTTTATATAATAATAGTTGAAAGCGTGGTTTTTCCTTAGCGTTTGCAGTTGTCCCTTGCATGACATGACATCACAATGCATATTGAAAAAATGCAGGTTGTGATAGCTGGCGCCAAAGGAAGGAAGGGATGGAAGCGAGTCAAGTCCTAATGGTACTGCTCGTGCATGTGAAAACACTCGCTCTCTACAGAAAATGTAAATTAGTCATTCCAAGACCTCTCAAAGGTTGCAAGTGCACCAAAGTGGCGAGTGGGTAATGTCTATCTAATCCTAGCGGGGCATTTGCACAAGATGTCTGTCTTTGGTTTCACAAGGTGCCTTAATGATAAGAATTGCACTGCAACAACAATCGAAATGCTAATGGTCCATGGTCGGCAACCACATTTTTCAAATGGGAGTGGCAAGTGAAAGAATCATTGATTAAATTGAAAATATTAAATTTTTACTAAACCTATGGAAATACAATATAAAAAATAGGGCATTACCCGCAAGTATATAATAAAGTGTTAACAAACAGGGCAAGTGCAAAAATTTCCTAAGCTATGTTTAATCCCGGACCTCCGAGTTACCGCCCACGTGATCAAAAAGTAAATTGAACTCACCTTCTGATAATTCGATAGGAAGGAATAGCTCGGGGACCATCTCTAGTGCGATAATGCTCTCGTAGTTAGGTTAAAATACCTCGAGTTTTCACATTATACATAATGTATGCTCAGCAGATTCGATAGCAATAATCCTCATCATCTCGAACATCTCCCACAAGGTTTATTATCGCAACCTGCCCCCTTTGCATGACGACTTGCCACAATTGGGTGGCTGAGAAGAGGAGAGGAATTGAGCGTCCTGGGCCTTCAGCTCCTTGTTCTTCCCCTTCAGGGAGGTGGCACGTGCATGCTTTCAGTCCGATATCTCGGAATCTTTTAAAAAATTGATGAGGGGGCTAATGAAAGGGAGAGGTGATGGTGTAAGCGCTTGAGGGAATTGACACTTTCCACCCCTCCAGAGCTCTTCTCAAGGAGACATTTGACAATATCTAGCTTTCACTTAAGATCCTTTGACTCATCCTCCACGAGCTCTCGCATGGCCTTGACCTAAGCCAAGTTTTTGGAAAGGGTGAACCACCAATGCATATTCATGTGTGTGAGCTCTATAGAGCGCATATGTTCTTGCATGCTCTCCTTGATGAGCATCAAAATCATTGCCCCATATACCACTACATAATCGTGCTTGTAAAGCCCAAAGCCGAGAGCATAGGCATGTCCGCTGTGAGATCTCTGCTCCATCCATGAGAGAAGGAGCATGAAGACTGAGACATTATTGACAGCTTTATCCCAAAGTAGAAGTGGCTCACCAACACTATCCAAGATTTGTTTTCCCAGACTGAAGTTATAGTATGAGTTGGGCTTCCCGTAATCGCAAGCCACTGTAGGCTCAAGAGCATCACCAACGACTTGTCCCTCCTCCTAGTAAGTGAATTTCACTTGCTTTCCCTTTGAGGTCGTTGATGTCTAGGCTTTCTTTAAAGGTGGCGAGGCTAGGTGGGAGGTGAAGTTGTGTGGCCTATCCCTCTTCTTGCCGCTCAGGGTAACAAGCTCGCTCGGCTCCATGATTCATTCAACCATGGAAGATTTGGCTTAAGAGAGTTCAATTGAAGCAACCTCGACACTCACAAATAGTTGGTTAACAGGAAGAAGCAACTCCCTTGCATTATCACAACCCCAACATCTTATATGAAAAAAATAAGAGGGGGAAGGGATGTGAGATTTGAAAGAAGCGAGAGTCAAATATACCTTCCCTGGAAGTTACCGGGAGGAGCGAGTCAACATTTTTTCTTAGGTAGGTGACCATAAAGTTCTTGTGAAGGAAGAACTTATGGAGGTTTGCATCCTTGACTCCCACTTGTAGAGCGTGATACGTCGCCTCATCCTATTGTACTAGAGAGAATGGGATGTTTTCGAGATTCCCTTTGATGAAGACAAACTTTGTTACCCAATAGTGATTTTTGCTGGCGGTCTTGCACACTTTGAAGTTTGAGTCAAAGAAGAAGGAGACATTATCGTTGGTTTCCCTATATATGGAAAACTTGTTGAAGACAATGAGGTTAAACTCAATCCACTCTTACCACAATAAACAAGCAAATGCTACCTTCATGGTAATAGTATTGGTGTTCAACTATGCCGGGATGGCACCGAAGTATTAAAAGATCTGGAAGACTTCGAGCCATAGTGGAAGGCGCAACCCCATGTGGAAATGTGAGATTGGGAACACGAGATCATCATCGTATAAAGTCTTGATCACCTCACATTCATTGGGGGAGTGCGCGACAAACCATGGAGGGGCATAGTCTTCCACAAAGGAGAGGTATTCCCCTTCAGTCAGGTGACAGCAAGGGAAGTCATAGTTGGAAAACTGCTTCACACATTTCCACGTGCCGTCTTTAGTTGTACTGTCACCACACATTTAAGTGAAGCAATAAGTGCAAGTTCTAGAAAGAGAGTGTTAAGAGAAAGCAAATGCACGGGGTAATAAAGAGTGATACATGTGGTAGTTAGGAAGGGTGATGGGGGGAGAGGGGGTGGGACTATTTATAGAAAAATTTGAAGAGTACGTGGGAAAGTAGAAGGTGTGCATATAGCCAACTTACCACCACTCGATGCACCCTTGGGTTGACCCTACAAAACCCTCCCTACTCATCGGCGAGTCATGTTAGTGCATCATCATGGTAAATAGATAAAAGTGAACAATAAAATTAAGGTGTCACACTTATGCAGAGTGCATGTACATATCCATTCCACATAGTTATGTACTACGCGAGTCCATATAATCACATCATAGGAAGTTCAACACTTTAACATGATAAAAAAGGGGAACTGAAGAACAAGCGCAAAAAATTTAAAAGTGAGGGAGGTGGGTAGCGAGTGCTAGTAGGCTCAATACGGGCACCATTTCCATCTTCTTCAGCCTTGCGCCCCTATTCCCGGTGGTCAACAAGAAATATTATACTCACTGAGAGAGTTTAGCTCCAGCTATACAAGGCACATGTGTTATTTGATCCACTTAATGTGCATCCTTAGAGATGTTGTCTTGCCGCCTTCTTCTCACGATACCTCCTCGACAAGCAACACATAGCTCTGTCCATGGTAGGGCAGCCACCGCTCATCGATGTTCCTCTCCACCTAGATATCTAATAACATAAGCCCATATTTTTGAAGGATGACAACCACTCGCCACTTGATTTTCGCAAGGTCAGTCTTATCACCCAAGAAGCGTTCAAACATGCCAGAGGAAGGTGGTGGGGAGAAGGCTCATCTATCAAAAGACCCCTCTGTCACGGTGACAACTTGATTGTTTGCAAATTTTGAAATCAAAAGAATTATAATCAACATGATCATTAAGTGAGGGAGAGTGTTCTCACTAATTATATAACTCCCCAAACTCCTTTCTTGGTCACTGGGGGGGATGGATTTGGTTGCCCTTGGAAGGGAGGATCGAGAGGAAGTGTTTGTGATTTTCCAAGACTAGGGGAAAGTTGAACCTGGTCGAGAACTAGAGCGATAATAGGAGTGGAAATGCCAACATCATCTTTTACCAAGTGATCCAAGCTAGAGGATGGATCATGTGCAGCCTCGCGAGTCGGTGATTTGGGAGGTAGAGTGTCAAACCCAGTAAGCCCAAAGAAGGGGACTACAACAAACAACATGATATCAATTCATTAGACAAATGAAGAGAATCAATCGAATTGATATCAGATGTCTTACTAGTTGTCAGCAAAAGGCCACCGAGAGTAGCATGAGGATCCACACCCTCCAGAAAGAAAGAGTCTTGGATCACCTAATAACTCGCATCACTGTGAAAAGGTGAGATGTTGTCCCCTTGGATCTCTCCGACATCATTTTCATTGGAGTGATCCACTTGCAAAAAATTAGCGCAGTCATGACTTGGCTTTTCAATATGTCATAAATAAATTGAATTCTAAGAACCTATGTTTTGTTTGGAAGAGTGAGCCCATGATCTGGTTTCGGCACATTAGGGAAAATAGGCTCACCTGACCCCAAGTCACGTTGGACTGTCCTGACTTTCTTTTATTTTATTGGCAAGCCCAAGGATTTATGGGAAATCTAGGGCACGAGATTGATAGTTGAAGATTTGTCCGCTCCCGTACCTCTATGAGAAGAGCTTGAAATTCTTTGGAAAGAGGCATCCTGATGTGAGAGCAAGAGCAAAAGGGGAGAGTAGATTCGTAAGGTTCACCTTATCACCTTGGGTTGGCATATATATATAGATCATTGGGGCCCACTAGAAGACTCCCTCAAAATCAGCTGCTATGCGCCAAATATTTGGGGTTGGATTCTTCTTTCCGATCTTGAGACAATCTCACAAAGAGAGGGGATTGTGTACAACCCCATATTCACCGAGTGGGACCCTCAAAAGAGACCAAGGTCAGAGAGGGCCATTTAGGCTCGGAAAAGTCGAGTAGGCGAGTTGAGGTTGCCTCTCGGGCTCACGCGAAGTAAAGTTCGAGGGCGAGAAGTGGGCGAGTGGGGCGACTTGGTTCATAATCTTCTCAGGCTTAGGTTAGGTTGAGGGCGAGTGAGGCATTGTTAAAAACACTTTCCCTCGAGTCATGGTAAGAGGCAAGTGAGATCTTCACCAAGCACTCGCCTCCCAAAGTGATTGGTTGACTCGCCTAGAAGTTGTTTTTTAAGGAGATCATTTTAGTCTGCTAATAGTCCCTCCAAATAGAGGAGTTTCGCTGTTAATAAACAAAAATTGGTTGCATAAAGTAAAACAAAAAGAAGGATTCTGTGAAGATTTACAACCAAGGTCTCCTTTGGGGAGGATTACTTTCTTTGGCTTCTTCCTCCCCAAGTTAGTTTTATTTGGCCTCAAGTGCCCTCCAAGGTGCCCAACTTAGCATTGGGTATGGAGGGGAAGCTCTATTCGATCTTTTGGGTGTGTGGCAGGACCTCCTCGCTGCAGCTCTTGATCTATTCCTTAGTTCAAATCCACTAGTCAAGTGCTCTTACTTGGGAGAATTAGGTTCAAGCAACACCATTGGGCCCGAACTCCTATTTTGGTTCCAACATCTTTGGATTGCTTGAGCCTTTGCATCCTATCCCAAATTCACAACCTTTGTTTACACAATTTTGAGTATATCACCAAATGTAATTGTTTCACCCCCACAATACAATAATAAACGCTAAAATGCCAATCACAGTTACACACTTAATTTTTGAGCTTGTTTTAAAAATTTTTTGGAGAAGTATGTTTGTGATGTGGTAGAGACCTTGAGTTTTGAAAAAGACATGGGTGTTGCTTTGAAAAGCATAAATAGAATTTTAAAATAAAAAGAAAGTAAAAAAATCTGAGATGAGAAAGGAAAAGAGGTACAAATAATACATACATAATTCTCATGCTATGGTTTTTTGGTGAGTGTCCCCTTTCAGGTATGGGGGTACCACTCTCTTATTATGGCAGTCCTTCTCTTATGTTTTCTGCACGCAGTAGACTTCGAGACAGATTTCAAGTACTTTACGATCGGATCTGGGCTTTCAACTAAAAACGAATGTCATATCCCTTGGAAAGATCTTTCCAATGGATGGTTACAGGTTTTTATACGAGTCATGTAGACTCAGGAATATCAAGTCAATGTTGTTATACAGTCAAGTCTTAATTACAAGTTGCTCTCAGGTTAGTGTTGAACTAGGTTCAGACTTGGTGGAGAAGTCATAGTAGACCGATGTCAAGGTTTGCGTGTGCTTTGCTGAACTTAAACTATTGGTGATTGTTGTAAACTGAAGAATGATGAGATTTAATTGACAGATCCTTAAGTAAACAAACGGTTTGATGATATACATTGTATAATTGACTTGGTGGAGTTTCGTAATCAATTGAATGGAATTGTTATGGAACATTACATGTGCATGTGGAATATACTTATAGTTGTGAACTTCTTGTGGAAGCATGATTATTTGTGAATGCCCTGTTTAAGAGAGTATTGAATAAGGCTATTGCATGTTTATGTGGGATATTGGATAAGGAATGCATCTAGTAGTCCATTGCTTAGAGATGAGTATTCCTATGGTTAGCAGTGTGGGAGTGATATACAGTATTAGGTGAGTTTCCATATATGAAAATGATAAACCCTGTATTGTGCAAGTGAGGATTAGATCTAATATACTCTAGAGGGGGGGTGAATAAAGTATTTGTGAGTAATTAAAATCTTTTGCTGAAGAGAATAACTTGTTTCTAAACTCAGATGCTATATCACAGCACAACAGATTAAACTAATAAAAATATGAGATTCCTAACTATCACAGCCACAATAAGAACAAAAGAAAAATGCAACCAGACAACACAAGAATTTTATAGTGGTTCCCCAACCGGGGTACATCCACTCTTCTACCACCCTTGTAGGAATCCACTCAGGTTTTTGTTCAGGTCACTGCCACCAATGAGCTTTTAGTAAGGTGCTCAAAAACCAAACCTCAAGTATTTTGGTTAGGAAACTTGCAACCAGGAATCACTTTTGAAGGGAGTAGAGAACCCTTTTTATAGAGGGGGTGAGAGAGTGATGATGTCTTCTCTTTCTCAAGTATTCAACTGAGAAGACTCTATGGATTTGATGGTGGCAAAAGCTTCCCCTGAAATACTGAATTTATTCAGGGTGAAAGGAACTTTGCTTCAGGGTGATAGGCATTTAAGCTTTCAACTTCAACAAGAAGAACTTCAGGAACTCTTTGACAGATGAAGTAGTTGTTGTCCTTTGAAAGTTCCTGAGAGGATGACAAAAGAAGAAGACTCTTAATTAAAATGGTTGTTCTTCTTTTTCTGAAAGCTATTCTTCTTCTGGTCTAGCAGTTCTTTCTTTCTAGTGCTTTGTTGTGAAGAGAGAGCAAGAGTAGAGAGAATCCTTGTTGCGAGATGATGATGTTCTACTCTTCTTGACTGGTTTTCTGTGTGTCTGTATCAGTTGTATATCGTCTGCTATCTCTCGTAGGAAGAAGAAGAATCTATACTTTTATATTTTTGATATGAAAGTCCATTTGAATTTTGAAATCCCTTCTATAATCAATGTAGACAGCATTGTAAAATTTGCATTGATTAGTTTCCCCAACTGTCCCTTTGGAAAATGGCAGGCAATAATCCTGATGAAGACCATAATTAATGCTCTTGTCTAACAGTAATATTCAGAGAATATTAGAGCATTAATTACTTAGGAATCATTGCAATATAATAGGAATAGAAGAGGGGTACGGCCAAGTCTTGATTCGTCGACCTGAATCCATAGTTCGTCGAGCTGAGGTCCAAATTCGTCGACCTCTGAATGACTGACTGCTGCTTGACAACTTTCCTATTCTGTGCATCAAGTTCGTCGATCTGATGTCCAAGATCGTCGACCTGAGACCTGAGAACTGAGTTCGTCTAGCTGAGGCCCAAGATCGTCGACCTGAGTTTTGATTCTGGACTTAGACTATTTTCTAGTGCTGAGTGTTGAAACATCATTTTGTCGTTGAGTGTGATGTTCTCTGGCGTTGAGTGTTGAATCATCATTTTAGCGTTGAGTGTGATGTTCTTTGGTGTTAAGTGTTGAAACATCTGATCCAAAATTAGTCGATCTAAGATCAGAGAACAGAGTTCATCTAGCTGATGTTCTAAGTTTGTCGAGCGAAGTTTGACTTAGCAGTATTGTCACTTTGTCTAGAGTTTGTCGATCTGAGAACCAAGTTCGTCGAGCTCAGCTCAAGGAATTGTCTCTGAGTTCGTTGAGCTGAGCACCACTTTCGTCGACCTGAGATCGACGAACATAGAGCTCTTTTTCTAAGTCTTAAATTTTCTCTAAGTCTTGAGTCTCTGGCAGTGTAAGAGGCTGGTCCCTAGCTTTGTTGACTCTAAGGACTAGACCTAGACTCTAGGACACAACCATGACCCTTGCTATACAGGTTGGTTCATATCCTAACTTAGTGAACCTTGCCCAAATCCAACTAAGGATCCAACAATCTCCCCCTATTTGGGTGAGGTAACTAATTACAGACTCAATGATAAAAGGAAATGTACAAAGCAAGAAAATATATATCTGGCAGATAATGAAATAATATATATGCAACAGATATATTTACACAGTTAGCTTTGTATCATAGAACACAATTTTTCAAAAGTATACCATACATATAGAAGTTCAGATTTTATTTCTTCTGTTTCTCTACTCCTTTTCTCTTATCTCCCTGCTGAGTAAAGATGATTTCCCTGTCAGGATTAGCAGCTTCTTTCTTAAACATGTATATATCTGCTGCTCCAGTCACTGTCAGGGTGGAGGTTCTGGGTACTATAGCCTCTGGGTGTATAGCCATGTAGTCTGTAGGATCAAACACTTTCTTGCTCACTTGAAGTTTATCCAGATCTTTTTCTCTGTATGAAGACATAGTTATGAACTTCGTTGGATCTTCACCCTCTTCTCTGGCCTTGTTTATTTGTGACAGACCAATCAACTCTTGGAGCCTAGCCATCCTGAAGTTGGGATCAATATCCTGACTAACATATAATTGATCATCTTGTGGGGGTAGCAGGGTAACAGGCTTTAATTGAATGGACTGTGCTTGGAAATTAATTACTTTTTGGGTTTCATCACTCGAGTATACAAAGACTTTGGAGGAGCAGTCTCACTATATTTTCTTTTAGGCTCATGGGATTCTGTGTACCTTCTTTGTTGAGCTTGCTGTCTGGGAGGTGAGAACTCTGGTTTCTGATAAACTACCTCCTTTATTTGCTCTATAGAACTAACATTCCTTTGTTTGCTGCTTCCTTGAGAATGATGTCTAGATGGCCTTTCATGTCTTTTATATGTTCTGGTGAAGGATGTAGACTTGGAAGGTGCATGTGTCCCTTGAGAAGTAGTTCCTAAGGCACCAGCAGTAGGAGGAGGAGGGTACCTCTCTTGAATTTCTTTGGGGGAGGAGAATATCTTCTGCTCTTCTTCCTTGCCTTTTATTAATTTTTAGACAGCTACATCCAAGCTGGCATAGCCTTTTATGGAGTTATATTCTGCAGAATGTAATAGGGTGTATCATTTGCTGGATTGGGTTTTGGGGCAGGAGGTGGAGCAGCTTTCCTTTTCTTTGAAACTTTCTTCTTCTCTGGGTCCTCATCAGAATCAGAATCATCATCATCTTCAGAAGGCTGAGGATTATCATACATGGCATCAATCTCTCTCAATGTGTCATCAGAAGTTGTTGTCTTTTTTATCTTTGAAGGAATTCGGGGGGGGGGGGGGGAACTGGAGAACTGTGTACATCAGTGCTTTGAGCAGCTAAGTTATTTTCTTCCTCAATATCAGCCATGACCAATGCATCTAGGTCAGGCATTGGAGAATCATCCATAATATACACTGGTGCTATAGGGGATGAGATGGTCGTGGAAGCAACTCTGGGAAGATGCTCAGGAGCTGCAAAAGTGGCCTTGAGCCAAATTGGTGTGGTATATGGAATTATAGCCATTGATGGCTTAGTGTTGCCTGTTGGTACATGTTCTGCCATAACTTCTTCTTATACTTCTTCTGCTATAACTTCTTTTATTACTACATCTTCTGTTACAACTGCTGTTTCCAAATTCTTATCATCTGATTCTACTGGTGCTACATCTTCTAATACAACTGGTGCTACTTCTTCATCAAGTATCTCCCCCTGCATGGTTTTAGGAGGAACTGAAGCCAGGCCCCCAATTGAAGAGGGAGTAGTAGTTAAAGCAGTAATTTGAGCAGCAAGAGAGGAGATGGAGGAAGCAAGAGGAGAGATAGCCCCTGCAATGAATGTTTTTAGGAGGGGTGTGAGGAGGGTAATGAGTGGGGAGACAAGGGATGGATCCAAGTGTGGAGAGGTAGATGTTGTGGCAGTGGTTGGTTGAGTGGATATGGTAGGTGCTGGGGGAGTTAGAGGTGGAGGTGGTGGTGGGATTTGAGTGTGTAGGGGAGAGTCATTTGGAGGAGAGGGAGTGTGTAATGGGGATGAGAAGAGGTTGAAGGATGGGAGGGATGATATGTTGGTTTGGGGGATATCAGCAAGGAAGAGGAGATTTGGGTGGTCAGGGTATAGATGTATCAGGATGGGGGGATGGAGTATTGGAGGGAATGTTTGTTGAAGAGGCAGGAACTTGGGATGCTGGAGGTGTAGAGGTAGGGACTGTAATGGTAGTGGAAGGTGGGGTTGGTTGAATTCTTGGTTGGGATAGAACCTGAGTAGCTGGAGGTGGTGGAGGGGTTGAAGGGATCTCTTCAATGGGGTGGGGAGTGGCTGGTACAGTCCTGGTACTTTCAGAAGTTCTAGTGGAAGAGGAGGGAGCCTTGGTTGGCTTAGTGATTATCCTCTCCCACTTGCTAAATAGAGTACAAGTGAGTCTCTTGCTAGTATTAATGAATATGGTCGGGGAGACCAGTGATTCAACAGCCCTCTCCTTGAGGAAGATCCCTAGGATCCTTCCAAAGCAAACCTCTTTTTTGTGTACTTATTTCTAATCAGATCAAATAAGATCTGTGCCCAATTCACTGTCCTTTTATTCACTATGGCACAAATGACAAGGAACTGTGCCTGGTGATATAGTCATGTGCAGTGTGCTTCCCTAGCAGCACCTTCCCCACAATGTCGGCAAGAAACTTGTACTCGATAGACAAATGTTTCTTGAGCAATTTATTGGGGGTTTGTCCTGAATACCTCATCATGCTAAGCATCATATCAAATTCCTCCGAATTTATATCTAATTCTTCATCACAATTTCTCAATCCAAAAATTTCAGTTAAAACATCGGGGGTAAGAGAAACAGTAGTACCCCCGATTGTTCCATTCATTGTATTTTCCTCTATAGAATCCATGTAAACCCATTCCCTAATCTCTGTTCCTGATATCTTCATGCGGGTGGAGAGCAAAGTCTTTAACTGTTGGTCTTCAAATAACTATAGAATATTCAGGAAGATGGGATCTGAGTACTAGAAAGATTCGAAGTCCAGGTCGAATCCAGTATATGACTTCATCGCCCCTAGAGTTCCTGCCAGAATCGCCATGAGAGCATCTGCAAGAGAAAATGAGGATCAAGTGCAAGAGAACTGAAAGCGCGGGACGGAGGTCGAAGAAAACCTAAATATAATGTTTTCCGGAATATGAATCGATAGACTCCGTTCCACGAGAAAGAAATAGATCTTCGATCTGAGGTCGACGAAATAATTTGGAGTTAAACAATTTGTCAATTTCAGCCTGATGGATTGAAGACATTTCGCCGAGCTCCGTTTGACGAAAGTTTTCTGAAGTAGGTTCTTCGATCTCGGGTCGATGAAACTAACTTTATTAACAGGGAGTTTTTCGATCTCAGATTGACGAAATTTGAAAAGTTCTTTGAGTGCAGACAGAAACTAAACTAAGTCTTCTCCATTGATCATTCCAAGCTGATTTACAAAGAATAATTGATTTCTTTCATCCAAGGGCTTGGTGAAAATATCAGCTTTTTGCAAATCAGTGTAGATATAGACTAGTTTAATTTGTTTTTGTCTACACACTCTCTAATGAAATGATGCCTAATGTCTATATGTTTAGTCCTACTGTTATGGACTGGATTTTGTGTTATGGAAATAGCATTTGTGTTATCATATTATAGAGTTGAATTATTTAAGTTGAACCCATAGTCCAGGAGTTTGTTTTGAATCCACAGCATCTGGGAATAATAACTGCCAGCTGCAATATATTCTACTTCAGCAGTTGATGTGGACACAAATGATTACTTCTTACAAAACCAGGACACTAGTCTCATACCAAGGAACTGACAGGTTCCAGAGGTACTTTTCATGTCTACTCTTCATTTAGCAAAGTCAGCATCTGAGTATCTAGTTAACTCAAACTCTGACTAAGTAGGATACCAGAGACCTAGAGTAGGATAACCCTTTATATATCTAAAATTCCTTTTTAGAAAAATTAGATGAGATTCTTTTGGGTTCTCCTGGAACCTATCACAAAGGCATGTGGCAAACATGATATCAGGTCTGCTAGTTGTATGATATAGTAGGGATCCAACAATTCCCCAATATAATTTCATATCCACATGTTTCCCATGTGCATCAGAGTTTATTACAACATTTGTGGCCATAGGTGTTTTCTTTGCTGAGGCATCAGCCAACCCAAACGTCTTAATAAGCTCTTTAGCAT